>OX336389.2:1392797150-1393397150 GCA_946902985.2 Meconema thalassinum
TTTAACCATCCGAACGTGGTGAAACATGTTTATACTCATATTAATGCACTGACATCTAATTTTGTTCAATTGTTAACATAACCTTAAGATGGCGGCTGTGTGAAATTTTAAAATTAAGTATTTATTCCTTGTGCCCTAAACATGCGATCGAATTGTGTCACAATCATGCGATCGAAATCAACGTTTGAATAATGAACTTACGCAATAATCGTCTTCTAACAGTGCATACATCTATGACCTACATTTATTAAAATCCAACATGGCAAACATCCACAATATTTAGACGGTTCTCAATATATTAATTAATGTATGTCAATAATAAAACTGAAATTTTGTACATTCATCGAGGCTATAAACATAAGTTTACCTATTGGGCTTTCATTAACCTGGTGAGCACATACCCAACATGGCGGCGACGAGAAATGTAAATATTTTAATAGACGTTTCTCGCGATCTAACCATCCGAGCGCAGTAAAACTTGGTACGGAAAATGCTTACGCAAATTTTAATCCACCGGCATCTAATTTATTTCAATTTTTTTATAGCCACAAGATGGCGGCTGTGTGAAATTTTGAAATCTCGATTTTATTTCTAGTAACCTAATCATGCGATTGAAGTTTAAATAATACACCTACACAATAATTTTCACGTAATAATAGATAACTCTAAGGCCTACATATATACATATACATATATATATATATATATATATATATATATATATATATATATCCAACATGGCGTCCATCTGAAATATTTAGGCGGTTCTCAATATCTACGAATCTATTACAGCAATCAAACTGAAATTTCGTATGTAGATAGAGGCAATTAAACGAAGTAAGATATATGGAAATAAGCTATATAATTCTTCGCGGAACTACTTGTTGTACATAAAAACGTGTTATTTTGTGATACATATCATACGTAATATTTCTCATTTTAGGGCATATTAATACTTGTCTTTTCCCCTAATGTAATGCCCAAAGTGGGTTTCGAACCCGACACACACATGCACTACGTATGTGTGCACGGAGGACAGGTGATTCATCTTTATATATATAATTCTTCGACACGTGTGTATGTGACTGAACTCCTCCTAAATGGCTGGACCGATTTCGATGAAATTTTGTATGTATGTTAGGGTGGGTCCATGTATGGTTTAGATTCACAATTTGTCCAGGTAAGTGGAATTTTAGAATTTTACAACCACAATTTGCACACAATTTTAGAACCGCAATATACAGTCATAAACAGTCGTCATGGAAACGGCTAGCCTTAGTGAAAAGTGATGCTTTTGGACTGTTTGTTTCTGCACGTAGAGCCACCTGGTCGCAGCCTGTGCAACTACCGCCATAACATACACTCCGCCCGTGGCGGAAAGTTGTGTTTTATCCCAAAGGTGGCAGTGATGTCGAATTCTACTGTTTGTCTCTGCACGGTAGAGTGTTTCAAAGACCCGTATGCGTTCATATACCATTCATCCGATTGCGATGAAACTTGGGTGAGATGTTGAGTTTACTCTAGGGAAGGTGTTTGGCTCAGTAAATCCATTTTATAATAGATAGCGCACAATTAGATTCAACAAATGAGCGACGACGCGCGAAGCGTTTCAAAAAGGTTCCGTTTGCGTTCAAATACCATTTGTCCGATAGCAATGAAACTTGGGTCAGATGTTGTGTACACTCCATGGAAGGTTTCTGGCTTAGTAAATTAATTTTATAATAGGTAGCGCACGAGTAGATTCAACAAATGAGCGACGACGCGCGAAGCGTTTCAACATAATCCCGTTTAAGTTCATATACCATTCATCGATTGCGATGAAACTTTGATGAGTTGTTGTGTACACTTACGTGAAGGTTTCTAACTTAGTAAATCCATTTCACAGGAGGTTGCGCACGAGTAGATTGAACAAATGAGCAACGACGCTCGAAGCGTTTCAACAAGGTCCCGTATGCGTTCAAATACCATTCGTCCTATAGCGATGAAACTTGAGTGAGATGTTGTGTACACTCCAGGGAAGGTTTCTGGCTTAGTAAATTAATTTTATAATAGGTAGCGCACGAGTAGATTCAACAAATGAGCGACGACGCGCGAAGCGTTTCAACATAATCCCGTTTAAGTTTATATACCATTCATCGATTGCGATGAAACTTTGATGAGTTGTTGTGTACACTTACGTGAAGGTTTCTAACTTAGTAAATCCATTTCACAGGAGGTTGCACACGAGTAGATTCAACAAATGAGCAACGACGCTCGAAGCGTTTCAACAAGGTCCCGTATGCGTTCAAATACCATTCGTCCGATAGCGATGAAACTTGAGTGAGATGTTGTGTACACTCCGGGGAAGGCTTCTGGCTTAGTAAATCAATTTGTATAGGTAGCGCACGACTAGATTCAACAAATGAGTGACGAAGCGCGAAGCATTTCAACAAAATCCCGTATAAGTTTATATACCATTCATCGATTGAGATGAAGCTTTGATGAGTTGTTGTGTACACTTACGTGAAGGTTTCTAACTTATTTCTTTATATAATATAATTCTTCGACACGTGTGTATGTGACTGAACTCCTCCTAAATGGCTGGACCGATTTCGATGACATTTTGTATGTATGTTAGGGTGGGTCCATGTATGGTTTAGATTCACAATTTGACCAGGTAAGTGGAATTTTAGAATTTTACAACCACAATTTGCAAACAATTTTAGAACCACAATATACAGTCATATACAGTCGTCATGGAAACCGCTAGCCTGAGTGAAAAGTGTTGCTTTTAGACTGTTTGTCTCTGCACGTAGAGCCACCTGGTCGCAACCTGTGCAACTACCGCCATAACATACACTCCGCCCGTGGCGGAAAGTTGTGTTTTATCCCAAAGGTGGCAGTGATGTCGAATTCTACTGTTTGTCTCTGCACGGTAGAGTGTTTCAAAGTCCCGTATGCGTTCATATACCATTCATCCGATTGCGATGAAACTTGGGTGAGATGTTGAGTTCACTCTAGGGAAGGTGTTTGGCTTAGTAAATCCATTTTATAATAGACAGCGCACGACTAGATTCAACAAATGAGCGACGACGTGCGAAGCGTTTCAAAAAGGTTCCGTTTGCGTTCAAATACCATTTGCCCGATAGCAATGAAACTTGGGTGAGATGTTGTGTACACTCCAGGGAAGGCTTCTGGCTTAGTAAATAAATTTTATGATAGGTAGCGCACGAGTAGATTCAACAAATGAGCGACGACGCGCGAAGCTTTCCAACAAAATCCTGTATAAGTTTATATACCATTCATGGATTGCGATGAAACTTTGATGAGTTGTTGTGTACACTTACGTGAAGGTTTCTAACTTAGTAAATCCATTTCACAGGAGGTTGCGCACGAGTAGATTGAACAAATGAGCAACGACGCTCGAAGCGTTTCAACAAGGTCCCGTATGCGTTCTAATACCATTCGTCCGATAGCGATGAAACTTGAGTGAGATGTTGTGTACACTCCAGGGAAGGCTTCTGGCTTAGTAGATCAATTTGTATAGGTAGCGCACGACTAGATTCAACAAATGAGTGACGACGCGCGAAGCGTTTCAACAAAATCCCGTATAAGTTTACATACCATTCATCGATTGAGATGTAGCTTTGATGAGTTGTTGTGTACACTTACGTGAAGGTTTCTAACTTAGTAAATCCATTTCATAGGAGGTTGCACACGAGTAGATTCAACAAATGAGCGACGACGTGCGATGCGTTTCAACAAGGTCCCGTATGCGTTCAAATACCATTCGTCCGATAGCGATGAAACTTGGGTGAGATGTTGTGTACACTCCAGGGGAGGCTTCTGGATTAGTAAATCCATTTTAGAATTATTGGTTGTGCACGAGTAGATTCAATAAATGAGCGACGACGCGCGAACGTTTAAAGAAAGTCCCACATGCGTTCATATACCATTCATCCGATTGCAATGAATCTTTGGTGAATTGTTGTGTACACTTCATGAGTAGTAAATTCACTTTACAATAGGTGGCGCACGAGTAGATTCAACAAATGTGCGATGGCGCACGAATCGTTTCAACAAAGTCCTGTATGCGTTCATATACCATTTATCCGATTGCGATGAAACTTTGGTGAAATGTCGTGTACACTCCAGGAAAGGTTTCTGGCTTAGTAAATCCAGTTTGTAATAAGTAGCGCACGAGTAGATCCATCAAATGAGCGATGGCGCGTGAATCGTTTCCACAATGTCCCGTATGTGGTCATATATCATTCATCCGATTGCGATGGAACCTTGGTGAATCATTGAGTAGACTCCAGAGAAGGTTTCGGGCTTAGTAAATCTATTTTACAATAGGAAGCGCATGAGTAGATTCAACAAATGAGTGACGGCATGCGAATCGTTTAAAGAAAATCCCTTATGCGTTCATATGTCATTCATCCGATTCCGATGAAACATTGACGAGTTGTTGTGTACACGCGAGGGAAGGTGTTCAACTTGGTAAATCCTTTTTACAATATTGGTAGCGCACGAGTCGAAGTAACAAATGAGTGACGACGCGCGAAGCGTTCCAACAAAATCCCGTATGCGTTCATATACTATTCATCGATTGCGATGAAATTTTGATGAGTTGTTGTGTACACTTACGTGAAGCTTTCTAACTTAGTAAATCCATTTCACAGTTGGTAGAGCGCGAGTAGATTCAACAAATGAGTGACCACGCACGAATAATTTAAACAAAATCCCGTATGCGTTATATGCCATTTATCCGATTGCGATGAAACTTTGGAGAGTTGTTGTACACGCTCCCACGAATGTTTCTAGATTAGTTAATTCATTTCACGATAGTTTAGAGGCAGTTATCAGAAATTGAAAAAAATATTGTGAATCCAAAAGGACTTTAAGAAACAAAGTTACAACACTTTCTTTGATTGGCAGGACAACGTCTGCCGGGTCAGCTAGTATGAATATATTACATAATGTGGAAAATAACTCTAACAATTGTCTAAAATGAAATAAGGACCTTGGGATTTACCGCTTATGCACTGAAATGCGCTATTTTAGAGGAATTTGCCTGCAAAATTGTTTATTTTAACAAAGTTTTGGTGCTTTTCAGTCGGTCAACACGAATGTAACCATAAAGAGTTGGGTTATACCCTAATCCTGAAAAAATTACATGAGATTAATAAATACACTAGGATGACCAGTTTCGATCGTCAGGCGATCATCATCAGATCCATTACACTTAGGCTGTAAAATCTATGCTTGAAAATACAGGTGAAAATATTTACAATATATACAATTATTTAGTTGCAACTTGTCAGTGTATGCTAGTTGTAGTTTATAAATGATGTTAGGTGAAATGCTAAAATGATGATAGAAATCCGGAATTTGTCGGTTTGGATTGACTATATGCATGCAAAAGTCAACTATGGTTGTACTGTATAGTGCAGGCTATTACTTATCGGGTTGGATGTTTTCCGCGCTGTAGCCGCGAGTAGTATCAACCTCCCTCTTTCACTAGTCGACCGTCCAATACTGCAACTAAATAATTGTACATATTTTAAATATTTTCACGTGTATTTTCAAACATAGATGTTATAGCCTAAGTGTAATGGATCTGATGATGATCGCTTGAGGATTGAAACTGGTCATCCGAGTGTATTTATTAATCTCATGTATTTTTTTCAGGATTAAGGCATAACCCAGCTCTTTTGGGTACATTCGTGTTGACCGACTGAAAAGCACCAAACTTTTGTTTACTGAGGCAACACTGAAAAATGGCTTCCAACCCCATAATGTATATTATAAGTAACTAACAACAAAACAATGAATTATTATATCAAACGATGGCAATATCCTGAAAACGAAATACAGTGTGTTTCAAATTCTTGTACCGTATATTCATGATTTGTCTTGTGGGACCATAATGGGTTAAAATAGAAAATTCCCAAATTCAACATGGTTGCGTTGTTACTAATTTAATGACAATAGTTAGTACTCGCTTGAAGTTAATCGCATGGTCCTAGTTTCAAAAATTCTTGTTGAGATGTGAACTAGAATAAAAGTGCAGCTTGCAGCATGAACGTGTCCTTTTGGGTCAGGAGATATTGGCGTTCTAACGTCACTACCTGTCTAGCACAGGCATATTAAGTTTTAACCTAAAAAAAAATAATGTAAAGCTGAAATTTGGCATAGATGTTCCCTAGTACCCTAGTAACAAATCCTGAAAAGTCCCCATCTCTGCGGCGTCCGCGTCATAGTTTTTGGAGAGTTCAAAAGGGCTTAAATGGGGCCTAAGTGCCAAAAACAGCATTTTTGCTTCCTGCGTTCAAAATATTGATCCAAAATCAGTTCTAATGAGCTTTGATAGCAATAAGAGAAGGACTGCGTTATATATAACGCTCTTATTGGTCGAAATTATTGCCATAAATTTAACAGATGAGTAATCAAACATTTTTAGCTCACGAAAATTTAGCAAATTTGTAATTAGCCGGGACTTATCGTGTAAACAGCTGCCGATAGCGACTAAAGACCCGAAGTGAAAGTTGTAAAGCACACTTGTAGCTTTAAAACGATACTTTGCCCATGTTCATACGACAAACAGCAGCAGAGATACAGTTACAAATATAAAAGTGGAAGTGTGGCAGTCGCTTTTCCGAACGAACGCCCATTTACTCTGGTGGGCTCCATCTATTCACCTTTGCTGACACCATTTTGTATCTTTGCTCAAGAGCTTTTAAGATGGTATTCCTTTGAATCCAGGTAAACTAGCAGAAACAGTTTACATAGAACAAAACGAGTTTAATGCAGTTAGCAGTTAAACGTACATTCATAATATGCATAATGCAAATAATAACAAAACAAAGCTTAAAAATCTTTCTTTAGACAAAGAACACTTGCAAAACAAAGCTTACATCGGACTCAATTGTCCTCCTCATCGTCTGAGCCAACAAATGTGACGTTGTTGCCACATGCTTTTCCACTGCAGTGCCCACACATTAAGGAGCATGGGCAACGCATTGTTTTAAAGCTACAAGTGTGCTTTACAACTTTTACTTCGGGTCTGTAGTCGCTATCAGCAGCAATCACACCGACTGCCACAAGAGCTCTTGCAATTGCAGGACACCAAATTGAGGAGATGATCTGGAGCAGCTGGAAGATGAGTTTCACTGGTACTAAAGCTGAGTGTTGGAATTTACATCCCCACTGGGTCGGGTCCAAAGAAAATCCTAACCATTCCTGAACTTGCAAATATATCAGCTGTGAATGTTGTTTGCATGCCGCCGAAGTCAGCGGAAGTGAAGCCAGCTGAAATGACGCTGTGACTGGTTGTTTGGCAATTTTTTGGCTGTATTTCACTGCCCGAAGTTCGTCGAGGCTTTTGCACTCCTATTTGGCACTATCATAGAGACAAATGACGAACTTCTCTCCAGCTGATAGTATGGCCTTATCATCTGGAGCCGTAGAGACGAATACCTTCATTTCCTCGCGTTAAGATGCGAAATCCTTCAATATTTTCCAGGCTTGCTGTTTGATGTACTCTATCCACAGCTTTCCTGTGCGAGATTTCTGGCTCATTGAAGAAAATGTGTCATGAAGCGACTCTTTGAGACGTTGAAAGCAAGGATATGATAGCAAGTCGTTGCCAGTACCTTCTTGGAATGCGGTAAAAAAAGCTCCTGTATTTCGTCTTTGTCATCCTTCAGCCCATCGTTCATGTTGAGTAACATTGTCCCGACAGCCTGTTTTGTCAGCAAATGCGCTGTGAGGGCCCTAGAACATGCACATTTTCGCGTTATTGATACATTTGAAATTGAAGGCATAACGTAATAATTTTTAAGAGCGAGCTAATTGCAAGCCTACCTAGAATATGCGAGTCCAGACATCAAGTGAGTCACTGACGATTTAGCATATATTTCCGCCCAGAGCTCCTCCAAACCGCTTCCATTCATCACGTAGCCGATTGCCCCAAGAAACATTAGAATGTGAAATCCACCTAAACGAACAACCACGTTTTTGAGTTCCTCTGAAGTGTCCGATGCGAATATCTCTGCAGCTTTCGCGTATATGGGCTGGTCAAAGGTTCCGAAACAAGTGCTTTGTTTCAGTTCCACGCACTCTCTTGCGGCAAACTTCAACGTGGAATATATAGGTGATGGATTGCTCGGTTCCAAGTTAATGAACGGCAGGGTATCGACTGACGTCTGGGGAGCTGGTTGAGCATGAGCAGACAGTGACGTCTTCATAAAGCCGTTCCACGAGGCGGGTAAATTAATACCTGACCACCGTCCAGATAACCACAAGGAGTCCATCTTCGACGCAATAGCCACAGAGTTTGGGGCTTCCACAGTTAACTCCTTAATTTTGACGTCCTTTGAACCAGGAGAGGAGGGCTTCCGATACCACGCAATCACACCAGCATTAGGAACTTCTCATGTACGTGGGAGTGGAGATATTTCACTGTCAGGCGCTGGACCTGTGTACTTGATGCCTCCCATGCAGTGAAATGTGTTTCGCTCGTCCAGTGTCCTTATGTTAAAGTCAGCGTTGTCAAAGCAAAACTGCGTGAACGCTCCAGCATTCTGGATTGGACGTTCTTCACGAAGCGCTGAAACTTCGTACCTGTGGACTTCCGCCAAATTTACTGAAAATCCAAGATTCTTTAGAAGCTGAATTAATTGTTTGGAGTATTGTTGGCCTGCTCCGACAGGCCGAGCGCTGTCACCTAGAAACGCGATCGGGTGCCTTTTCAAGAGCGGTTATGCTTTGGAACCGTAACTCGGTAACCGTTTCTCGCATGGACATGGGTAATGTGCCAATGTAAAGCTAAAAGTATGCTTTATAACTTTCATTCTGGGTCTTTAGTCAATATCAGCAGTTGTTTAAAAATAATGACCTGCTAATCCCAAATTAACCAAATTTTCGTGTAAAAAATGTGCTAAAAATTTTAAATTAGGCGTATTTTTCCTTCGTCAATAGCAATAATTAGGCCTCATAAGACCGTTATCCTACTGGTTCATTTTTAGCCTACTTTTCACATTTTGCAAAAATGAGGAAAAAGTAGTCTTATGAGATCGGGCTAATGTGTGTCTGTCTGTCAGTCTGTCTGTCTGTGTGTCCCCCCCCCCCTATCAACTCCTAAACGGCAGCAGCAAACGAAACAAAATTTGTTAGGAGTAAAGATCTCTATCTGAATATCTCACGGCCATATTTGAAAATGATGTCAGGGCTACCAACTGCTGAAAAATCACATTTGAAATTTGAGCTCCATGTTGGATATCTTGGAAGGTATGAATCGGAGCTATTTCAAAATTAGCTCACGTATAGATACTAATATTGCAGTTTAATTTCCAGGAGGCCATACATGGCAGTGTTGCCAAAATGATTATAAGCCTGCTGATAGGTCCAAATTTTAAATGCATATAACTTCTACACTATTAATTGGATTTCAACCAAATTTCGTATGTGCTATGTGTACATAAACAAATATGCCTGAGCGTATTCCTAAGAGCCACCAGGGCTGCCATTCTCTCAAATTGTTTTAATCCAAATACCCATATATCAGAAAGTATGCAAGCCGACAGTTTTAAACTTTGCACACGTATAGTACCTGACATTCTATATTAATTTGGAGTAACTTATATACGTCAGTGCTACCAACATGATTCTAAGCCTGCTGAGACGTCCAACTTTAATTTCATGTAACTTCTATACTAACTAATGGATTTCATTCAAAATTGGCACAACAATAGATCATATTATTTCAGAATGACCAATACACGCATGGCATTGTTGCCAACATGATTTTACGCGCGCTGTTAAATCCAATGTTTAACTGCATGTAACGTCCATGCTATCCTCAGCGGGGGGTCCCTGGCAAGGAGTAACATCCTGCAAACCCTAACGCTGGACCTTAAGCGGGTATCGTGACGCGTCGGCAGGTGGCGGATAGCCGGCACCTGTCTGGTAGCGACAGTTGACCACTGACGAGCCGGACAGGTGTTTCTCTGAATATATTGAATAAGAGATCGCGGACCACCTCCCCAACCCCAAGGTGTTAAGTGTGGCTTGCCTTAATCCGTGCCGAAGGGCTGCATGGCACATGGGTGATGTGTCCTTAACGGAGCCTCAGGGAAACTGGGCGACCTCCCTGAGAAAGCAGCCTTGCTCGGACAACCGGAGCTCTGTCTGAGTGGACTATTTATTTCTCCGATACTCGTGGGACCCAAATGGAGAACCAAGAAACAACCTCAAGCGAAAGCTCAACCAAGACATTACAAGGAATGGACTCGTCCATAGACTTGTCAACATCAGAAGACTCCACAATGGAGGTGACTGAAACAACTCCAGGAGAGGTGGCAGTACCAGGTACGTCAGGAACTGGGATCAAACCTAAGAAACTCTCTGGAGCACAACGGAAGAAACTAATGAGGGAAAGGAAGATGAAAGAAGGGACCTGGACGGAGAACAAACCGTTCAGGAGCAAAGAGACCTCAACCTCAACTCAAAAAAGACCACGCTCTGAATCAAGCACCCCAAAGCAGCGAGAACCTAAGCATCGAAGGAATGAACTATCTCAACCTTTGAGCTATAGGGACGCTGCTAAAGGTATCAAGGTAGCCGTAATGGCAAAAAAAACAACAACTTAACCAGGAGAAAGCAGAACTGGTGAAAAGGAAAATTCTGGAAATGTTGGATGACAACCCTGAACAGGTGTCACCACAATTTCTAGATAACAAATTCTCACAGGGTATCCTTTGGATGACCTGTGAGAATGAACAAACAAAACACTGGTTATCCGGAGCTATAGGCAGACTTGGCAGCCCTTGGGAGGGATTGGAGTTACAAGTTGTAGACTCCAAAGACCTTCCAAGGAGGCCAAGGGTCCTAGTCTGGGTACCAGTAACAAATGATGTGGAAACCATTAAAAAGAGACTGAAGGCACAGAATTCAGAACTTGAGGTAGGTGAATGGCATCTTATGAGCCGAAAGGTGACCGAGAAAGGCCAAACTTTGGCATTCTCGGTGGACCTCGACTCGTATGAAAAGCTAGAAGCCAAACAATTTAAGGTCTTCTGCGGCCTAAGTCAGGTAACCTTTAAACCACTAAAAGGTAAACCCAGACCCAAGGGCGCGAATGAGAGTGGTCCAGATAAATCTTCAGCATAGCAGGGCTGCCTCGGCAGCACTGTGTGTGATGATGAGAGACTGTGACCTGGCTCTTATTCAGGAACCCTGGGCTGTAAAAGGCAAAATAAAGGGACTGGGAGGAGTTGGAGGCGAACTGATATTCAGTCGGACAAACCAGACTCCCAGAACCTGTATACTTGCCAAAAAAGGAATCAAGATACTGCCGCTGATGGATTTCTGTTCCAGAGACCTCACGACAGTAGCTATCCAGACATCTTCAAAGGAAGGGACAAGGAAAATCATCCTTGGATCCGCATACCTTCCCTATGACGATGAGCAGTTACCACCTACCAAGGAAGTAATGGACTTGGTAGCAAGGTGTGAAAAAGAAGGTGAACACCTAATTTTAGGATGCGACGCCAACTCACACAACCTGGCCTGGGGTAGCACCAACAACAACCCCAGAGGTGAGTCCTTGTTAGAATTCATTCTGGAACGTAATTTGAACTTAATGAATAAAGGAAATAAACCAACCTTTGTTATTAAAAACAGAAAGGAGGTTATCGACATAACTTTCTCTACCCCCTATATAGGGAGTAAAGTAAGTGAATGGCATGTATCTGAGGAAGTAAGTTGTTCAGACCACAGATATATAATATTCGACAGGGCGGGATTAGAATGACAAACAGAATATTACAGAAATCCCCGGAGAACTGACTGGGGCAGCTTCAAAAGAGAACTAGCTCAGAATCTCAGGGGAATAAATAAAAACTTCAAAAGTACAGAAGAAGTTGAAATTGTTGCAGAACAATTACAGGAAGCAATAATTTCAGCCTACAAAGAAACCTGCCCTCAGGTAGCTAGGCAGTCCAACAGGAATATCCCCTGGTGGAGTAAAGACCTAGTCGATCAGAGAAAACAGGTAAGAAGACTGTTCAACGGAGCAAAAAAAAATTGGGAAAATGGGAGGAATATAGGAGATCCCTTACTGATTACAACAAAGCCTTAAGATTGGCAAAGAGAGAGTCTTGGAGAAGGTACTGCACGGAGATAGATGAGACTCCGGAATGTGCCAGACTTCAAAGAATTCTCTCTAAAGAAAGCCGAAGCAGCATAAACTCACTCCAAAGAGATAATGGAGAATACACCCGAACTGCGGAACAGACCATGAAAGAACTATTTCATGTACACTTCCCAGGGTCGGAAATCATAGAAGAACCACCCGGAGGCTGGGGCAGCCTGGAACTGGAGTTTCCATCTTGGAAAACTGACAGGAGAGACTGGGAAACAGCTAGGAAGGTGGTTAACTATGAAACTCTAAAATGGGCAATCTTCTCATTTAAACCGTATAAATCCCCAGGAAGTGATGGAATAATGCCCATCATGCTCCAAGAAGGCTTCCAAATGCTTGCAAGGATTATGATTAAAATACTTAGAGCTAGTTTAGCCCTAGGTTATATACCAATGGGGTGGAGACACTGTAGGGCGGTATTCATACCTAAACCTGGGAAAGTTATAGACCGGGCTAGGTCCTACAGACCTCTCACACTCATGTCTTTTATTCTAGAAACTCTAGAAAAAATGCTTGACCGACACATCAGGGATGATGCATTGGCTGAGAGACCTCTGCACCGGAAACAGTATGCTTATCAAGCCGGTATGTCAACAGAGACAGCTCTTTTCCAAGTAGTACAAAGACTGGAAAAAACTCTGGAACAAAAGGAGGTAGCGTTGGGAGCTTTTCTGGACATAGAAGGAGCCTTCGACAATACCTCCTTTAAATCAATGATCACTGCTGCCCGAGAGCGAGGACTAGATGAAACCTCCTGCAGGTGGATCGAAGCCATGCTTAAAAGCAGAGTGATACACACAACATGTATGGAAAGCAGTCTGTCTGCAAGGGTTACGGGGGGATGTCCTCAGGGAGGGGTCTTATCCCCTCTGCTGTGGAATCTCGTTGTGGATGGACTGCTTAAAAAGGTAAGTCAGCTAGACTTTAATATCTTTGGCTATGCTGACGACATCGTCATTATAGTTCAAGGAAAATTTGCTAACACCGTTAAGGAACGAATGCAAATGGCACTTAACGTTGTATATAATTGGACAGAAAATGAGGGACTTAAAATAAGCCCTCACAAAACAGCCATTGTCCCATTCACCAGAAGAAGAAATCCGAAGGAAACTAACTCCCTGCTTCTAAAAGGTGAAGAAATTAAAATGAAGGGAGAGGTTAAATACTTAGGAGTAATTCTTGACTCCAAGTTGACCTGGAACCAGCATTTGAACAAAATATACAATAAATTTGTAACCTCCTTCATGACTGTGAGGAGGATGTATGGAAATACGTGGGGACTAAAACCTAAGATGATACACTGGTTGTATACTAGGGTACTGAGACCCTCGATAACATATGGTGCACTGGTATGGTGGACCAAGGTGCAAAATAAAACAACTCTGGTACAGCTGGGAAGAATTCAAAGACAAGTCTGCCTAGCAATTACCGGAGCATTAAAAACTACCCCCACAGCGGCTATGGAGGCCTTACTAGACCTGGCCCCTCTTGACATTCTGATCAAAGGGGAAGCTAGGATGGCATTACATAGGCTGAAACAGGGTAAAGCTGGAAATATTCCTGATTCACAATCAGGAATATCATCAATAACAAAAATTGTAGAAGATTCCATACTTGAAATGCGATCAGACTACACTCCTACACAATACAACTTCAATAAAACATTTGAAGTAATAATTGAAACAGACTCTTGGAAAACAAAACCCGAGCATCCTGAGGAAACTTTGATCTGGTTCACAGACGGGTCAAGAGACGACTCAGGGGCAGGCTCGGGAGTATATGGAATGAGACCAGGAAAAAGCATTAGCTTTCCCCTGGGAAAATATCCCACGGTATTCCAGGCAGAAGTTTATGCATTACTACAATGCATATATGAAAATATGAAAAGATCTTATATAAATAAGAAGATTATTATATACTCAGACAGCCAGGCAGCACTGAAGGCTTTAAAAAGCCCTAAAGTGAACTCAAGACTGGTGGAAGAATGTCTTAATGCCCTAACTAAACTGGGGGAACAGAACAGCGTCAAACTGATATGGGTCCCAGGACACAAGGGCATTGAAGGAAACGAAAAAGCCGATGAACTCGCCCGGAAGGGAGCGGCAACAATCTTTTATGGACCAGAGCCGGCTCTAGGAGTACCTAAATGCTCCATAAGAGAAGCTATTAAAGACTGGATCAAAAAAGAACATAGGGATAGATGGAAAACTAACCCTGGTATGAAACATGGGAAAATGTTCATCAATGAACCATGTAAGAAAACAGCTGAAAAATTACTCAAATGCAAAAAAATTCAGGTAAGATACATAGTGGCTCTTCTCACGGGCCATGCTCCCGTGAAAAAGCACCTAAACAAAATGGGCATAATCAAAGGAAATCTAGACTGCAGACTTTGCGGGAAGGAAGCGGAGACAGCCCATCACATAATCTGCTCTTGCGAAGCTCTAGATCGCAGAAGATTCAATCTTTTTGGGAGACCGACAATTGAACCAAAAGAAATCAAAACAGAGTCCATCATGGGACTGTACCATCTTATCAAAGACACAGGGATAATGGACTGGTGCTGAGTACACAGGGCAGTACAATAAGCCTTTAGGCTGCAGTACATCCGGAGCTTAGCTGACGGGCCCTTGGTATAAAAATAAAAAAAAACGTCCATGCTATTCATTGGACTTCAACCAAATTTTGTATCTAAGAATATATCCAGTCACCAGGGCTGCCAACTGTAGTGCTTTATTAGGCTACATTATGCCAGGTATACAGTATTTCGAACTAATTAGAAATTTCGATATTACCAACTTAATTTCGTCATTAATCATTAGCATGAATCTTAAATTTTAAGAAAAGTAGGCTCTTTAGTTCGTCACGGAACTTCTTGTTATTAATTGCTAAAGCTCGCGAGAACTAAATTTGGTTCAATATTTTTAACGCAGGAAGCAAAAATGCTGTTTTTGGGACTTAGGCACAATTTAAGCCTTTTTGAACCCTCCAGAAGCTATGACGCGGACACCGCAGAGATGGGGACTTTTCAGGATTTGGTTATAGGGTACTAGGGAACATCTATGCCAAATTTCAGCTTTACATTATTTTTTTAGGTTGGCCGTGTTTTTTGCATATAATACCTGGGGTAGTCGTCAATACAGTGGTGAACTTTATGTATTGTACTGTGATTGCGCGCGCTCATCATTGTAGCATTGTAGCAATTGAGCACGTGACATGTAGAATGATGCAACCCGTATAAACCAAGAACAACAACAGTTTGTTTATTGTTCTTATAAGCACTTAGCCAACAACAATGCATTGCTTCTCCATCCGGGAATTTTCCCCTTTACGATTCACTGGTGCTGAGTGATAAAACTCGTAGGGACATGCACACGAAGTGTAGTTTGCAAGATAAAAAAAGACAATATGCAGCCCTCCTGTGTTGCTCTCATACCGAAAAATCAGTGCCCACTGCAAATATTGTTTGACATTTTATTAATTCGTATCGAAGTCCCTACGGAGGTTATAATTCCAGATTCATTTCAATACAGTCCAAAATTATACGCTTTGAAAATGATGTATCGTCGCTTTGAAATACCGTGTATATAAATATATGGAATGTCACTGGTGCTGAGTGATAAAACTCGTAGGGACATGCACACGAAGTGTAGTTTGCAAGATAAAAAAAGACAATATGCAGCCCTCCTGTGTTGCTCTCATACCGAAAAATCAGTGGTCTAATCTTGATATTGTGCATTACTTCCACAAAGGTCATCTCTAGAAACAGTTCGTCCGTAAGCGCTACAGGCATCAGGGAGGAATCATTTGCCGTTTTAACTTCCTTTCCCTGGAAATTAATTGAGAGTCGGACCACCCATGGAGCTCGTATATGTGCTACACCTCTAAGAAAAGAACCACGCACAATCTCTGATGCCAGTCATTCACCACGAGGTGGGTGAAGGGGTAACCCGTTGACAATCTCAATTGACTTACAGTGGAAGTATTCTTTTTTGCTAAGTAGAGTCTCATTGAGAGGATAATTTTAATCTCATAAGTGCAGTTAAACAGAAGCCTCCGTGGCTCAGGCGGCAGCACGCCGGTTTCTCACCGCTGGGTCCGTGGTTCAAATCCCGGTCACTCCATGTGAGATCTGTGCTGGACAAAACGGAGGCAGACAGGTTTTTCTCCGGGTACTCCGGTTTTTCCTGTCAACATTTCATTCCAGCAACACTCTCCACTATCATTTCATTTCATCTGTCATTCATTTAATCATTGCCCCAGAGGAGTGCGTCAGACCTCGGCAGCCGGCACAGTTCATGTCCTCGCCGCTAGATGGCGGCTTCATTCATTCCATTCCTTCCTCGGGGCGTGGTGGCTCAGCGGTCTAGCTGTATGCCTCTCACCAAGGTGGTCCGGGTTCAATTCCCGGTCAATGCATGCGAGATATTCGAAGTGAAATGCCATGTCCTGTGGTTCGGATTCCACGTAAAAAGGAGGTCCCGTGGCTCATGATCTCAAGATTAACGGTCACGTTAAACTACAAGCTTCCTTCCTTCCTTTCATTCCATTCCTTACCCGGTCGGAGACTGGAAGCAGGTTGTGGATTTTTTTCAAGTGCAGTTAAACAGCAAAGTTACTGTCGAATGAACACAAGGCCAAGTGAATAAATTCTGCAGTGCCCCAGGGTGTTGACCCCCGACTCTGCGAAGACAGTGCTGGAGCTCCACTTTGGGAGCATTTGGACCATATCCTCAACTCAGGCATTATTATTTATGAATATTTTACATGATACCAACTTCTAATATTTGCCGCCAATTATGGAATATTTCCTAACATTAGGTTTCAGCTACTTCATTTCTTCTCTTAGTTCAATTAAAAGCGTACACTAGTAAAAGAGCCAAAAGTGCAAATTGCCAACTCCATAATAATAACAAAACAACAAACCACTGCCAGATGAGACGGAGCACAGCTCAAGTCTCACATAATTATACAGTAATACGTAGTACAGGAATAAAAAAAGAGAAACCCTTTCATTGAAAGATCCTCTAGGTCACTACGTAAGATGGAGTACGTAACAACTCAGTCTATCATATTTTAATTCAAATTGTTCTCTGAGCAGAAACTCGACAGCATTCTAATCATGCAAATGTATACAGAATTGATTTCTGCTTTCCATTCTGCCAGAGTGCGATTCCTGCTGTATAACACTGTACGCTCATCTAGTCTCCCTTGTTTTAACGTTACGTAAGTGACAACATTACAAGATAATTAACACATGCGCTTAACGCCACCATATTCAACAGAAATTTTGTCTACATGAGAAATGTAATTCCTGCTGATTGACCTCGTTAGGCAAAACTGAGAAAAATGGGTTCGATTCCCACCTCAACCATCTTGGAAGTGTTTTTTCCGTGGTTTCCCACTTTTAATCCAGGCAAATACCGAGATGGATGAGCAGATTGAAATTGAATGAAAGCGGGCAAGAAGCTGAAAGAAAGTGTCCGCAGCGTATTATAAGGTACTATCCAATATAATAATAATAATAATACTAATAATAATAATAATAATAATAATAATAATAATGTTATTTGTTTGACGTCACTTTTTACTATAGCGGCTATTAGAGGCGCTGGGGTGCCAGAATTTCTTCCCGAAGGGGATTTTTACGCGCCAGTAAATCCACTGACACGGCTCCCTCGCATTTGCGCATCCTCAAATGCCAGCTGACTGCGCCAGAATACGATCCTGCAACCTTGAGCTCAGCGAGCGAGAACGTTACCGCTGAGCCACGCAGCCAGCTAGGTACTATCCAAACATTTGTCTGGGGTAAGAAAGGAAAGCCATGGATAAGCATATGAAGTACGGCCGACGATGGGGTTCGAACAGACTTGTCTTCCAAGTCAGGAAACAGCCTGGCCCCATGGCCTTGACCATTAGAACATGTAGCTATAATAAGCCATTTTACTGCTGTGGTTTCAGAAACTCCGGGGAACCGAAATTTCTGCGCTATAAGGAATCCTAAGTGTGTCATTAAATTTACTCACACGGGCCTCTTTAATTTTTACACCTTTAGAAGCGAACTGACTCTAGTCGCGAATAGTCCTGCATATTGCGACACAAAGCTCATAAATGAATCATCAACAACTACGCACATAGAAATGTGAGTATTTTATTTGTAACCGAGGCTAGGATTGGAAAGGATGTGGCCGTGACCTTGATTTGGAAACCACCCCCAGCAGTTCCTTGGAGTAGAAAGAGACACTACTTCTAAGATGGCTGTGGTTAGACTTGAACACACCTTTCCTCATGTTTGTCCTACGAGACTGAATGCATCCCGTTCCAAACATCATATTAAAATTAAATTTGTTAGAAGAACAAGGAATCAAACCCAGGACGTTTGACATCAGAGTATCAATACGTTCCCTATGACCACTGAAGCCGCCTCCACAACCAGGTGGTTTGAGTTTGAGTAATATGTAAAGGATATTCCAATGAATATTCACGTTATTGTGGCTGGGATTCCTTTGAAACCATACATCCCATGGCTTGTGATCACTAGAATATCCATTACATAAATCTAGTCGCTTGCCTACTTTGTACATTACCAAAATTATTCCACGACATGCTCTGTGTTCGCATTATGCGACCGCTCCTCTGCTGGTGGCAGTGAAGCACATGAACGAATGTTTCATTGGTCATTCGCTGGAACATATTTGTTGATAGGATAACCTTATTCCGTTAGTTTTCAATGCAGTTTGTGATTTATGTAATATCATATGAAAGTCTGTCATGCGTTTGACATGCTATTATCAAGACACAAAATGTTGGTTGACAATGGTAAACATGTCACGCTATTCTATTGGGGGCGCTGCACTGGTGCAAGAGCCGTCACACTGCCAAATGCATGAACAATATTGTTCTAATGGTGATGGCAGACATTGCCTGCGTGTTTGATGAACACATCAAAATCCTGGTAAGACCTTATACAGTCACCTGCTGAGGTCACGGGTGCATATTGACACTCTGTCATTGTTAGCCGACTTCTTGCCAGAAGTCGATTTTCAACCGTCGAAAACCAATTACTCGAATAATCAAGACAAAAAAACATTTTCGATTTTTGGTAAAAATCGACTTTCTGGTAAAATTGAATTTTGGTTGTGTCGTTTAGTGGTGAAATTCGATTGCTGTCGCAAACTTTTCTGAATAGAATTGTCTTTCAGTAAACTTGATGTTTAATTCAGAGCGATACGTGCTTTAAAAGGGCTATCTTCGCAATTATTGTCAAATATATAATACGGGAGTAAATCGCATTTACAAACACTGAGAGTGACAGCAGACGACAACGCTCGATTCGACTTGCATGGAACGTTGTTCAACCACGTTACACGCTCGTATTAGAACTCCGCTTTGAAGCGGATGTACAGTACAGTAGACGCAACGCAGCACAAACCGTAATTCGCAATGCGCAGACGAGCTGCTCAGTGGTTCGGCACTAACTAACCACAATGTGCGTTATCCACGTGTTAAAGAAATATATTGCTTATTTACAGAATTGTCCGCTTTACCGCGAGGTCAATTTTACCAAAACGTCAATTTTACTGCAAATTCGATTTCAACGAAATGTTGATTTTACCGAGAAGTTCATTTTTCAAATTCGATGTTTGACTTTCTTTCACAGAAAAGGTGAAAGTTGGTTGACTAACCGATTATGAATGAAAATCCACAGCCTGTTTCCAATCAATCAACCGGGTCAGGGATGGAGTGAATGAAGCCCCCATCTAGCGGCGAGGATATGGACTGTACCGGCTGCTGAAGCCTGTCGCACTCCTTTGAGGTAATGTTTAAATGAATGACAGATGAAATGAAATGATACTGGAGAGTGTTACTGGAATGATATTTTTGACAGGGAAAACCGGAGTGCCCGGAGAAAATCCTGTCTGCCACAGCTTTGTCCAGCACAAATCTCACATGGAGTGACCGGGATTTGAACCCAGCGGTGAGAGGCCGGCGTTATGCCGCCTAAGCCACGGAGGCTTAACTAATCGATTATATGAAAGTCAATTAATGCCAGCACTGCTCTGGTCCCAAAGGTCTTGACTAACATTAGGGGAAATTTAGAACTCGAAGCCTTATCTATGGTAATTTTAAGGGAGTACAGAGCAATAAAATTAAGTTGCTGGGCAATCCAAATAACATGCAGCATGGGGTGGTATGAAAGAAAACAAGAAGAGGATATTTAATACATTTCAGTCGGTCAACAGTGTAATGTGCCCATTAAATTGGGTGGGGATTATACCATAATCTCTCTAGTCTCTGTAATCTCTCTAGTCGACCTGCCTTGGTCAACTCATATTCTCTTCCATTCTCGACGGTATTAGAGTATCCGAGACCTAGGGAGTCATTCACTTTCCCGCCTTAATGGACCTACTAACCAGGAAAAAGTAACATAAATTAATCATTTATTTTGTATAAAATTAAACCCATTATTACTCTATCAAAGTGTGGAAGTGCATCATTAATCTCCCAGGGATTCACACCTATTTGAACGTGGTTTCGCGACCATGGGACCCGAGCTGAGGCTGGCGTTCCTTCCCATTACTTGTGTCAGCCTCCTCACTGTAATCTCCCTAGTCGACCTCCCTTGGTCAACTCATATTCTCTTCCATTCTCGACGGTATTTGAGTCCCCAAGACCTAGTGTACCCATTCGATGGGGACAAGAATCGAACCCATGATATTTTAAGTAATGAAAACAAAGAATATTCACAAGACATGAATCCGTGTACAGGCCAGTGATGGGGCCAGATTGAGCAATCCATGCGTGACACAGGAACGATAAGACTCATAAACTGAGTTATGGCACGCAACCCGTGCGTGAGTCACCGAGCTTACGTGATGCAGAGCGGATTTAGCCTGATGGCGCAACTACAGAGAAAATTTCCGCCCAGGCACAGAGTCAAGGGATTCACCGTAGAGTGACCAATCAACATTTTATTGGCAACGCTGTGGAAGGCGAGGCTCGCAATCATTGCACAATAACCCTCTTGATCAGAAACCACGTAAAATAATTGGATTATTGTAACGCCAATAATTATAACTCTGGAGATTAGAATTTTAGAAAGTGTAAAAATCTGTAATAATCGTATAGAATAAAAGTGATGATTGTGCATTACGTAATGGTAGGAGGAGCCAGCTAGTCTCTTAGAGAGTGGGACAAAAAGTAATGACATCCACACAGTATAGGTGCACTTATTAATTTTTATAAATAATTGCCACGATTGATTTTCGAAATTTAAAGTAAATTTGAAACGTTTAGATCAAGAGGAATAAGTACGTAATTTTTCCACAAGCGTACGATGATTAGTTTAAAAGTTAATTTTGAGAAGGAGAAAAAAGATACTATTTTTAGCTGAAACGAATAAATAGGCAGCCAGTCCTAGTGTAATCATGCAGTCTGCGAATGACCGTGAGGAGGTCTTGCTGTATCAACGAGCTGTCAACTGAGAACCTCTGTTGGGACGAACGTATCGTCAGAATACTGTCGTGCCTACGACATAAGTAACCAGTTCGTTGAATTGGCAAAAACGCCTTATAGGACGATCATATACTCAGTGAATGTAGGAAAAGTATCGAAATATCTCGACAGTAAACGAGACATCCATATAGCATCAAGCGTGCTAAGTGTACCCAAGTGCGTTAAATACCCAAATAGGGAGAGTTCGCCGGATAACAGCCTAAGTTTCCTGTGCTTGGGAGGTTAGCGCTCAAAGTGACGATAGGTCGGAAAGTACGAAGTAAACGCAGTAAGTGCGAATCAAAGAAGTGAAAAGACTTCAGAAGTCGTCCAGCGGTAAATTACCATAGTATTCCAATAGGAAAGTAAAACGTGGACGGAAGTAAAAACAATAAAATAGAGCGTTAGTAACAGTAAACTACGACTCTAGGACTCATGTCTAGTAGAGACATTTAGCCAAACAATAAACTTGGTTAGCCGAACCAGAATAGTATCGGGCCAATACTTTAACGTAGTACCGATCACTAAAGAAGCCAGGACAAGGATATAAGTATCCAGTATGAGCTAAGGGAGGCAGCGAACGAGACTTTCCAGTAATCCAACTAGGAGTTAGGTCTAGGAGCAGGCAGCGCTAATATCTACACTCTAGGAGGAGGTGAAAGAAGTAAATTCAGTGTAAAAGTGTTAATGGCAAGCAGTGTATGAAGCTTGATAATTCTTGTGTGTTAGAATTAAAATATTTAGTGTTTAAAGTGTATTTAATCATGATGTTGATCCCTCAAGAAGAGGTAATAAGTGTATTTAAAATGTGTAAAATTCATGAAGAATCAGTGTATATAACGTGTGCCATGATGAGTGTAATGGAAGGTTGGAAGCCCAAAATGTGGGTGAAAAGGTCGAATCATTGGGATCCGGGAGGTAGTTCCGAGGTCATGTGAGTACCAGATTTTGATTATATGTTGTTTTTGGGGGAATTCATGCCAGTAGAAATAATGAGAAAATCAGTATTAAATAAAAACAGGGATTAATGAAACAAAGTGTGTAATAAAACATGCGGTTTTGAACGATAAATTAATTGTGAAAATTAACAGGTTAATAAGTGTTAATTAAAACTCAGTGGAGTAGTATCCTTTTGGAATAACGTTATATGTAATGTAATGGTATAGTAAATACCATAGGAGCAAGAAATAAAAGTTAAAACTTCAGGAATGGAATATTTCTTAAATTGTAATATTCAAAATAATGGAAAGTGGAAGCCGTTAGGTTCCAGGAATAATAAGTAAATGTTGTTGAACTATTATGCTCCAGTTATGAAATGTTAAAAGATTAAAGTAATAATCAGTGCAGGGCAAATTATAAATGGAAAATAATATTTAAGATCGGAGATTTTAAAAGATGGTTAGGATATAATATCCTACTCGAATAGTGTCACTTAAATACTATACGTAAGAAACGCTAGTGTAGCAAAGTTAATATTCAAGCTAGGATTGCTTTGAAACGATGCCAGGCCAATCTGATTGTGAGGTGAAGTTGATCGCGGTGAAGCAGATTTGAATGTATTTGCTTAAGGCAAAAATTTTGGAAAGAGTGCTATATTTGCAATTGTGTTAAGCGCAGGGTACAGTGTGGTATACCGCCCGAAAGTCACTAAAATGGTGTTATTTCCCGCTCCGTCATAAGGTGTCTATAATCCCTCCGAAGATGGATATATACCTAGGAGGTAGACCAGATATGAACCAAGGTTCGTAGACTTCAAAAGCCACTTTAGTATCTGTTGTAACAATCGCTTACACCAGCCAATGTGGATACTTCACAATTAGTAATCTCACCTGAGCCAATATGAGCGGATAATATAGCCGCATAATGTTAATATGAGAGAAACAATTGTGTGGGCTTTTCGAGTTTTAAGGAACGATGATACTTGCAGCCAACCGGTCTTGTAAAGAAATCCCGACTTGCCAGAAGAGACAGCATGTCTCAGCTCGTAAATCACCCTGAGAGATTTGACAGTTATGAGGGTCGCCGCTAATGTGTTGTGGTAGGCCAAGAACGACTTGTGTTGGCACGGGGTCCAAGTACGTTTATTAACATTGAAATGATCCGGTATTTGAGACCGTGATATAATTATTGGAATTGCTCTTGCTAAATATCGTTCAGACCCGTACAAACAAAGATGAATTGTTATAAGATTGTAGTAATATCCCTGCTTATGATAAAGCTAAAATGATTATCCTCGAGTACATGGAAATATTAAACAGCCTGGGGAGTCTGTTTTAATTTGAAAATTTTCAGTAATTTCTAAAAACTCCAGGGAGGCACGAATTCTTTCCATGAATGCAGTGTTGTACAAGTTTTATAGAGAGAGATGAGAACTTGAATTCATGTGGACCCAATGAAATGATAATTATTATTATCGTTATAAAGAATAATTTGCACAGTTAAGTAATCCTCGAATAAGTGATTAAAGAGTGTTTTAACAAAATATGTGTTGTAAAACTAAACATGGAGCCAGAGAGAGCTCGTCCGCTCTAAGTTAAGAATGAACTTTATGGAAGTGAGAGTTACATGAACATTATGTCAGGTTCGATGGAACCTTAACGATTGATGTTAAAGGACATTTTACAATGATTCCTTGCTCATTTGAGAGCAAGTGTGAAGTAGACATTATATTTTTTATTTTATTTTTATTATGTGTTTTAAGTTTTTGTAGCGCCTATATTTGAATTAAATTAAATAGTTTTGTGATATGATTTCGAAGTTCATTTCAAACGTTAACCTAATGCTTTTGATCTATGATACGTGTATCATAGAGTGGGAGAATGCACTACGCCCCGGAAAACCACTGAGCTGACGGACTATGATCACGTATTAATTGTTTGCAAGGGCACACTAGGGAGTCAGTCACTTTGCCACCGTAATGGGCCCTTCTGTCATAATTCCTGATGCCCTCATTCCTGTCGGGGTTAGACCTCTTTTGGGCTTGAGTTATTTTATTCGAGAGGACATCGTGGTTATTTAACCCAGTGCACTTTAGTTCGTGTAGAATGTATGTGTGTATGTATTCTTTATTGTCAGACAGATAGGATCCACAAGTGACAATATAATAGTTAACAATACAATTTACAAGTATAAACAAAACAAAAACAGCAAACACGAACATAAATAGAAATACACTATTATACAGGGTGTTTCAGAAATTCTTTTACAAACTTTGGGGATTGGTTCCTTACACCAAAACAAGAAAAAAAGTTCATATACACATATGTCCCAAAATCCTTTGTTTTCGATTTATTAACGAAATAACATTGTACAGTGACACATTAATTGACAGCCTGTTTGGAAGTGTTTAACACATGACCTCATATCAAAAAAGGTTCCTAACACCACAGATAAAATTCTAACGGACCTTGCAAGCCATGGAACGGGTCCTCCTCTGCCCAACTATCTGTCCTGCTGTGCGAACAAGATGACTAAATTGTGCAGGAGCCCCATCATGCATCCACCACATACGTTGTCGTATTTGCAGGGGCACATTGTCATGCAGTAAGTCTGAAAGGGTGTTATGTATAAAGTATCTGGAGACAGCACCTGTAAGACGTGCTGGTAGATCGTATGGACCTACAATGCCAGCCCACCCATTAATTCTAAACTGGTGCTGATGGCGAGCCTGTCTGGAACACCTGTGCAATGGACAGTTTTTTCCATCTGTCGGTGTCCATTTGGCTCTCACATGAGTACCCTTGTCTAAATCTGTGTTGCCTCCCATTAAGCCATGAAAACTTTCCCCACTGTTCCCTTAAGTAATCAGAAATAAAGTGCTCCATCAGTTTACATATGGTGGATGTGAGGCAAACTGGCCTATGGTTTTCCATTATCAATCTGTACCCTCCCTTGAATATTGGAAGTAGTGTAGCTCTTTTCCAGTCTATGTGTGTTGTGTGTTATTAATTAATGCATTAGACAGCACCCCCAAGCATCGCCCAATGGCTGCACCTCCCAGTTTAAGAACATCTCCATAAATATTGTCTGGACCTTTCGATATATATCTACGTAGCTTTCTAATTCTCGCTATAATCAACGATTGGTTTATTCGGAAAGGTGGGTTTTCAGAATCATAGTTAAGGTCCAACACACAGCAATCAAATTCAATTAAACACACTAACATACCATATATTTTATTCATTAGCAATTGCCTGTTTCTCAGTAATTAATTTACCATCTCCGGAGATTATTATAGACAAATCATTGGAATTTCCCTTCCGCCTTCTAACGTAACTATACATTTGTTTCCACCCACCAACCCCTCCCCCAATTAAGTTTTGCATGCAATTATCGTGAGCAGCCTTCTTTTTGAGGACTAGCTCTTTCGTTAGCATATGCTCGTAACTATCGTGTCGTTAGTTATAAACTTTCGATAATTTCCTTCAGAGTCCCCTGATTTCCCTTGTGTAATATTCCGGATCCGGGATTTGCTTCAGTAATTTAAACGGCACGAATTTCTGAATAGTACGATCTAAGATATTTAGAAAGTTTTTCCACAATATATTTATATGAGACCCCTCCGACGCCCATCTTACAACTGATTCATTCATGTCATCCTGAAATTTGCTCTGATCTGATCTGCTGTATTGAAATATTTTAACTGCTTCGACGGGGTCAAGTATTGGAGTGTCAGTGCGTCTAATATTGAGTTTAACACCCTACGAACACAAATAAACAAACCACCACCTCTCTTACTTCGGTCTCTTCTGTACATTACATAAGTACGCTGAATATTGAATTACTATTTACATAAATAAATAACAGGTTGGCTTGGAAGGTTTGTCTTTATGTGTTCCACAGCAGGTGAGGGTTTAACGTATAAACCAATGCTCATAGGAACATGACTCTGGTATGGCACTGTATAACTTGTTTCAGAATTGGGTAAACATGTTTGATATGGTAAGAGTATACTTTCGAAATCTCCATAGATTACGTAAGGTATTCTCAGCATTTTTTCAACAATGAAGAATTTCACAATTGAGTTTTTAATAGGCATTTCAACCCTAGCAATGTCATGCTGGGCACACAAAGCTCTATGTTCTTTTAATTTTTCCATTCCTTGTTGCCCATATCGATTATCGAAGTGAGTAAAACACCGTTTACACGTATATATCTTATGTTGATGGTGGGTAATCTGATGTCTTACTAGTTTATCAAAATCTTTGATAAAGACGTAGTGGTTCTGTCCGGATGATGAACTTAGCAGAAGGAGGTCGCGATGGTCTTGTAGCTCTTGATCCACAACCTTTAGAGGGAACAGTTTGTTGTCTTGTTCCAGTCGAATTACATTAATGGATATGTCGTTGGCTTTCTCAAGTTTGGGAATGTCAGCTAGTAATGTATGAAATGATATTACAGAAAAATCATACTTGTTGTCCAGGTCCTTGTATTTACTAATGCGTTGAGCATCCGTTTTAACCAGTTTTGCTAAAATGGCATACATAAAACACTTTTCATCTATCAAGTTTTCAAGATTAATGCAGGCTTTTCTTGCTTGTATAGCTGCTGGTAATGGAATATATGTGCTTCAACGCAAGGGATTGTACTTATTTATTTTCAATCGTACTCCTTCCACTGCTAACAAAGCCCAATTACTGCCTTTTAACTCAGATTCTTCCATTTCTGTAGTTAACTTTGTAAATTGTGTTTCCAAAAAACTCCTGTCTGTTTCGAAAAATAGAGCCTGATTTCGTGTTTTAAAAGCCAGATCTGTAATTTCGTTGGTGGACGTATGAATGAATCTACATTCAGCCACAAGATTAATTTTGATTGACTTTTGCATTGATAGTTCTTTCTGCATAGCTTGTATTATTTGCTGTTTGGACTCTTTAAGGTATGAATTTAAATCCTTACACGTATCACAACGAATGAAATAGGATTTAAGTCGACCTTTAAGAGATGTCTCATATTCAATAAGTCTATTTTTGTCTGGGACCAATGACAGTAGGTAATGTTTTGTAGGCTCCGCTTTTTGTCTTTTAGCTGCCGACACAACATTACAACATTCTTCATGCCGACGTCCATTGTAGGCATTGTTGAATTTACTGCCACACGTTTTACACTCATGAAATTCCCCACACGAAACTTCAAGACGCTTTCTATCATAGTCCCGAAGAAAAGTTTTTCCACACTGTTTACACATATAGCTAGGAATGGGTTCTTCCATCATGAGTCTTGATTTTTGCAAACAGCTGCTTACTGCGTATCACAGGGCTAGAGGTTGGTCGGTGAGACGTTCTTTCACGATGTGAACACCGAGAGAGGTAGTAGTCAACTGGTGATATTCTTGTTAAGGGTCCTCTAATATACCCCTAGTCTAGACAAACAGCTCTTTACAGCGTATGACAAGGCTGTAGACAGGACATTGAGACGGTCTTTCACAATGTGAACACTGTAACAAGTAGTAGTCAACTGATTATATACTTGCTAAGGGTTCTCTAATATACAATAGTCAAGACCAACAGCTACTTACTGTGTAGTACAAGGCTGTACAATAGTTGTTTTGACAATCTTTCACAATGTGGTCCCTGTGAGTGGTGGTAGTCAACTGATGATATTTATGCTAAGGATCCTCTAATATACCCCTAGTTAAGGGTAACAGCTGCTCACTGCTTATGACAAAGCTAAAGACTGGTTGTTTCAACGGTCTTTCACAATGTAAACACTGCGACAGGTAGTAGTCAACTGAAAATATTCTTACACCATACTCAAGGTTATCAGGTACTTACTGCATATCAAAAGGCTGTACACTCATGTGTTAGACAGTCTTTTTTTTGCTAAAGACCCTCTACATTCCCTACACAAGGCTATACATGTTAGTTCTAAACACTTAGTGGTTAATTGTATAATAAATTTAAATACACAGCATATACGAGCACGTTTTCACTCGGTAAAACTTTACCAAATAGTCAAATGCGACACGTCAAGTATGTTGCCGCTATATAGCGATGGCTATGAGAACTACTTGAACGACCAGCATATCAAACATGTTTACCCAATCCTGAAGCCAGTTATACAGTGCCATACCAGAGTCATGTTCCTATGAGCTTTGGTTTATCCTTCCAGCGGGCGCGCATACCTGGTTCTCGCAGGCGGGCGCGCGGCGGCTAAATGGCCGCCCTTTGATTTAACATGGACAGCTCTCGATTTTCATACAATTAACCATCGGCAACTAAAATGAATGACTTCATATACATTTCCACAAAGCACACAATAAACTTTAATAAACAATAGTTGACAATATCCCCATAAAAAGACAGTGGCATGAATAATGAATAATACATTATAATATAGCCTATATATAGTTACTTGGCATGAACTCAACTACACCATATCTTCTTCTTCCAAACTCTTTAGGCAAGCATCACAGGAAACGTCTTGCTGTGAATGCTTTTTGCAGACAAATCTATCACATTTGTGGCACTGTAGACGAGTACGGTTGTTCTTTTTGGACCCGCAACGATAACAGATACATCGCGTTCTTGAAACACTTGCTGTACTTCCATTCGGTGCACTATTCCTGTACTCTTCCAAGAAAACATGCAAATCCTTTGGAAGAGACCAAATCGTTGCACGGTGTTTCAAGTTTTCCTCCATGAGTGCCATAGCCAATTTGAAAGTGTATTCTCTCCTAGAAGTTTTGCTGTCTGCGTTGTTTGCTTTATATATTATGCAAGAATTTATTCCAGCAATATCGAGGAAGCGATGAAACAGTACCATTGGCCACCTTTGTGTTTGTCTCGAAGTCGAGCACCGTGAAGTCATCAAGTCCACCGTATCGACCCCCCCTTTGGTGGCATTGTAATCCATGATGTGGAATGTTTTTCCAGATTCCTGATCAATTTCATTATCATCATGCATCGTGGATAGTACCAACACAACTTTCTTCCTTTTAGTAGCCACTGATACAAGGCTTTTATCATATTGGCATCCAAACTGGTATGTTCCGGGAACTAAATGCCTATTTTCAGCCACAAACTCGGGTGGAACCTCTCGTTTGTTCTTCTTCAGGGTGCCTACAAAGGTCAGTCCTTGTTCCAGTAGGTATTCGGCCAAAGGGTAACTACTGAAATAATTATCAGTAGTCACATTTCGGTTGGTGTTTTTTATTGGCTCACTCAATCTCGTTACCACATCAAAGGGCTTATTTGAAACTGCATAACGCCCCGGTTTCTGCGTCCCACAGTATACCTCCAAATTGTAAGTATAGAAAGTTCGGGAATCACACATAGCATAAATTTTGAGGCCATACTTGGCGGGCTTTTTGGCCATATACTGTATAAAACTACAGCGCCCACGAAATGCAACTAACATTTCATCTATAGTTACAAACTCACCAAGAGAATATGAACTCTGACAGTTTGCAACGAAGGTACTGAGAAATTTGCGAATAGCGGCTAGTTTGTCATTTTCCGCACGTTCAGTTCTAGTATTCACATCGTCAAATCGAAGACTTCTCAAAAGTAATCGAAAGCGACGTTCACTGAAGTTAGCCCGCAGTATTACCATTCCGGTCCCGTTGGTAGTAAACAATTCCGATAAATTTGTGCGGTGTACTCGTTTCACGGCCATCAAGAACAAGGCACCAAAAAGAGCTAAAATTTCCGATCTTGTTGTTTCTCTAAAATCTCTTTCCCGGCCTTCTGGATGTTGCAATTTTACCCTGTCAATAAACGTATTTGTGTGTCTAACAATTTCACCAACCATATTTGAATTTATTATGGTGAGAAAACATTCTAGTTCAGTTTTACACTGGCGAGCTAGTCCTTTAGGACCAGGAAAAGTTTTTATCAAGTTCTTTGCCTTTGTTTTTGAACTCTTACCCATGGGTTTATTTCCCCATAATGTCTCACTATCTTTCCCAATGAAGAATCGTAGGGTGCTGTCATCACGGTCGTCATCACTTACATCATCAGTTCTGTCCATTTCAACTTCAGAGTCACTACTGTGACCGTCCATTTCGATAATTTCGGGTTCGAAATCAATATCATTATGATCGTCCCAAATATCTTCTCCTTCATTCGTTTCATCATCTTCTAATTCATCAAGTATTCGTAGAATAGAATCAGGATCATTGTATCGTGCCCTGAAACGCGAGTAATAAGACACAACTGCGTCAATATGACGAATATGAAGAACAGGAGAAAGGAATGAATCTAACAGAAAACTAACCAAACTTCAATCTAAATGTGTTTGAACATTGTATGTACTGTATAAGAGAAAACGTTTCTCTCTCTCTCTCACACACACACACATACACACAGACACGCGCCTACACACACACAAACAAAAGAAATATATTTACTTACATGTCTCATTCAAGTGTGAGAGAATGGAACACAATCGGGCGCGTGGCGGTAAACTGGCCGCCTGACTCGAACGACAATGGCACGCACCACTTAGCAACTGAACAATGGCCGATTGGCGCCGACTCGAAAAATTACGGAAGCGCTGTCTCACGTCGAGATGAGTAATTAACGAATACCCGGAGGTCCCGCCTGGTAATTCGTCAATAAAGAGCACAATCTCGTGACTTTCTTCAAAAGGCGGCCAAATTGCCGCCCACGCGCCCGCTGGAAGGTTAAGCGTTAAACCCTCACCTGCTGTGGAACACATAAAGACAAACCTTCCAAGCCAACCTGTTATTTATCGTGGACCTGACGCAGCAGAAAAGTTTATGGTCTGTTTGATCTCAGTAGCTAATGAAATTAATCGCCTTTACAGCTTAAATGTTCCAAAGGCCTTAACTCAGGATCAAGAAGCAGAGTTCCAATGTTCTGAAACCTGTTATTTGTGTGAAAAACCATTTACCAAAGAGGACTGGAAAGTTCGAGACCATTGCCATATTACAGGGGAATACCGTGGAAGTGCTCACAATAACTGTAATTTGAGGTGTAAAACACGTAACCCCGTTCCTGTATTTCTACATAATATGAATGGCCACGACGCAAATTTCATTGTAAAGCAATTGGGATGTACTACTGTGAGAGTGAATGTTATCGCTAACTCCAAAGAAAAGTATATTTCCTTCACCAATTATGTAGGAAATGTTAAGCTTCGATTTGTGGACACGTTTCGGTTAATGCCGAGTAGTTTGGAAAACTTAGTTTCCAACTTAACATCATACCCTAAAACAGACAAGTACTTTGGAAAAGAAAATGCAATGCTCATGACTCGTAAAGGGGTATTTTGTTATGACTACATCGATTCCTGGGAAAAGTTAAGTGAAACGTGTTTACCTCCAAAAGAGGTATTTAACAAATTAAGTCAAGAAGATGTTAGTCAAGAAGACTATGAACATGCCAAAAATGTGTGGAATCAGTTCAACATTAAAGCCCTAGGGGAATATAGTGACCTCTACCTAACATCAGATGTACCCCTTCTAGCAGACAGCTTTGAAACGTTTAGAAACAAAACTCTAGAAACTCACCGAGCGGATGCTGCACACTTTTTACTTCGCCTGGTATAAGTTTCGAGGCAATGCTCCTTTACACAGGCATTGAACTGGAATTGCTAAAGGATTACGATCAGATTCTTCTAATCGAGTCTGGAATACGTGGAGGCATATGCCAGGTGTCTCATCGGCATGCTGAAGCTAACAATAAATACATGGAAACCTATGATTCTCAGAAACCATCGCAGTTTATTACCTATGATGATGCCCACAACCAATTCGGGTGGGCTATGTGTCACTATCTTCCTTATGTTGGATTTCTGAGGGTTTCTCCAGATACTGTTGATCTAGAAAAACTAAAGGAAGACGATCCTATGGGATACATTCTAGACGTTGATGTTGATTACCCATCTGACCTTCATGATCTACACAACTATTTACCTTTCCTACCAGAGTGTACACAACCTAAGGGTTCGTCTCTGAAAAAACGAATTCCTCATCTTGGAAATCGATGGCGATATGTTGTTCACTACATGGCATTAAAACAGGCTTTAGATCATGGAATAAAATTGATAAAAATTCTTCGTGTGCTAATGTTTAAGCAAAGACCTTGGTTAAAGGCGTACGTTGATTTTAATAGCAACCTTCGAAAACAAGCCAGAAATGATTTTGAGAAAAATCTGTACAAATTATTCAACAATGTCATTTTTGGAAAAACAATCGAAAATATCCGTAAAAGAATAGACATACGTCTTGTGACTGACAGCAAAAAGGCAGAAAAGCTAATAGCATAGCCGACATTTTTTGACAGAACAATTTATGGCCCTAACCTAGCTGCTTTCCACATGGCTAAACGTAACATTGTATTCAATAAGCCTATATATTGTGCCCTTTTAGCAAGAAATATGCCAATCACAGTATACCAGCGTAGCTCAATTCGGAATTTTCGGGGCAGCGGTAAGTTCCCCCACTCTGTGACTGACATATTTTGGATTAATTAGAGGATACACTTGCAAAAATAACAACAAAATCAACTCCTATTTTTAACACATTTAATTAATAAAATTAATGGCGCTACAAACATTTTAACAATTTAATTACTGACCCATAATCATCTACTTGCTCCAAATGAACAAGGAATCACAAATATAATAAAACAAATATTGTATTTAAACATATGGTTTCCATATAAACCAACAATTCCTACTTAGTTTTACTTCCATAAAGCATCAACTGTAAGTTTTATATAATTCCGAGCTCTTTTAGCTCCATGCTTTACATAATAATGGTGTCATTCTTGTACACCTCAAATACTATCTTTTATATTTTCTTAATCCTCAAAACAAATGTATAATTACATTTAAAATTTTATGTTAATTATCTAATTCAATATTTGGGCATGTTCACACATTCAGCTGTTATCATCTCTCTTTATTTTCACAAATATATTAAGGTAATCAGGAAATCACTTGTGTACTCCAGAGTGTGAAGATACTTGACACAGTCAAAAAACTATAGTTACTCCCGAAACCTAGTTGCCTTCAATTAACTCGTGGAATCCTACTTCCATACCACATTACAATAGGGATTGTTATTTATCTCTTATGTCTTATAAGACCATTATCACATAAGAAACTACGATCTGAACAGGCAAACGAAAATATCAATCTACAAGGACCTCGGTTCAACGCCCGGGTCGTTAACAACTTTAAACACTCACGGTGTCTTTACTACATCTTACGAGACGGTTTCGGCCCACCCTCGCTCTAAGAGAGCCAGGCCATTATACTCGGGCGCGATTTATGACAAGGAGGGTGACTGGGCGACTCTCTGTCTAACCCACGTTAGCAGCTCCTTTCCAAGGCTTTCAAAACAAACCTTCACATTATACTCAGTCCTGGGGAGAGACCGGGCTTTTACTGTACTGTATCCATTCAAACAAATATTCTTTGGTTCATAGACCACTTTCGTAACCTTGGCATTTATTAATTATGAGAGGGTCCTCATTGATTTGGAAGATTAATACACATTCGACGACGACGAATTAAGGGGCTTTTACCATAAGAGGATTCTGAGTTCGAATCTCTTCACATGCCTCGGGAACCATTCCCTTATAGAGGACTTATACAAGACGCGATTTAAAGTCGGCCGTGGCCTACATGACATACGCTCAATAATACCATACATTAGCTCCCTTTCAATACATACACAATGCCTCGTGATACTACGTCACAAATAGAGGACTTATACAATTATCAATTCACTACAATCAACTACCCTCCATAAGTAATTTACCAAGTATTTTAACTTCTACGCTTTCCTAGCGTGACATTTTAATGTTATTTGCGCTCCTTTGCGCTACGCATTATTTTAAGCCGAAATGTCTTCCCAAGAACTGATAAATCTCATTAGTAACAATTCATATTATTTTTAATTCTTATATTAATCTTTTCCGTTGCCGATAAATAGCTCCCTTTTAAAACATTCCCTTGAACATCATATCTTACACATATATTAAGGCTTTAACGCTCTTATGTTCACATCAATTTATTTGATCTTTATTTAATATTTCCATACTTAGTTATTAGTATTATCTTTATTCTTTACACAAGCTCAAAAGCTATTTCTTTCATATCTCAACTTTACTTTATTTAAATATCTTTCATGATAATTACTGATATTTCGCTTGCTCTTATGACATTCGTTAAATACATTAACATTTTATTCACATATTTCCTCTACGGGATTTATTCTTTACATAATTATTTATAATTTCTCAAACTTCTATTATTGTTCAGACCGCGTTCTTGTTTATTCAGTATTTATTTATTAAAACACATCCCTTTTACTCAAAAACTCCGGTGGATCTGTACACAACCATTTCCTGACACCAAAATAGAATGAAATTCAGTACTCACATGTTTTTAAGATCGTCCCATGATCTTTATTCTTGTGCGGTGTTTCATTTTGGGCCCACTTTGAACTTTTACTCCATATTAAAGGAATTCATCTTATGTACAAACACTTCTTGACACATATTTAAGACACTTAACATTGACGACATTTTTATACACTGGTGTGTCCCTTTAGAACACACAATAAACACTCAAAAAAATATTAATTTAACACACAATCTTGATAAATTTACACTTCACAATTCTTGATCACTAGGCCGTATTTCTGAGCCTATCACACGTGACCTCTTAATTTCCCGTTTCCAAGGGTGAAATTTATTCAATGTCGGCTTCCTATCCTGCAGAATACGAAAGTCTCGAAACATCTACTGTTCCCTGGAATCCAAATTCTTCTACTCCTATCCTGGATGACCGGCTATTTATCTAGCTTGAACGGCTTCTTTGTAGATCTGGCTTATCGATCCTAGCGAAAGTCTATTCGGATCGAGGTCTCCTCAATAACCTCTCGATGACCTATGGATTTAGTTTATAGCAGCTAGTACTTCTTGAGTCTAGTACTTTTAGAATAGTTCGCCTGCTTTCTGGAGATAATGTTTATAGTCTCCGTGCTTCTTTATTTGATCGGTTCTAGCACTCCTACGTTTCTGAAATACGTTCCGAACCTTATTCTGTTCTTCCCTTTTTGGGTTCTTTAATTTAGATAACAGTTTATCTTTCTGGTACGGTACTTCCGTACGTTATGATATTTTCGTTCGTCTATTTAACGACCTATCGCCTTTAAGTCCGACGTTCGCAGCCTACTCTGACTATATCTTACGAACTTTCACTATAACTTGTATACTGTCGGGCCTAAATCCTGTAACTAGGATTTTCCTACTCTTTCAACACGGCGATACTTTAAATTTCTTCTTTACCACTCCTTATGGAGGCAAGCAAGTTGTTAATACTGCGACGCCTATGGCTATCGGATATTACTTCTGCGGTGTAACACAGCGTTTCTCCCTTCAAGGAGTACTGGTAACTGTCTTCGATGTGACGCAGAGTTACGCCCCACACGGCCGTCTTAATACTGATGCGTAGTAACACCCTCACGGGTTGTCAGAATAACTGCATTCGGTGTGATGTAGCCTTACGCCCCTCACGGACTGTCGGAATGACTGCATGATTGGCTTGGTGAAGCCCGAAGCTTTATACTATTTCACTACAAAAAAATAAGACTCTAGTCCTTTCTGTGGCCAACTTCTAAAATAATGGTTGCACAATTATAACAATTATACCTTCCGAAAGCTCGTCTTCTCAATGTCAAATAATCTCATTGCCCCTAAGAATCGATCGTGCAATTCGGAGATATTAATTAATTTCTCGTCCTCAGATGTGTGGGTGTTGCTGTTCTTTTGCTTTCTCCCCCCTACACCAGCCTTGGTAATTCCCCGATGACGTCGTCTTGCGTTTGCAGTTTTCTCCTGTGCAATTATTAAATGGTTTCTCTTTACTAAAAAATCTCTCATTCGAAATGATTCACTGTACTGTACTTGTTTACTCATTTTTATACTCGTAAACGGGTTAAATTTAATTATTCCTCTTCTGGCGCATAAGCGGTGTTGTCATTTTCCAGCAAACTCAGCTCGATTTCCGAGTCAGGCTTCCTTGTTTAATCTTGGGAACTTTCCACTCGGTTATTAATACTCATGACTAGCTCCCTTCTGAATGTCAAGAGGGGTGATCTCATCTCTTGAACACCTGGTCCTCGTTGGTTGCACAACCTTAGGCTAGCATCCTGGCTGGATCTTTCTTTAAGTTACATTAGAAACTGTACGTTTCTTTCATTTCTTCCCCAAATGCATGGATTCGCCCTCATTGGACCCTATGGCACATGGGTTCAATATATTGGAATGTGTATACTGGATATTTCAAAAACTCTCATGTATTCCCACAACTATGATGTCCTGCTACCCTATTATGGAATGAACAATCTTAATCTCATGTATATGGATACCGACTAGTTCATTTATTTGGTTAACACCCCAGATGTATATCAAGACAAGTTGGATTTCCTAGAACACCTGGACACATCAAATTATCCTACTAATCACATATGTTACTCTACATCAAACAAGAAAACGTTGGGGAAATTTAAAGACGAGGCTTGTGGACAAATTATAAAAGCATTTGTTGGACTTAGAGCTAAAATGTACGCTTTAGACATAAATGGTAAATAAATCTAAAAGGTTGAAGGTATTAACAGAGGTGTTGTCAAAAATTGTATAAGCTTTCAAGATTATAAGGATTGTGTCATGAAAAACAATGTAAAAAGAATACCCATGAACATTATCGCTTCTAAACAACATGACATATCATCTATAAGACTAAACAAAATTGCCTTATGTCCTGGTGATGATAAAAGAGTGATTGATGCTAATGGTATAGCTATACATGCCTATGGTCATTACTCAATCATTGACAATGCTTAGATAGTTAGGTTATGAATATCAAAATCGTCTGCCTGCAACTAGCAAATACATAAAAGAAAACAATTTAGGAAATAACACAATAGCACTACAAAAATAAAAAATAGAAAACAAAATAAAAAAGAATATATATAAAAGTATTAAGTGTAAATAGTGTACATGTATTTAAAATAAAAGTATTGTATGGACACTGCTTGTACATTTCTAATTACTACCCACCTCTCCCCACTCCTAATGCAAAATGAACATGTAAAACACAAATTGGAAAATCCATGTTTCCATATTGATAAAATAGAAAAAACATTAAACTGAAATTTTAAAAACTGTAAATGGGAATTTGGTAAATTGACAAATGTGTAAACAACAAATTGGAAAATCCATGTTTCTATATCATGAAATTGAAAAACTTAAAACTGACATTTTAAAAACTGTAAATGGGAAATTGTGAAATTGATACATGTGTAAACAACAAAATGCAAAAATCCATGTTTCCATATTATGAAATTGAAAAACTAAAAACTGACATTTTTAAAATACTGAAAATGGGAAATTGGAAAATTGACAAATGTGTAAACAACAAAATGAAAAAAAATACCCGGTTGGGGTATTGATCATGTTGTACAGTAGCCTATAAGACTAGCATAAGGATAGTTGCATGTGCCCTTATAAACTTTGTGTATGTGCATTAGCCTTTGGATTAGCATAAGTTAGGGTTGGTGAGGTTAGGTATGTGACCTTGTAGTTTACTCTTTTCGAAAAATGTAAAATGTAAAATCTAAAATCAAAAAATCTTAAATTTAAAATGTAAAATCTAAAAATAAACTAAAATTTAAAATACAAAAAATCAAAAATGTAAAATCTAAAAAATGTAAAATGAATAATCAAAAATCTAAAATGTTAAAATGTAAAATGTTAAAATGTAAAATCTAAAATCTTTAAATGAGGTTTCTGTGGGTTAGGTTAGGTCAGATTATAACTAAGTTTATTATTTGTGCTCTCTCATTTGCTCTTACTTTTTTTTGCTCTGACTTTGAAGTTAGGTTAGGTTAGGTTAGGTTATGTTAGGTTAGGTATGGTTATAACTTAGTTTATTATGTGTGTTCTCACATTTGCTCTCATATTTGCTCTGACTTTGAAGATAGGTTAGGTTAGGTTAGGTTATAACTAAGTTTATTATTTGTGCTCTCTCATTTGCTCTTACTTTTTTGCTCTGACTTTGAAGTTAGGTTAAGTTAGGTTAGGTTAAGTTAGGTTAGGTTAAGTTTGGTTAGGTTAGGTTAGGTTAGGTGAAGTTTGGTTAGGCAGAATGGCTGAGGTATGAAACGAAACTCTAGCTCCTGTCAGTTTTGCCTCACAAGGCTGAGTGAACCCCATTCCACTCTCGAGACCAGAAATTAAATTTCTTGGCAGAGCCAGGAATCGAACCCAGGCCTTTGCAGTAACATCCAAGAATGCTAGCCACTACACCAAGAGGTGGACAATATAAGGCTGCTCTTGATTGTACATGATCAATAATAATAATAATAATAATAATAATAATAATTCTTTCATTCATTCAATTTCGCTAATCGGCCAACTAGGGACCACGATAAGCCTCATTTTACATTCTGGCATTTGCTCATTTTTTGCTTGATCCACATTGCCTTCATGAGCTCACTGTGTTTAGCACGACGTTCCTCTGTCCATTTCGCACCAGTTGTCCGTTTTTCGTCCCGGAAAGTCCCAAACGTCTTGATGGCTGCTCTATAAAGATTTCGGTCTTGTGCATCTTCTGCTCGTATCCCCATTTCTTTCAGATCTTTCTGGACGTTAACATACCATGGCATTGTCGTTTTTGGTTTTGAGTCGAATATACTGAAGATACGTTTCGTCCATCGGGAATCGATCATCCGTCGCATATGACCGTAGAAGCAAACTCTGCGTTTTCGCATTGTGTCTGTGATCTTCTCTATCCTCGAGTAAATTTCTTGCCTGGATTTTCTGATGTAGATGCCATTTTTGTAGTCTGGGCCAAGTATGGTGTGTAGGATCTTTCTTTCTTTTCTCTCTAACTTCGCGAGCAAACATTTCTCGGATAGGATAAGGCATTCAGATGCATATAGCGGTACTGGTTTGATGACAGTGTTGTAGTGACAAATTTTTGTGTTCATAGAAAAGCACTTTTTGTTATATATGTTGCGGGTGGTTTGAAAAGCGACTTCCATTTTCTTGATTCTTGCTTCTATGGCTTCCTTGTCAAGGCCATTTTTCTGGATCCATTCCCCAAGATATTTAAATTTATTAACACGGTTTATCGTTCCATATTTGGTGTTTAGTTGTGCTTATCATCCTTGATGTTCGACATTACTTCTGTCTTTTGAAAGGAAATTTGTAATCCTGTTTGTTCTGCTACTTCCTTCAATATATTGACCTGTTCTGTTGCACTTTCAGGGCTATATCATCAGCGAATGCTAAGCAATCTATTTCCACTCCGTTTTTCTTCGTCCCGATCCTTAAAGGTTTGTAAAGGCCTCCTTCTTTTAACTTCTGTCGCCAATTCTGTATTACCTTTTCAAGCACGCAGTTGAACAATAGAGGTGACAGGATATCTCCCTGTCGAACACCTGTCTTGATTTCAAAGGGTTCAGAGATACATCCTTGGAATTTGACTTTGGATGTGGTATAATAATAATAATAATAATAATAATAATAATAATAATAATAATAATAATAATAAATATTCCATTTAGCAACTTTACGGCCGACCTCTCTCTGTGACCTCACACACGGTCTCAGGGCGTGGCGGCCATATTGCCCATTAGCCACTGCGCCAGCTCTGACTGACCCCTCCATAAGAATAACATAGAGCTGGTTGGGCGTGGCGGCCATCTTTCGCATTAGCCCCTGCCCCAGTATCGCCCTTTTATTCCTAATCATGGTCGCCTAAATTATACAGATGTCCTTAGATATGTACAAAAACTTAAATGGGATTTATAATCAGCTGTGCATTCATAATATCATTTCAATTATGGTAAATAACTCTTGGCTGACTGCTTTATTCCTTGAAACCGTGTCTAGTACACTTTACATATGCTGCGCTTTAATTACAGGGGAGCATGAATGTTAATTGTGGCACCTTCTCGAACCGACGATACCTTGCTCGGCTCAACACTTTATTCTGATTATGAAATTGGCAGTCGTCATTGTCAACTTAAGAGGATTGCAAAAAAAAAAGAGCTCTACACTCAGTTCTACAATCTCGTAATATAAACAGGTTCTCAGCTGGTCTGACGGCATCATCCACTGCTTTCTATAATATTAGCGCACTATTCGCACTATGTGGAAAGTAAAAGAAATTCTGCTTTCACTCTGCTTTGACTTTAAAAAGCACATGTTTGGTCAATGATATAATCCCTTGTGGTATGTCACAACACACGGTATCACACAACCGTACTGCGTAGCATGGGCTGATTTAAATCATTGCAGTATTGTTTCAAAACATATTTACACAAAATGGTGACACAAGCCTTTTCTCCAAGCTTGTGCAAACGATACGAATATGACCGGCTCCTAACTAACATACATAACTAAAATAAATAATATTGCCTGTCTACGAAAGTAAGACCTTGAATACTAATCCAACTTTATGTCCTACCATACATAGAAATATCAGTGCATGTCGACTCACTTACATGACTTCAAGTTTCGTGTCCACGTTCGAGCCTCGCCTGGGATTAAATTAGCGAGTTGCTTCGCTCTGTTTGTAAGCCATCTCATTAGGTATTATAAGTGGTCACATCCTCCACTCTCACCAGCCATTTTTGGGAGTTTTTCCATATCGACTTCCATAGCAAATGGGTGAACTGGTACCACATGGTGCTGGGTTCGACTGGGTGTCGACATCATGATAAAAAATTCGTTGTTCTCACAGAATTTACAGTTAATTGTGACGATTTAAAGCTCATTGGCTCTACATTGTAGCGGTGTTGTAGCAAAAATGACCATTTATACCGCTCACTGAATCTACAATTACCACTTCTGAGATAATGAGCACACTAAAACTCAGGTGTATCTTACCCACGTGATCGTACCGTATCTTAATAATCCCTTCTCACAAAAGTAAATCAGTTCACAGTTCGCTTTTATACAGTTCTTACAACACGTTTTAAACAATATTACACGAAGAATGATTATCAGTTTATAAATTTTCAGTGTTCACGTGTGACCATGTGCTCGCCGCACAATGTCCTGCGTTCTAGCACAAAAATGACCCAATTATATTCATAGCAAAACGTCGAAAATAACGGACGATGATACTTAATTATTATTCCACGCTACACACGCGATATTTCACAGTTTATCAACTACTTATACCTTCACGATGAGTTCAAATATGATGTCCAGGTTTAGATATTGGAGCATACAAAGAACACGTCCTTTCAAGACGAAACTTGACACAAGAACAAGTTGGATAGACGACGGAAGTTCAGTTAGCGCCACATGAGTCAACGGCGTGACCAATTATTTATTCTTCGCATATCATCGAGGTTATATTTTATGTTTTCAACATTCCATAAATTCACAATAAATCCAATTAGTTCAAATATTGTAAAACATCTTCTAACAATTCCTTCCCTTATGATTACACAATATATAAATTGCCAGCCAAATCAAATCAAATGAGAGCTGCATCCAAGAAGAAAATACAGCTTCTTGGAAGTTCCTGGTGCGCTCCATGAATCGTAAATATACGTGAGCCATTTATTATCGGATCGAAGAGGCAATATCGGGCTCAGTACATTGTGCCTCAATACGAGATTTCTAATTTCAAATTTTAGTTGACTACAACGCAAACATGAGGGCGTCGATGACTGGTAGGCTACAGTGTTCTCAGAGTGGCTTCTGTAACTGGATGATGAAATAAAGAAGACGAAGAAGAAGAATAAGAAGAAGAAGTAAAAGTACATTGCACTCATCCTGGATAATTGCGCAGCTCACAAGCAACTGCCGGTCCTGCAAGATGTCTTCTACTTTCCGGCAAATTGTGCCTCGACCCTGCAACCATTAGATTTGGGAATAATAAAGTGTCTTAAAAGGTACTTCAGAACCAACATGGTTATGAGAATTATCACAACCTTAGAAAGAAATCTGTCAAATGCGCAACAGGTGACATGATAGCTGCAAGCTGGCAACGAGTGAAACCGGAGACCGTTAGGAATTGTTGGAGAAATGCAGGATTTTCACCTGAAGAAGAGGGTGACAGGGACGATTTTGAGTATTACGCGGGTGTGAAAGTAATGGGTAGTTGTGGTGTTTGAAGCCATATTTTCAGTGTTGCCTTAGTAAACAAGAGTTTAGTGCTTTTCAGTCGGTCAACACGAATGTACCCAAAAGAGATGGGTTATTCCCTAATCCTGAAATAAATTACATGAGATTAATTTCAGGATTAGGGAATAACCCATCTCTTTTGGGTACATTCGTGTTGACCGACTGAAAATCACTAAACTCTTGTAATGGGTAGTGTTCTTTCTAACTACGGCGATCAGCTTGGTGAGAATTAGAATGTTGCAGCAGCGGAAGAATACCTTTTGGTTGATGACGAAGTCCTTTTATTCCCTGAAATCATGAATGAAAGAATTGTGGAGGAAATTCAGGGAATCCAGGTGGTAATTGGAAGAGAAGAAGAGGATGAAGAAGGACAAGAACGATGTAATGAACCATTGCTTACTCTTCCACAAGCTATTGCGTCTTGTGAAGTGATGCAGAATTTCCTATCGAGTGTTCCATGTGTTCCAGAAAATCACGATCTGGCCTTTGTGTGTTTCACTTTCTGAAAAGAAAACTGTCAAACTACCATTTCAGATATCTTTACGGAAAGTAGTTAACAGTAGTGAATAACAAGTACTGCACGTGTAGGAAAATGTAACTACATGGTCAATATGACTGTACTCTGCTGAACGTAGATAAGATACTGTAATTTCGTATTTCTCTCTGTGTTTCTTCTTCTTCTTCTTCTTCTCCTTTCCTAGCGTATATCTCGCGATGGTGCAGGGTCCGCTTGTTTGGTTGATGTTTGCCACTTATTCCTGTCAAGGGCATCTTCAGGCTTAAGTCCACACATCACCAAGTCTTCCTTGATTCTGTCCAGCCATCTTTTCTTTGGACGTCCACGGGGTCGATTTCCTCCTGGTTCGCATTGGAGAGCTGTTCTTGCCACAGAGTTCTCATCACCTCTAGTGACATGCCCATACCACCGAAGCCGTGTTTCTCTCATTTTATGGGTATTGGCTGCAACTCCCATCTGTTTCCGGATATGTTCTTTCCTGACATGATCAAGCCGTGTAACACACATGGACCAACGTAACATTTTCATCTCCATTCCATGTAGGGCTTGTTCATGCTTGGTGGTGAAGCTGGCCAACATTCTGTGCCGTAAAGTGCCACTGGTCGTATCATGGACTTGTAAACTTTCCCTTTCAAAGGGATAGGTACATTCTTATCGCACATCACTCCTGTGACATGGCGCCACTTCATCCACGCAGTGTAAACTCGTGCTCGAGCATCGAGAAGCGTTTCGCCATCTAAAGTGATAAGGGAACCGAGGTATTTAAAGTGTGTAGTTTTAGTGAGATGATGCTCTTCAATGCTGATGGTACCGTTGGTCTGTGTACCACATTGCAAGTATTCAGTTTTTCCTATGTTGAGTTTCTATTCTCGCAAATCTTATACATTATTTTTGATGTAATTGAATGGTAGCATGTGGTAGGTAATGAATGCAATTTAATTTCCGGGTTTTAATCTGTTCACCAATTGACACCAGGAGGTGTTATTCCAAATTCTCTTTATAACGATAACTCCTCCACAACACTATATTTTTGTGTCCGCAAGGTATCGATGTATCGAGAATTCACTGAGAGACTATGCTACATTGTAACATATTAATGTAAGAGTTCAGATAATGGGCATCAATCTTGACGGTCTAGTTATTATCATAGTGAAATGTGCCGTTCTCAGACAACACATACAAAATACGTAGACTGGGCCTTTCATTGTCTGTAGATTGAAAGAAAATACACAAAGAAAACCCAACTTCATTTTGATCAGTAACGTGAATAACCTGTCGCACGATATCTAAACCCTTCCTTACTTGTCATTCTCACCCAAGCCTATCTGTCGATCTGTACTACGCTCAGCCCGATCCGAACTAACATCTTCCCTACACCACTCTCCTCATTCTACCACCACCCGACCCTGAATGAAGGTTATCGGCACAGTGGCTACGCTGGCTAAAGCGCAGTGTTAGGTCATGGGGCCAAGCTCTCTGCTGACTCGGTAGACGCGTGGGTTCGAGCCCTACCGTCGGCCGTCCTTGAAATGGTTTTCCGTGGTTTCCCATTTTCAACACCAGGCAAATGCTGGGACGGTACCTTCTGACAGGCCGCGGCCGCTTCCTTCCACATCCTTCTCCAATTTCATTCACCTTAATCAATTCCATCTCTCATTCCGACGCGCAGGTCGCCCACGGGCGTCGAATAGAAAGACCTGCACTAGGTCTCTGAGGAGACCACACGGGAAAAAAAACTTACAGACAGTTAGGAACAAGGCTCCGAGTGAAAGCCGAAGTTAAACGATTGACTTCGCGTCACCACATGGTAGCTTTACGATTGGTTACGAAGTGAAAAGCTTATTATCCTCTCTGTTTCAAAATAAATCATGTGATTGTGCCAGAACTTATCTATATTTACGTCACTTTACTAAATGTAAAATACTGTAGTGTAATATTCAACATATCATATTCTCAGGATATATTATATTGAAGTACCTCCATTTTCTGCACATTGCACGTCGCCCTGTTCGTGTAGGGGTATGATTCCTGCTTCTGGTGCGAGTGGTCACGGGTTCAAACCCCGGAAATGCCCAGCCTTTTTACTCTTGTTTTATCCCTTGGAAAGATTCAAAAGGTGTATATAAGAACCTTAGGAACGTGTTTTTTTTTCGTGCCAGACTTGTACTTACTGTGTACTAGTAATATAAATACATAGTTTGTGGTCAAACGCTATTTTTTTTTGTCGCTTTACCCTCCAGGTTGGCTTTTCCCTCGGACTCTGTGGGGGCAGTGTCCTGGAGCTTGAAACACCTGAATGGGGGATACAACTGGGGAGGTGGGACCAGCACCTCGCCCAGGCCGCCTCACCTGCAAAGCGAACAGGGACCTTATGAGGGATGGAAAGTGAGGGGAAGATTGGGAGGGATAGGCAAGGAAGAGGCAAGGAGGGTGGCCCCACCTCCCCAGTGGTATCCCCCAACCAGGTGTTTCAAGCTCCAGGACACTGCCCTGGCGGCGGGTATGGTGGGATCCCTCGCTGAGTCCAAGGAAGGGTAGCGGCTTTGGTGGCGTACTTGGTACATGCTGTTCTTCTATGCCCAAGATCGCGGATTCAAGCTACCATGGGGTGACGCAAAGTCAATCGTTTAACTTCGGCTTTCACTCAGAGCCCTGCTCCTAACTGTCTGTAACGTCAAGTGGTATCGGCTAGTCTGGCTGCGTGGTGCAGCTGAAACGCTCTTGTTTGCGGTGCCCGAAGATGCGGGATCGTATTCTGGCGCAGTCAGTTGGGACTTGAGGATGCTTACATTTGAGTGGGAGTGTTAGCAGATTTATTAGCACGTTAAAGATCCCTTTCGGAGCAAAATTTCCAGCACTTTGGCGTCTCTCACATGTTACAGTAGTTAAAAGGGACTAAGAACCGTTAACATTCAATTCAATTAAGAATAGAGTCGGTTCGGGAGAGCATGAATGTACAGGTTGCAGGCCTCTGATTTGTGCAGCTGTGCTTTCGTAACATGACTTGTAGTAATTGGTGTTTCGAGAGCAAGCACTGTTTGGCTTTGTAAGTGATTTTAACTTCTTAATCAGTATGTATAATTCTCTAGTGAGTTCAACGTTAAAATAACATTTCTTTCTGCATCATAGCATTTGTAGACCAGCAGTATCGCCAACTGAGGGCTAATGGACTCCTATTGTGACAGGCTAGTTGTTTCTAAACCATGTGAACTTTCACACAATTGTTCCATGAAGTTACGGATTTCCCTGCTCTTCAAATGCATTTATTTAATCACTTGTTTCTTTATTTAAAAACCATTGCGCAATAGATTTCTCTTTAGATATTTATATGGTTAATATGAACAGAGTGCGTTCTTTTTCAGAAATGAGACGAATGCGTAGCAGGATGGACCTTTCATCACATTACCGCTACCTCCAATAACGAGCTGCAATTGAAGGTTACTCGTTATTTCAGTCGTAAATATCCACAGTATTTGAAAGATAGTTTTTAAACAATGGAAATGACAGGATCGTTCTTCGAAAATGCATGGAAATATTGCCTTGGTTCGATTTAGGTGCTTATGAATTCCTAGCCATCAGTCCAATATAGTGTATTAACAAGTGTGTGTCTATCTTCAATACGTGTGATTATCTGTGCTATTATAGTGCCTGTGCAAGTATGAGATCGTATATATGTTACTTGCGCGAGGATGCGGCGATGGACAATCTCTTCTCAGTTATCCTCACAGGGCTGAAGAAACCCAATTTCATCCTAAGATCAGAATTAAAGTTCTTGGCTTAGCCGGAAATAGAAACAGGCACCTTAGGATGACAGCCAATAATAGCCACTGCACTACGAGGCAGATGTTTCTCGAAATGAAAATTGAGGAAATGTGTGTTAATTGTTATTGCAAGTGTATTGTGTGAAAATTACAGTTGTTATCAGAAAGGCGGGCCATGTTTTCAGAAAAAGTTCTGTCAATAAGAAGGTACGTAAAATTAACACTGCTTTAACAAAACAATGACCATGGCATTTGCGGCCTGCAAGGGAGGTGAGTAGACCAAATTAATTCCAGTTTTTAATTTCAATATACTATGAGTGTGTGCTTAGTGTTTCTTCATGAATTCAATGAGCAGGCCTTTATTTACACTTCAAGTGTGAAGAGAACTTATTTATTATTTCTTGTGAGAGAATCGTGTAGATATCGGATTGTTGAGCATGATAAATACAAGCACGTTCACACGTTTCCTGTGACGTCACACTGAAGTGTAAGGCCTCTAAGTGTAGGATGGCCACGGGTTGGTGGATGTGGGTTCACCCACGTCTCTACCTGACAGTCTGAACATTGAGGATTTGCGGGAGGGTTGTCAACGGGGATAAATCCTAATTATTAAGAACATCCAGAAATTCGAAAAGGTCAACGTTTTCTCAGGTAGGCTTGTACGGTGGTGTTTATTGATCAAACATATAACAATCTAGCTGTAGTAACTCCTGGCCAGAGACAGAGTTAAAGTATATGCGTATGGATTCACTCCACGGTCTGCGCGAAGTGAATGACAAATACAATATTGCTCAGTTCTCCGCGGCTCGGCTAGGGGAGGATGGCGTTAGCGGGAAAGCATATACTGTAATTGTACAGTGGAGACATATTGTACTCAGTGCATTTTGTTGGGCCATTATTATGGTTGAGATTTGGCACTGTTATTTTTTTCAATCTGTCATCTTCCTAGGAGTAATTTAGTGTAACTTAAGGTAATTCCGCAAGAAATAAACAAAAACGTGTTGGAACATTTTCTCACACAGAGGAAATAATAGAATCCAAGCATTATAACCAAATACTTGTGGAAGAAAACTGAAAAAATACATTTATGTTCTTTAGTGTAAACCAGAAGTAGATCTATTCAATGCATACTGTATATTAAAATACAGCCGCTTTATAATAATTATCATAGCATACAATGATGACCTATTGTTAGAACAGCAACCACGTTACGGTAGCATATAAGATATCTACAAATAATAACGCCCGATTTTATTGCTGTTTTTTAACTGCCACTGCTTCTTTAGAAATGGATCACCTCATGGCGTAGTGGTTAGCGATCTTGGCTGTCGCCCCGGAGGTCCGTTTTCGATTCTCGGCTCTGCCAAGAAATCTTAATTCTGGTGTGAGGGCTGGAACGTGGTATCCTCTGCCTCGTGAACCAAAACTGAGAAGAAGAGGGTTCGATTCCCACTTCAGTTATCCTGGAAAGAAATTTCCGTGGTTCTCCCTACTTCTGCTATAGGAGAACGCTGGGATGGTTCCTAAGTTGAGGCCACGGCCATCTCCTTCCCAATCTTCACCTGAATTAAAAATACACACACTTATACAGTCATCATAATAACACACGTTACCACACAAATTCCACACACAGACACCTAAATACACAAGGTTATATGACCACAATATCACATCTCCTACAACAAACAACAACAACAACAACCTTTAGAGACACTGGGGTGGCCGAAATTTACTAAAAAAAAAAATTAATCCTTGGCACTAGACAGCCCATGACGGGCTAAAGCTGAACAAGCGACCGCTGCCCAGCCATTTGGCCTGCAGATATTGGGGTGACGCGTGATCAGCGCGTCGGGTTCCCTCGGCCATTAATCTTGGTATTCGTGATCGGGGCGCTGTCTCGCTGTCAGACAGCTACTCAATTGTCCTCACGAGTGCACCCCGTTCCAACCCCCACGTCAGTTTTAAAATCCCTGACAGAGCCGGGGATCGAACCCGGGGCCTCCGGGTGAGAGGCAGGCGCGCTACTCCAACACCACGGGGCCGGCAAAATTTACTTAAGAGGGGATCTTAAACAAGTCAGTAAATGTACTCACATGTTTCTCTCGCATACAAGCACACTCTAGCGTCAACCTATCGAACCAGGATTCAATCCTTGGACAGAGTGGGCGAGACCCTTACCGTTGCGCCTTTGACCTGGTGATTGTGGAGAAGAGGAGAAAGAAGACATACACTATGTACTATCGTCCGTGGTACTTATGACCAAACCTACAGCTCCGTCTATCGTAGCACAAGGAATAATGAATAATTCGCGTAAAGTTCATAACATCCTTCGTGCGAGATCCTCTTTAAATCCGTTCCGTGATAGTATGTGGTCATGTGTGGAACACATCAGGCAGGTCATGTAGTTTTGGCTGGTTTGCCAACTGCTAATGTTTCCACGAGAGTTGTAGTAGAGTCCCACTGAAAGCACCCTATTGACGCTAATAGGGCTCTACAGACCTGACAAAACATGACCCCCGGGACTCGCATCCAATTAGAAGATAATCCAGCGTTTCGGCCCTGCCGTGTGGTCTCTGTGAAGGCCGTCACCGGGGAGGCTTGACAAAACAACCACAAAACACCAAGTTTTCCAAGCGTAAAACTCTTATGTCCAATGGAGCTCCAATTATGTGCCGGTCCCTCCCAGTGTAAATGCGCAGGACAACAGGTCGAGGAATTCACTTTGTTCGCACATTCAGCAAGATGACGAGGGAATGTAAGCTGCACGAAGAGCTAGTAGGGCTTTGTGAAAATAAATGATATCTGAAAGACTGTATATTCACTGGGCAAATTAGCATAATGGCCTACAGTTTACAGACATAATAATAATAATAATAATAATAATAATAATAATAATAATAATAATAATAATAATAATAATAATAATAATAATAATAATAGTAATAATAATAATAATCTAATAACAATAATATGTACCAGTGTGGACCATGGGGCCAAGCTATCTCCGCAACCACAGACGACAGGGATCGAAATCCACTGTTATCCGTCCTTGAATTGAATTTTCATGGTTTCCCATTTTCAATCGCAATGACTTCCTACCAACTCCTTGCCCAAATGTATTATTCTTATTGAGTTATTCCTTATTTTATTTATTTATTTATTTATTTTATTTTACTTAGCATCCGTGATGATATTGGCGCAACAGTAAAACAACCTTCACACTAATAGCAATCTCACTTCTACCCGAAATGGGGTTCGAATCTTACCTCAGATAGACTAGAAGTGGTTTACCCACTTTCTCAGGGCTAATGCTAGGTTGGCGCTTAAATTAACGCCACAATCTTCTCCTTCCAAATCCTCGTCCCGGTTACAATATACACACTTCTACAGACATCAAAATAACATACGTTATTTAACGAATTCTACACACACTAAAGTTTACGGGATTGATATGACTGCAATGTCATGGCCCCTAAATCAATAACAACTTCATCCCCGGCCTCATAGTAATGGGAATAATTGGGGGGAAATACAAGAATATTATTATTAATATTATTCTGTGAAAGGTTCTACTCGTAGGGTTAGTTCTGGTGTTCTGACTCAGTGAGGAAAGCAATGACAAAGTACCTCACTCCTCTTCTTGCCTGGTGCGCCTCAATATAGCGCTGCCTTGGGTTTTTGTGGGTATCTACCCACATAACCTAACGGCGGTACTTTTTGAGGATCCAAGGCTGACTACCTAACAGACAGTTTAGTTGTTTATTAATTGCTTTAAAAAAAAAATCTTTCCTGCAATTTTTGAACTTAATATTTTCCAATTTACTATTTCTGGTTACCAGTACTTCATTTTCTGTATTTCGTTCTCGAAGACTTCATAAACATCCAGTCCCCGAACAAGGGAAATTAATCGCAGGAGATTAAAATCCTGTTGGCCCAGCCAAGAATCGTACGTACCTGGGACCCTCAACTCGAAAACCTACCATGCTAACCAATTAGCCACGGAACTGGACTATTTTACGAACATTTTAACTGCTGTGATTTTACAGACTCAAGTGAGGTGTCGGAATATTGGCCATGAGTAGGGAATAGGTTCGATTCCTACCTCAGGCACCCTTAAAGTGATTTCCCGTGGTTCCTAACTTCACTTCTAGACAAATGATGTGTAATTAATGCCACGGTTGCCTCCTCACTAAGCCTAGCCTGAATAACAAATGCACAGAATACCATAGACACCACAACAACACATGTATTTAGATGAATTCAACAATTGCATGGAACTCCGTGCCGTTGATGTGCGTGTTAAATCGCTCACCGCAAACGAGGTGGGGAACTGCAGCAAGTCTTTTCCACACTTTCTCCAGGAAAATACCGGGATAGTACCTTATTTCAACTCCCGGGGCACTTAGGCCTACCATATTCTCCACCATAATAATGACAGCTGCACACTCCTACAGTTACCACAGAAACACAGGTTATGAGACAAATTGTACACACCCAAATTTATGGGGGTGATGACTACGATGTCTAAATCTTTATTTAAAAGAACGGTCATAAATTATAGTAAAACTCAGTTAATTTTCTTATTTGCAAAACAGTGTGGCATTCTTTCCTATTTCCTATAATTCACCAACGAAGTCAAAATGGCTTTAAATAAGAGCTGAAAGCAAAATAAGTTACTTTCCACCCATTTAACATGTGATATAATATTCATTGTTCAGCAATATAAGTGGGGACAGTAGAGATGGGTTGCACACCCATGTGGTGTCATGATTTATTCCAAAGCAATTTAAAGGTTGGCATATACTCGCATACTCGAGTGTTTGCAAATTTCGTAACAGGTCCGAGCATTATCTTGCAGGACAAACAGTGGCTAAAAAAAGCAAACATTGCGTTAAATAATATAACTTCATTTATTATACCCCAATGGAGTCACAGTGATCCGAGTGGCGTTTCTCTTGTGGGTTCCTTCAGTCTTAAATGATGTTCTCTTTATGTTAATATACTCATATCCTTTACGGCTCGTAGGTTATCTGCCATCTCTTTTCACAAGTCGAGCTAAGTTTCATAGAAAGAAAATCGTTGGGGTTGAATCTTGCAGCCTGCGTGTTATTGAGGATATCAGAAGTAAATCGCTCAGTACTGGTACGTTACAGTCTCTGAAAAGTGGAACCAGATATTCAACTGAAATATGAACTAAATCCTCTTACAAAATATAAAGCCTTGTTGTACCTGAAGTAATGAAGACATGCAGTATATTCTAGGCTATTTATTGAAATACGTAAAGAAAATAATATATTCTTTCAATGCTTTATGAAAAGAAAGCGAATATATCAACATGCAACAAGGCAGCTTAACCAACCGGCTAAGTATGTCAGTTAGTTATTGTTGTTGTTGTTGTTGTTGTTGTTTTAAGGGGTGGAAAAGCAAGGTCATCTGCCCCACTGGCTCAGTATCCAAGCAGATCAAAGCGTTACTGTTATTCATTAGAATTTGTATGGGTGTAATCTGAAATGTTGTTTCTTATTTATTGAACCCTTCAGAATAGCAGTGTTTTATGCAAGAATCTTAGATCAAGGGGTCGCGTTCAGTTCATAGTGTGGTGTTTACGTCCGCCAAACAACGTGCTTTTCTGAGGCAAGGGTTATAGGATAAAAACTATACTTAAGAAAGTAAGGAGACAAAAAGTAAGATAATAACAAGATTTAATAACTAATTTGTGCATAAAAGAATAAAACAAACAATAATAAACAAATCCTCCCTGAATTTTCCCTGACAGGAATATTTATCACTTTGAGGAGTCAGATGGATCTCCCCTTTTCTAATAAAATGTGGATCCAAGTTCCACTATCTTGCATGTGAATTTATGTTCGCGTGGTGACTATCTACGAGAAATGAGTACTTGGATGATCGTTCGTTCACAACGGGTTAACAGCCACAGTGCTCACGAACAATCATCTCGTAAATCAACTTTTATGGATATGGGCATAACATTAATAAAAATCCTTAAATCTAACTCTGACACACATATTACAACTCTACTATTTACAGGCATCTCTCTGAGACCCTTATTAGTGTGGTGACACACTTAACCAAATGAGCTGCCACAATGGCCAGATATTCAACAACAAGGAAAAACAGCGCCGCACGTGACTCACGGGTCACTGACATGTAAAATAAACAAAGAATAAACCAACAACAACAAACAACCTGAGTGGTTAAGATTACTTTATATTAACAAAACTGCATGTTAAAGAAACGCTTCGAAGATTACCGTGTTTCGTAGGCAACTCCCAATTATTTAAACAATTTTACCATTGATCAGTTTCTCACATTTATATTTATTTTCAAGTAATTGGGAGCCAGACGTGCACTCCACTAATGATGAGCTTGCATGCGAAACTCAGCCAGCCCTTGTGACCACAACTCACCCTTTCCACAATTACCAGTCATGTCCCCCTTCCAGTGTATATAAATAGCCGACCAGCTGGACTGTTATCTCAAGGAATCAACAGCAACTAACATCTCCTCCAACTCAACATATGGTCAGACAATAATCACATATCCATAATTGTCCTCGCAAGGATACAATATGAATCTGGTACCAAGCTGACAGAAATCAGTCTCTGCTGAAATTCCCGCTTGTAATACCACAAAAAATATACTCACATTACACACATCTGGGACTGACATACCGCCTTTCACACGGGTCTGCTGAATTAGAGCTCGCAAACATTTAACACAATATTTAAAACTTACGATAGAGCAGAATACTCTTCGTCACAAATTACATTGCTCCAAAAGGCAATAATCACACTGAATCTGATCAATAATAAATCTCAACAAAATTTAATTACCCTCCAATCTACTATATAATTATATTAATTCAGTCCTACTTCTGAAACACGACATATCTCCGAGAGACGTTTTTAACCGCACTTCGTAACATAGGCGAACACGGCCGTTCACACAGATACGTTAGTTAACACAACACAAAGAAAAGAACCTTCCAAAAACTACAATTGTGCGAGCTGCTTCCAAACAAAAATGTGTCAGATCAAAACTAAATATACTACATTAATCACACAAGCAAAGTATTTACAAAAAATATGTCCCATAAACCATAAGTTAATTTAATAAATAATAAAATATTATTTTGTACTCATCTCTTTTTGTAGTCACCCGTCAAAGAACATCAGACGCCATTCCCCAACTGGATGATTCTTTATCTCATATCAGCCATCTGCACGGAGTGTTGAGAATTCCAAACTTCCTCTGCATCCATCGGTGTCATCCTTGCGCTGATACAAAAATTAGGTTATTATACACTTTATGTCTGACTACTAAATTCGCTTGTTCAGGTACTAAATTCCCTGTCACTGTTCGTTGGCGAATTATCGACGATACTGTCCCTATAATTATAGTACTATGACTATCTATCACTGAATTTAACACTTTACAATGAATATCTTGTGTCCTCGACACACAGAATAAAAGTCTACGTCCGTAGACGAACAGAATAATAATCTACGTCCGTAGACGCACAGAATAGTAATAATGTCTTGGCTCTTCGACACACTTATAAATGAACTGGCCCTTGGGTCTAGATGGAGGGGGATTTTATGTAAAAATTTATCGAAATAATTGTGATACAGGAATGAAATAAATATCACTGAACTCGTAATATTGCACAGGTCAAGAATATGCCCATTAATCCTAGAATCGATCGTAGAGATTTTGTCTAGGCGATTTCCCGCGTGAATACTAGCCACCGCGTACCCCAGCCGGAGTTGGCGCGCAAGTAGGCATTCTCTTCTCATTGGTTCTCCATTTCTAATAATTTGGCGGTTTCTAGTAGATCTTGGCGTCTTGGGAGTGTCTATTTTCTTCATCAGCCATTCACGTTACTGAATCATATTTCTTCTAGGCGCGAATATCACAATGAACATACCAGAACCATGTCTCACCGCGCGTCGCTTCTAAAATTGAGGTAGCCACACCTGTCCCTGTGATACATAGCTATGCTATTTCTTTTCATAGCTCAAGTATTTAGCCTTTTGTTAAACTGTTGCAGGTATGTCCCTACTGTCTCCAACAAATGCTTGAAATTTCCTCATCTATGTCTGGCTACTTTCATGATGCTGGTTGAAATATTTATTAATTGAAGAAATAAAAAGTAGAATCATTTATCCAACATAGGGTAAAGGGTTCACAACTCTCCCACTCACAAAATTTCGAACTTAGGAATAAAGTCGACAATTTTACAATACTTCCGTAGGCCAATTTGTTTTATTTCCAGAATCACCCCTTTTTCTTACTTGGTCTAGGCGCTCCTGTCTTCAATGGCATTTACTCGTTTTCATATCCTGCTTGTCTCTCCCCCTTCCAATCTTGCGTGACGCTCTGACGCCTGCGGCAACACCTTGCTCGCCTCGTTAATATTTGTCAACAACAGCTCTACTTCCTCCTTCATCACGTGCCGTACTCAACTGCTCCCCGTTGACTTTTTTGATAGTAGGACGTCCGTATATTCAAACAGCGTCATTATATCGGCGCTACCATGGTTCACTTCGACGATATTTTTTTAGGTTGGCAGCGTTGTAAACTGACATTGTTCCTGTGCTCAATTCTTTCACTCTGTAAGCATTATTTCCAAGGTTTCTTACGATAGAATAGGGTCCTATGAATTTCTCGCAGAATTTACTAAAGATTTTCTTTTCTGGGTCCGATGTAGCAGGTCGTTTTACCAAAACGAGCTGGTTGACTTCAAGATCACCGTGGAACCTCTTATTTCTTACTCGCCGTAATCTGCGGTCTGCTTGTTTCCTCATGTATGCTCTCGTTCTTTCAATTCGCAGGTCTGGTGCTATCATGGGATCTTGTGGACAGTTAATGATGCTTTTCCACGTTCTTACTGGATACTCGTTCTTGTGTAGGACCATAGGGATTTGTCCTGTTGACTCGTGCCTGGTAGAATTCATGCATGTCTCTACGTCCTTAATTTTATCGACCCATTTGTGGTGTTCGTTCGGAATGAAGATTCTCAAGTATGCAGTTACACATTTAATTACTCTCTCGCTTGGATTAGCTTGGGCATGTCGGATACTGCTTAAAACATGTTTTATACCCATGTCTTCCATTCCTTTCTTGAATTCGGCGCTTGTGAAATAACTGCCGTGATCTGATAATATAAACTCTGGTTTTCCAAGGGTTGGAATAACTCTATTACGAATGCGACTGAGTACCTGCTTCGATGTGGTTTTCTGAATAGGGCATAGTACTACAAACTTAGAAAATACATCAATGCACACTAGCAAATGACGGCAACCTCTCCTTCCCTTCGGAATTGGACCAAGACAGTCCATCGCCAGCAGCTCACATGGTTTCTGAGGTAGCAATGGTCTAGGATATTGCCTCAGTAAATAATTATTTGGCTTTGTTCTCTGACATGGGTCGCAAGTTGTAATGACGTCACATATAGTTGTTCTCATACGTGGCCATGTAAATGTCTCTCCTATTGTTGCTTCGCACTTGTCTAAGCCCACGTGACCGTAACTTTCGTGCGTATGCCATGTCAATCCTCGTTGTAACGATACAGGTACTAATATGCGTAACTTGGTGTGGTCATTATCTACCCATTTGTGCAGCAAATTGTTGACATAAACATATCTTCCTTCTTTGGCTTTCGCTTCTCGAAATGCAGGTGTTCCTGTAGGTAGTTGCTTTTTGAAGTATTGAATTAATAGCATCATCCATGGTTCCGCTTCCTGTTCTCGCTGTATCTCACATAACTCCTCCAAGAATTTCCGGTCCTTCGGTGTTAACTCCAAGTGTTGTACCATCGCTGTTTCTTCATTATCAGGCTCTGGGTTCCTGCTGAGTGCATCCGGTATCACGTTCATCTTCCCTGCACAATGTTCAATTTCAATGCTGAACTGCTGAATGTATATAGACAAACGTGTCACACGTTCGCTTGCCATTGACGTCTTAAACAAGAATGTTAATGCCTTGTGGTCAGTTCTGACAACAATAGGGTAACCATAGATTATTCGTTTCCATTGTTGGAGCGCATGAAGGATGGCCAACAATTCTAGCTCGGTTACAGTATAATTTCGCTCGTGCTTACGCAATTTTCGGCTGACAAATGCCAAATATGTTTTGTGCTGCAGGTTAGCTGGATCCTCTTGGTAGATCATAGCACCTATCCCAATTAGTGAAGCATCCGCTTGGATTATAAATTTTAGCTTGAAATCTGGATAGCCTAATTTAATGCAGTTTTCTAATAGCTGTTTTGTTGCTTGGAATGCCTTCTCACATTCCGCGTTCCATGACCATTTGTTATTTTTCTTTAACATTTCTTGCATTGGAGCTACAGTTTCCGTATAACCTGGACAGTTTTCTTTAAAGAATCCCGTTACGCCTAAGAAAGCCCGAATGTGCTTGACTCTCGTTGGTGTAGGGAAATTCTTTATCGCTTCAATCTTAGCTGGGTTTGGCTTCACTCCCTCCTTGTCAATGACGTGACCCAAATATAAGATCTCGCTCTTGAAGAAATGCGATTTCTTCAGGTTTACTTTGAAATTCGATGCATTTAAGTTGCCCAATACTTTATCTAAGTTTTCCATGTGCGTTTCAATGTTGTCGGATGCCAACAGAATGTCGTCAATGTATCGCACCGTCATCTCCTTTACTTCCTCGGTTAGGTTCCGGTCCAGTGCTCGGATTAAAGCGCAGCCCGCTGTTTTGACCCCAAAAGGCATTCTGACGAAACAATATGTCTGGTTATCGAATAAGAAGCCAGTTAGAAGCTGTGACTTCTCATCCAATTCAAGATGGTGGAACGAGCTCGTCAGATCGACTGATGAATAAATGCTCTTGTTTTTAAAGCCTTTTAATACGTCCCTGATAATTGGCGCTCTGTCATACTCAGGAAAAATGAGTCTCATGTTGAGATTTCTGGCATCTAAACAAAGTCTAATAGATCCATTTGGTTTTGTGACTGCCAAAATCGCATTTAGATAAGGTGTAGGTGTCTTCCTTATCACTCCAGCTTCTAACATCTCATCTATAATGATTTTAACTTGACCACGATACTTTTCAGGAATTGGGTACAATCTGCTTTTGAAAGGTGACCAGTCCTCGACTTGCATAGAGTACTTGAAATTTAAAATTTTCCCAGGTACTGTATCAAATACTGTGTTGTGCTTCCTTAAAATCTCTTCCAACTGTTTTCTGTGTTCACCCCCAAGTTGAATGTCATTGAGCCGCTCCTGTAGTAACTCTTCAAATTGTGCATCACTGTCATTTCCTTCTGTTAATAAAGACCAGATCTCCTGGGATTCTATCTCCTCATCTAGTTCCACAACAGCCCCTTCTACGATGTTATCTTCCGCCTTTCGTACCTCCTCTTCCGTCTCTTCTGATATTGCTTCCAATGCCCAAGAATTTACATCTCTTCCGGTAGTGATTTCATCCATATGCAATCCCACGTTTTTCAGCTGGCCATATTCTCTAAAACTGACTGTATTCTTGTGTAAATCTATCACTGCTTGATAGTCACAAATGAAATTTGCACCAAGAATTATATTGAAATTCATCTTTGCCATGATAATGAATGTTTGCCCAAAAGTGTGTTCCAATATGTTCAGCTCTAAGTATGCCTGACGTTTACAAGTGACGGTGCGTTCAGGAATAACACCCCTCACTTTGAGCTGTGGTACCGGAATTACAGGAATATTCTGAGTCCGTCCCAACTCTCGAACCAAGGCCTCCGATACTAGACTGATCTGTGACCCCGTATCCAATAAACATCTTATATTAATTCCACCAATCCTTGCGTAAATAATGGGTAATTGCCTAATTTCATCGTTCCGTGGTTTCACCGTCTCCTCCAGGCAGTCTTCTGGTAAAGCAATCCATTCTTGTATGTTCGCCACTATCCATCCATCTTCAACTTCCGACTGTTGTGTTTGGAGACTGTCTCCTTGATCCAAAATTAACATTTTTTTTTAGCTCCATTTCGACTCCCATCATCCTTCTGTCGCTCATGTCCTTGATATTCCTCTTGTCTCAGTAGACTTCCAGCTTCCTTAGTATGTGTATCTGGGTTCTTTCTGTTCCCAATGGCCTTTTCCCATCTTCCTAGCTCTCCACCTTGACTAGCGTGTAACTCCTCTAAGTAATTTTGTGATTGAGCGTGCCTATCATCCCAGTCATCTCGATAGTTACGTTGATCTCCTTGATTTTGATCTCTCCTTCCTTTCCATCGTTGATTGGCATTGTAATCACCGTATCTTCCATAAGGCCTGTCATTCCTTCGATTATCACGCCATTGTTGATATCCTCTCTGTTGGTATCTATTGTTACCCTGGTATCTATTGTTGTAATGATTTTCGTTACGCTGATATGGTCTGTTTTCCCCTTCTTCCTGGTTTCGCCTAGGTGTGGAGGTGCTTGTATTAGTACCCTGCGTTTTAGTATTTCCTTGTTTTGTCTTTACGACCTCTGTAGTGTTGACTAACTCCAGTTGTCTTCCTCCTCTAAAATGACTATGAGATGTGGTCTCATCTATTTGCCGTAATATCTGCTCTGCATGTAGGGCCGTACTGACGTTCGCTGCGACTAGTACTTGCTGTACATTAACTGGCATTTGCCTTGCTATTGTCATCACCAAATCTGCTTCGTTTAATGGGTAATCTAGGTCGCGAAATTTTAGCATTTGCATGTTAAAGAAATCTGAGTATTTCGTCTGCTGGGTAGTTTGGTATTTTCTAGAGTAAAGCTCCATTCTTAAACTCTGTTGTATGGCGGGAGACCAGTATTTGCGCAGAAACGCTAAATTAAAGTCTGACATGGTTCCAAATGTATATTTGAAACTTAAAAACCAGGTGAGAACATTTCCTGATCAAAATCTCTCCATCATTCTCAATCTACGTGCTTCAGGTACCCCAGTGTCATTAAAGTGGTCTTCCATCTCTTTGATAAAGGCCTTAGGTGTTACCCCTGAATTTTCTGTGTATTTCTGCGGCTTGTAGTCATTTGAGCGAATTACTTGAATAAGTTGTGTGGGCTGATGACCGTCCTGTGGTGTTGAGCTCCTATCTACTTTCTTGCGAAATCCTTCCGTGTTTGTTGTTAATGGGCTCTCTGCTTGAGTCTGACTTCCTGCTATGCTGGGTTGGGAACTATGTGAGTCATCCTGCTTGTCTTTCAATGCTCCCGTTTTAAATATAGACGATTGTTCTAATGAGCGGAGTTCGGCTTTAATGATCCTGTCTGTCTGCTCTTTAAGTTTATTTTTTACCTCTTGCTCCAAAGCTTGAATACGCGTGTGGTTTTCGCCTACTGTTTTAATAATGGTGGATCTTTCCTCTCTAGAATCAATATTCATTTTCTTCCAATCTTTCCTGATCTGTTCTTTAATCGTGCTTATTTTTCTTCAATCTGGCTCTTATTTTCATCCTGATTATTTTCTATCTGGCTTAGCCTTTCGTCTAATGTACTCTTAAATTGTTCTTGTTCCGTTTCTAGGCTTTTCCACTGTTCCGCTGATTTTATCTCTAGACGGTCCATATCTTTAATTATGCCTGATATGTTCTCATCTACTGCTGATATTTGTTGTTGAATGACCCTGCCACTTTTCTCCATCTCCTTAAATCGACCTTCCAACTTATCCTGAGCTATTTTGACCTCGCTTGTATTCATTGTGCATGCTATTTCAATCTGCTCTAATTTAGCAAACACCGTTTCATCGAGAATGCTAAGTTTTTTTTTTCAAAAATACTTTCCATTTTTTCAATCTGCTCTAATTGTTTCTCATTATTTTTGCTTACATCAAGGGCCAGCAATATCATCTGTTGGTTTGTGTGCTCTTTCATCTCTGCGGTTAACGAAGCTAATTGGTTCGTGTTTTTATTATTTTGCGCCTCTAACTGTGAATTTATAGTGTCATTAATTTCACTCTTTAATAACCTAGCTTGTTCCGCCTGATATTCATTTTGCTCAATTCTACTGTTATTTAATTGTGTCCGCAATGATTCACTTTGTTCTAACAGTTTAGTATTTAGCGATTCACTTTGTTCTGACATTTTCGTATTTAGCGATTCACTTTGCTCTAACAGTTTAGTATTTAGCGATTCACTTTGTTCTGACAGACTAGTGTTTATTTGTTCAGATAATTTTGTATTCAACGCTTCACTTTGCTCTAACATACTAGTGTTTATAGATTGACTCTGTTCTGCTAGTTTAGTATTCAACGCTTCGCTTTGCTCTAACATACTAGTGTTTATAGATTGACTCTGTTCTGATAATTTAGTATTCAACGCTTCACTTTGTTCCGCTAATTTAGTATCCAACAATTCCTGCGTTCTCCTCGCTGCACTTTCAATGATCTCCTGGATCTGCGCCACCGTTGCCATGTTTTATAATATATATGAGACATATGGGAAATGGCATACGCCAATGCCCTTTGACACGCACATAAATCCAATGCACATTTAATTTCTTTATCCTACTCAGTTCATTTATTTTTATCTTTAACCCCATTAGTTGATTGCATCTCTGAGTAGTTCTAGTTTTACTCAATTTAATTTTAACCCCAAGCACATATTTAGTTATTAAACAGTTATCCTGATCTGATATTAACACTGACTAATTAACAAAGTATTAATTGTCATTTTAGGCTACAGCCTCCTACTATTTCCATGAGTTTGACTTTCTAAACAAATCTAGTTTTAACTTTATCATTGGGCGCCCGGTATCACATCTTAATTTTACTTTAATTTAAAAGACAACAACGTGAACCGTATTTTACATTGCAAACTCCTGATTTTAATTTATTTTTCACACATTTGGCGGTATCCACTTCACCTCAACTACTTTTAATAAAATATCACTTCCCGGTGATTAAATACTGTCATATCTGCCTGCACTTGCGGCATGCCAGTTTTACTCAAATGCGCCACTATTGACATGTGTAATCTCCCCGTTACACCACAGTGAATAGCCCCACCGTTGGCCGCCAGTTTTCACCTATGAACCCTTCAGAATAGCAGTGTTTTATGCAAGAATCTTAGATCAAGGGGTCGCGTTCAGTTCATAGTGTGGTGTTTACGTCCGCCAAACAACGTGCTTTTCTGAGGCAAGGGTTATAGGATAAAAACTATACTTAAGAAAGTAAGGAGACAAAAAGTAAGATAATAACAAGATTTAATAACTAATTTGTGCATAAAAGAATAAAACAAACAATAATAAACAAATCCTCCCTGAATTTTCCCTGACAGGAATATTTATCACTTTGAGGAGTCAGATGGATCTCCCCTTTTCTAATAAAATGTGGATCCAAGTTCCACTATCTTGCATGTGAATTTATGTTCGCGTGGTGACTATCTACGAGAAATGAGTACTTGGATGATCGTTCGTTCACAACGGGTTAACAGCCACAGTGCTCACGAACAATCATCTCGTAAATCAACTTTTATGGATATGGGCATAACATTAATAAAAATCCTTAAATCTAACTCTGACACACATATTACAACTCTACTATTTACAGGCATCTCTCTGAGACCCTTATTAGTGTGGTGACACACTTAACCAAATGAGCTGCCACAATGGCCAGATATTCAACAACAAGGAAAAACAGCGCCGCACGTGACTCACGGGTCACTGACATGTAAAATAAACAAAGAATAAACCAACAACAACAAACAACCTGAGTGGTTAAGATTACTTTATATTAACAAAACTGCATGTTAAAGAAACGCTTCGAAGATTATCGTGTTTCGTAGGCAACTCCCATTTATTTAAACAATTTTACCATTGATCAGTTTCTCACATTTATATTTATTTTCAAGTAATTGGGAGCCAGACGTGCACTCCACTAATGATGAGCTTGCTTGCGAAACTCAGCCAGCCCTTGTGACCACAACTCACCCTTTCCACAATTACCAGTCATGTCCCCCTTCCAGTGTATATAAATAGCCGACCAGCTGGACTGTTATCTCAAGGAATCAACAGCAACTAACATCTCCTCCAACTCAACATATGGTCAGACAATAATCACATATCCATAATTGTCCTCGCAAGGATACAATATGAATCTGGTACCAAGCTGACAGAAATCAGTCTCTGCTGAAATTCCCGCTTGTAATACCCCAAAAAATATACTCACATTACACACATCTGGGACTGACATACCGCCTTTCACACGGGTCTGCTGAATTAGAGCTCGCAAACATTTAACACAATATTTAAAACTTACGATAGAGCAGAATACTCTTCGTCACAAATTACATTGCTCCAAAAGGCAATAATCACACTGAATCTGATCAATAATAAATCTCAACAAAATTTAATTACCCTCCAATCTACTATATAATTATATTAATTCAGTCCTACTTCTGAAACACGACATATCTCCGAGAGACGTTTTTAACCGCACTTCGTAACATAGGCGAACACGGCCGTTCACATAGATACGTTAGTTAACACAACACAAAGAAAAGAACCTTCCAAAAACTACAATTGTGCGAGCTGCTTCCAAACAAAAATGTGTCAGATCAAAACTAAATATACTACATTAATCACACAAGCAAAGTATTTACAAAAAATATGTCCCATAAACCATAAGTTAATTTAATAAATAATAAAATATTATTTTGTACTCATCTCTTTTTGTAGTCACCCGTCAAAGAACATCAGACGCCATTCCCCAACTGGATGATTCTTTATCTCATATCAGCCATCTGCACGGAGTGTTGAGAATTCCAAACTTCCTCTGCATCCATCGGTGTCATCCTTGCGCTGATACAAAAATTAGGTTATTATACACTTTATGTCTGACTACTAAATTCGCTTGTTCAGGTACTAAATTCCCTGTCACTGTTCGTTGGCGAATTATCGACGATACTGTCCCTATAATTATAGTACTATGACTATCTATCACTGAATTTAACACTTTACAATGAATATCTTGTGTCCTCGACACACAGAATAAAAGTCTACGTCCGTAGACGAACAGAATAATAATCTACGTCCGTAGACGCACAGAATAGTAATAATGTCTTGGCTCTTCGACACACTTATAAATGAACTGGCCCTTGGGTCTAGATGGAGGGGGATTTTATGTAAAAATTTATCGAAATAATTGTGATACAGGAATGAAATAAATATCACTGAACTCGTAATATTGCACAGGTCAAGAATATGCCCATTAATCCTAGAATCGATCGTAGAGATTTTGTCTAGGCGATTTCCCGCGTGAATACTAGCCACCGCGTACCCCAGCCGGAGTTGGCGCGCAAGTAGGCATTCTCTTCTCATTGGTTCTCCATTTCTAATAATTTGGCGGTTTCTAGTAGATCTTGGCGTCTTGGGAGTGTCTATTTTCTTCATCAGCCATTCACGTTACTGAATCATATTTCTTCTAGGCGCGAATATCACAATGAACATACCAGAACCATGTCTCACCGCGCGTCGCTTCTAAAATTGAGGTAGCCACACCTGTCCCTGTGATACATAGCTATGCTATTTCTTTTCATAGCTCAAGTATTTAGTCTTTTGTTAAACTGTTGCAGGTATGTCCCTACTGTCTCCAACAAATGCTTGAAATTTCCTCATCTATGTCTGGCTACTTTCATGATGCTGGTTGAAATATTTATTAATTGAAGAAATAAAAAGTAGAATCATTTATCCAACATAGGGTAAAGGGTTCATTATATATCTGTCAGTCAACACAATTGTACCGAAATTGTGATGGATATTGTTCCCTACACCTGAAGAAAAAACATGCGATTAATTAATACACTTGGTAGAGTAGTTTGATCGTCAAGCCATCATCATCGAATCCTTTACACTCAGGCTGTTAAAATTATGTCTAGGGATATATAGATCTCTACTTAGTATAAAACAAAGTCCCCGATTTGTGTTTGTTACGGGTAAATTCGGGAACCACTGGATGGATTTTGATTCGGTTTCCACCATTCTGTAAAGGATATCTCGAGGATTATTTCTGCATAAAATAATGTATTTATGATCCAAGGAAGCCGAGCAGTAACGATTTCAGTGGAAAAGTCGAAAAAAAAAACTTGCGTCCGAGTACTTTGTAAGCTTACGCTGGGCAAACCGTTAAAAATATCTCAATACTATGAGTGTAAGAATTGTTCAGCATGAAAAGTTCTACAAAAAAGTCCGGGAGAGCATATGTCTATCTTCAATACATCGCCCACTATAAGTGGTTTTACGTTTTAATTTCTTCCAAACATGTCAATTCAACTACTGGGGCGACAGAGTACGAGCTACCTAAGGGCGAGTCTATCATCTCTGTTACAGCCTAGTTAGCGGGCGAACCTATTGCCCCAGATAGAAGCCAGCAGCAAACCGTCCAGTCGTGTTGAGTTAATACTCCAGAGAAGGGTGGTTGTGTTTGGAGTTTCCCTGGAAGTGTAACTCGGGTGTTCTTCATTTCTCCTGTGAAACACAGTCAAGTTAATATTGGACGGAAGGGGGATTTGAGTTTCATTCACCTCGCCATTCCCTGGAAGTGCAACTCTCATTTCGCCTGTGAACTTTTCGTTCCGCAAAATTCACAGTCAATTGAGATTGGGCGGAAGGAGGATTATATTATATTAAATTATACTGATTGGCGTATAATCTCTACTTAGTATAAAACCAAGTCCCCGATTCATGGATGTTACGGGTAAACTCGAGAACCACTGGATGGATTTTCATGCGGTTTTCACCATTCTGTAAAGGATATCTCGAGGATGATTTCTGTAGAAAATAATTTATTTATGATCAAAGTAAGCCGAGCAGTAACAATTTCGGTGGAAAAGTAAAAAAAATAAAAACTGGCGTCCGAGCGCTTTGTAAGCTTACGCTGGGCAAACTGTTAAAAATGTTTAAATACTATGAATGTAAGAATTGTCCAGCATGAAAAGTTCTACAAAAAAGTCCGCGAGAGCATATGCCTATCTTCAATACATCGCCCACTATGAGTGGTTTTATGTTTTAATTTCTTCCAACCATGTCCATTCAAATACTGAGGCAACAGCTTACGAGCTATCTAAGGGCAAATCTATCAACCCTGTTGCAGCCTAGCTAGCGGGCGAACCTATTGCCCCAGATACAGCCAGCAGCAAACCTTTTTTTTTTTTTTTTTTTTTTTTTTTTTTTTTTTTTTTTAGCGTATGGCTTTTAGTGCCGGGAGTGTCCGAGGACATGTTCGGCTCGCCAGTTTTGTAGCTGCTTCGAGACGGACACCCAATGGGTGAGCTACAAGTACCGTTGGGGAGGGAAGGAGGGAAGTTGGAATGTAAGGACGAGGAGTTGGAAGGTAGTGGCTGTGGCCTATAGTTAGGGACCAACCCCGGCATTTGCCTGGAAGGAAGATGGGAAACCACAGAAGACCATCTTCAAGGTTGCCGGCGGGGGGATTCGAACCTCCTCGCCTCCCGGATGTGAGCGACTGCCATCAGTCATGCCGTAACCACCACGGCTAACTCACCCGGTAGCAAACCGTTGAGTCGTGTTGAGTTAAGACTTCTGAGAAGGGTGTTTGTGTTTGGAGTTTCCCTGGAAGTGCAACTCAGGTTTTCTTCATTTCGCCTGTGAACTTTATTTCCGCAAAATTCACAGTCAAGTTAAGTTTGGACGGAAGGGGGATTTGTGTTTCATGCACGTCACCATTCTTAATTACGTCTGACAAGAATTTGTTGCACATGCATTTTCATGATAATATAACTAATAGTCCAGTCAGTGATTTTAAACCTTCATGTCGAGACGTAAAACGGATATTGGTCGTTGTTCATTGACACTGGAGAAAAAAAAAGCGCTTATCACGTAATGCATTCTCCCGGGCGAAGCCGGGTCGGGTTGCTAGTTAAGATATATACAGAATATACACTATTTAACATACAGAAGTTTATTGCAAACTTACGTAACTTCCGAGATTTATTAGTAATATGCAATTTTTGTTTTAATAATGTTAGTGGCTATTAGCCTTCAAGTATAATTGTTTAGTGTGATAATATGTAATGGTTAGGAAATGTTCAGTTTGGTGTCCTAACTTGAATATGGATTAAGGTACTTAGCTGATTATTTGGTCATTGTGGTGTTCGTTCTCGTTCAGCTTCCGTCGCAAATCATGTACGATATGGTCAGACAGAGCCTTTTTCTTGAGTGGCTAGGCCTCTCGTTATCTCTCCCCTTCTATTTCCTGGCCTTGCATTCCTAAGTGTCTTTGTCTCGCTTGTAAGATATTTCTTGACACAGGTGACAATCAAATTACAAAGAGCAAACCGGCAGAAGAATGGATATACGATACCAGGAACACAGAAATGTTATAAAATACGGCACACATTTCGCTGTAGGTGAACATACTCGTATGTACGAAGCGGGCCACAAATTCACCAACGTAGAAACAGACTTAAAAATCACACATCATGAATTGAACAGTACAGGGAAAGAGAGGGTTTGACCATTTTTAAACATTTTAATTAGCCTATTTTCATATATAAAAAGTAGGCTTATGAGATCACCTTTTGTCCGAGTGTGTATGTGGCCTTCTAATAAAATCTAAACGGCTGGAGCGATTTATATGAAACTCGGTAAGATTATAGTACTTTAATGTCCGACCCCGATCATGCCCTTCAAATTTTGTTACGTCTCCCCAATCTAACATGGTGGCTGTGCGAAATATTTCACCGGCAGTTTATATCTCCGAAACTATTACTTATATCACCCTGAAGTTTTGTATGGTGATAAAAACCACTACTAGAAGTTCAAACTTAAACCTACGCAATAGTCTTCATATAATAGTATATAACTTTATGGCCTACTTACATAAAAATCCAACACAGCGACCATCCGAAATATTAGACGAGTGTAAAGGATCCGATGACGATAGCTTGACGATCAAAGCTCGTCATCCAAGTGTATCAATTAATCCCATGTAATTCGTTTACTGGTGTAAAGATAAACACACATTACAAATTGGGCACAATTGTGTTGACAGACTGAAAAGCATTTAAATTTACTTTTCACAAATACAGCATTCACACTTTAGATGATGAGTAACCTATTCCATTCCTCAGTGAATGCAATGTACTGAGCGATATATTTCTCTTACTCTTACAATCAATTAGGCTGAAATATGCAACCAACTAAATTTACAAACCAGTTTTCTTTCTACTTCTCCTTCTCAGCAAAGCTTAAGAAGATTGAGGGATGAAGAACAGCTGCAGGAGTTAGAAGAACATGCATGATGAGCGAGATGTGCAGATCACTGGTGCACTGCATAATGTGTTACAGAAGGCACAAGGCTGTGTTAAATGACGCATTCAACTGTTTCTAATTTTGCTGGAAGGAGAGCATATCAGAGTACACTAGTTTGTACAGTGTGGAGTAAGCCTTGTGGCAATATGTGTTTAGTTCTTAATTAGGTAATTTTAGTAATATACATATGTGACTTACAGCACGTACTTCAGCGTACAATACTAAAAATTAATATAGTATAAATCTGTTCCTAGGAGGTGCTCAAATACAGGGAATATATCCGGTATTCACAGAATCTGATTAATGCTTCCAAACAGTTCCCAGGCAGGAGAAGGAGGTAATTTAATAGATGAGCTGACCATAATTTCAAAATAAAAAGCGGGAGATCGACACAAGATTACAATTTCTTGGCCGTAAGTAAACCTCGTCCAGAAGACTATTCCTTGAATATGAGCCTACGTAAGCCACTTTCCCGCACACACATAGAGATGTCACATCCAACACAGTGAGAAATATCACAGAACAATAACATCGCCAACTGCTAATTGAATCAAGGAATAGTCTAGAGGAAATTTATGTATTTATTTATTTATTTATTTATTTTATGTCTTCGGTAGTGGCGAAGTTAGGGCTCACGGCCCTCTCTTACACTTAACCACATAATATGGTTCTAGTACATATATAACAAGAAGTTCCGTGACGAACTAAAGAGCCTACTTTTCATAAAATTTAAGATTCATGCCAATGATTAATCGATATGGATCTATCTAGAATAATGACGAAATTAAGTTGGTAATATCGAAATTTCTAATTAGTTCGAAATACTGTATACCTGGCATAATGTAGCCCAATAGAGAACTACAGTTGGCAGCCCTGGTGACTGAATATATTCTTAGTTCCATCTCTTAAGGTACAGAATACAAAATTTGGTTGGAGTCCAATGAGTAGCATGGACGTTACATGCAGTTAAACATTGGATCTAACAGCGCGCGTAAAATCATGTTGGCAACAGTGTCATGCATGTATTGGTCAGAAATAATCTGAAATAATATGATCTATTGTTGTGCCAATTTTGAATGACATCCATTAGTTAGTATAGAAGTTACATGCATTTTAAAATTGGACCTATCAGCAGGCTTAGAATCATGTTGGCAGCACTGACGTATATTAGTTATTCCAAATTCATCTAGAATGCCAGGTACTATACGTGTGCAAAGTTTAGAGCTATTGGCTTGCATTCTTTCTGATATATTGATATTCGGGTAACAAAAATAGAGACAGCATTTATTAACAGTTGGCAGCCCTGGTTGCTCTTAAGAATACGCATAGTCATATCTGTTATGGTACACATAGCACATACGAAATTTGGTTGAAATCCAAATGGTAGTATGGAAGTTACATGTATTTAAAGTTGGACCTCTCAGCAGGCTTAGAATCATGTTGGTAGCACTGACGTATATAAGTTACTCCAAATTAATATAGAATGTCATTTACTATACGTGTGCATAGTTTAAAGCTGTCGGCTTGCATACTTTCTCATATATATTGGTATTTGTATAAAAGAAATTAAGAGCATTTTTTAACATTTGGCAGCCCTGGTAGGTCTTAAGAATACGCTCAGTCATATCTGGTTATGTACACATACAACATACGAAATTTGGTTGAATTCCAAATGATAGTATAGTAGTTATATGCATTTAAAAATTGGACCTATCAGGAGGCTTATAATCATTTTGGCAACACTGCCATGTTTAGCCTCCTGGAAATTAAACTGAAATATTATGATCTGTACGTGTGCCAATTTTGAAATAGCTCCCATTCATACTTTCCAAGATATCCAACATGGAGCTCAAATTTCAATTGCGATTTTTTAGCAGTTGGTAGCACTGACATAATTTTCAAATATGGCCGTGAGATATTCAGGTATAGATCTTTACTCCTACCAAATTTTGTTTCGATTGCTGCAGCCGTTTAGGAGTTGATAGGGGGGGACACACACACAGCCAGACAGACAGACAGACAGAAGGACAGACAGACAGACAGACAGACAGACAGACAGACACACATTTGCCCGATCTCATAAGTCTACTTTTTCCTCATTTTTGCAAAATGTGAAAAGTAGGCTAAAAATAATAAATATCAAACTTGGCTGCTCGAGGATCAAGAAATTACAAGTACAATAGGGAGGGAGAAAATGAAGGTCGAATCATAAGGGGGATGTAAAGGAATTATACTTAAGGGGTAACGACTTTATCAATCAAACTTGTGGAACTCATTCGACAGTTCACCAGTTGACAACTAGAACGGAATTACATTTTCAATACACCAAAACAAGGAACTAAAATGTTGATTTAACCCTATTAAAAGAAAAGGGCCCTATCCCTTCTTGTTTCAAATGGATCGATCGCAACGCAACTTTAACTCAACAGGGTACCTGCCGGTTCAATGCCATTAACGATAATATCATCATAGTACATTTCTCCCCACCAATTGGCTATTGCGATGATCACAGTTAGAAAGCTTGCCTTATACAACCCTTGAACTTCAAAGTTGGAACAGTCACCAAAACAAAACCCACCCTTATAGAAATAGTATGTCACTTCACAAACTCAACAAAATAACAATACGCAAACCCAACGCACATACAATTGCCAATCAATTGCATGACACGTACTCCTTATTCACCCTTAAACCTAAAACAAAATGCTGGTCAACAACTCTCAAAAACTAACCCAGCACACACAACAAAACAAAACAATCATTTGATTCACTCGCCATATGCGATGTGGTCTTACCTCGAAACAACTACCTTACTGTATCATAACATAAACAAAATAAGAAGCACTGATCCTACATTGGATACAAATTCTTGACTCAAAACGTTAAATATTTGCAGAAAATAAAAAAATACCACAATGCGTTCAACTAACCAATAGCTTATACAATTAGACAAAACCCCAGAACGCATGGTCCCCTTAATAAATAACGAGACGGACTCCCCTACCGCGTGAATATTTAAAATGGCAGGTCCCTGATATAGCTTAAACCAACCAGAATCACGACATTAACATTACTGAATTTACATTGTCATTAAGTGTGCTCGCTCCTTAATTTTTAAAAGACAAGTCCTCTTGATATCGCCACCACAACGCACAAGGGACGCTTGAATCTAACGAGCACACACAATCCGCAACGGAAAATGGTAAAGGCATATCAAGACTTGAAAACAGAACAAACAGGATCTACAGAGGACGTACCTTTTATTAAACTTATCTGTTGGAGTCATGCCGATCAAATAGATGTGTCAAACGATACAGATCATCCATTCTCGGAGCTGAGCATACCAGGAAGAACATTTACATTGATATCAAGAAACATAAAACGGCAACTTACCAAGGGAGAAAACGCGTACTTAGAATCGACCCAGGGTGGGTTATTTATTACAGGGTGCTTTCAAGTCATTTGAATTTATAAAATACTGCTCAGCTCCCGAGAAATGCTTCCTTCTTTCTCTTCGTTGGTGGTAGCGAATCTCTGACAGATGACGAACGCCGAATTGTTTAGTCTTTTCTCTACTCCGAAATTACGACTTCAGTTGACGTGTTTCCTCTTTGATTACTCTGGTTGGAGTGCAATGATAAAAGTGTCTAGACCACAGTGTAAGTTTCAAGTTTCAGTCAGTAGAGGTCAGGGTTTCATATTTTATTGTATTTTCGTATCTTAGTTGAAATTGAAACTTATCACATATAACACATCATACACCTAGGTAGTACAAAACGCCGTTCTGATGAAGGTTCTTATACGCAGTTCTTTCAGTGTATTTTAGCCCATACAGACGGCCATAGACCACTGTTCGTTGTTGGCACAGCATTCTGCAACTTACATTTGGTGTTTCACATAAAATATTGAGAGTAGCTGCTTTGTTGTTGTTGATTCATTTTAGGGGCTTTGTGATATCGTGGTCATGTGTATTTTGGTGTGTGTGGGATTTGTCTGATAACCAGTATTATGGTGAGGGCTGCATTAGTTTGTTTGAATGTAACTCAGATATGGATTGGGAAGGAGGCAGCCATGGCCTTAAGTTAGGAACCATCCCGGCATTCATCTGGAGTAGAATCGGGAAAACACGCACAACCACTTCCGAGATGGCTGAGGTAAGATTCGAAACCGCCTCTTCTAAGTTTTTCCTCACGAGGATGAGTGAACCACGTTCCAGCCCACAGACCAAAATTAAATTTCTTGGCAGAGCCGGAAATCACACCTCCGCGGTGACAGCCAAATGTGCTAGTCACTACCCAACGAGGTGGACTTGAGAGTATCGTTGCTAATACTGTAATTTCGTTTAGTATTCGTGTTATGCAGACCGTATGTTTCTTCTTTTTTTGGAAAATAAATATTCGGCATCTCAATCATACTTTCTAATGAAGGTCCTATTCAGAATTAAATTGGGAGGATGAGTTCCACATCACATTCAAGGAAAGCGTACATTTGGTGCCGCAGCCACATGAGGTTCACCCCTCCAAACCCGTCTGTAGTGGGAAAGCAAAAGGCCCATCGTAAGGAGGGCTGATTACTCACAAGGCAATACCTAGGTATGTTGCATTTTGGCAAGACTAGCAAGACACTCCAGCTCCCAGCATATACTAGGGCATTCGATAAGTGATGGCAACACTTGTCAATCAGTGATCCTAGTGGTGACCGTTGTAATCTTGTAGTATATTGTTGAGCAGTCTTTCTTGTATAAATATATAATATTGAAAGTCTCGAAATAGCTGATATTTTTAAATACTTTAACTGTTTCTCACATACAGAAAGTAATATCGCTCTAAAATGATATTCAGTAGATATAAACAAAGGTGCTTCATAAAAATCCAAGTTGCAAGAGGAAGAAGTGTAACTCAGTGATTTAGAGGATTGCAAAGAAGCTTGAGGGAGAGAAGTCCTACCTTATCGAACTATTACAAGATGGGTGGAAGCCTTCCGTCAAGGAAGAGAGGAATGTCAACACAGAGCACGTGATGGTAGATCCGTTGCTCCAACTGACGATCTCCAGGCTGTAGAGGCATTACTGGATTAAAACAGGCGCTGGAGATGTGTGGAGATTTACAAGGACTTTGTTATTGCAGCATCGTCTGTCCAACAAATTTTAAGAAAAAAATGAAAATATGATAAGTTTGTGCCCACTGGGTTCCACACACTCAACCCGAAATTGGAATTTGGCAGTGAATGGAGACAGCAAGAATGCATTTGGAGCGATATGAACATGAAGGTGAGGCTTTTCTTCGTCGTGTTATCACAATGGATGAGACATGGGTTCGTTCTTATAGGCTACACCTAAGCTGAAACAACAATCAAATGAATGCCGACAATCAGAATCACCACGCCCAAGAATATGTCGAGCATTGCAGGATCCTTTGAAACTGATGATTCTTGAGAGTTATGATTATGAAGGCATACTCTTGGTATATACTGTACCTCATGGTATACAAGTACAAGCAGACTACTATTTGCGTTACTAGGAACATAATTTGCACCCAGCATGGCGTCGTAGACGACCTCAGGCCATTGGGAGTCCTATTGTATTACCTGGCAATGCTCGTTGCCATGTAGCCGCACCAGTGAGGAATTTGTTTACAGGGTGGACCTTGAAAGTACATGAACACCCATCAAATTCACCTGACATGAGCCCTTGTGATTACGACTTATTCTCAAAGACCAGATAACCTCTATGAGGCGTTCGATTTCCATAAAGAGTTGATATCCAGAGAGCTCTAGATCAGGCTGTTCCAGCCTAGATGCTCGCCAGTGAGCAAATGAGTACTCGCCGCTTTGCGTGAGTAAACCTTCAACATGGAATACAGCTTTGGTCACTGCGTGGCGGATACATCAGGACTGGTAGGAAGCGCATGGACTTGTGCTGTGACCTTCACCCAGTGACGTATTGGCTATGACCCCCAGTCCCTCTCCAACCGTACTCCGAGCATCATTGCTGAGTACTCGCGTGTACGCATACTCAAACTTGTGGATTTGGAACAGCCTGCTCTAGATCGATCAGTGAGAGATACAGAAATTGTGCTGTAGATGTACTGCATCGTCTTCCAAGGATTTGGCAACGTATTATTGACATGGCAGGAGACTATAAATGAAGTTCGTAATGTCTAAATTAACAAATTATATTCTTTGTGATTACTTAGTAGTGTTACCATTGCATATCGAATGCTCTAGTAGCTTTGAAGTAGCTTCAGTTGTTATGGGATGGATTCTGCAGACGTATCACTATCGACAGGCGAGTCGATGAGGGCCTAACATTGATATGACTGGCGTAGAGGCACTTATAATGTATTTGAATAAAACTAAAGTAATGATTTAGTTAACACAATTCCTCGTCATGGTTAAGGGAACCGGGAAGTGTGCAATGCTGAAAAACGCTTATCATGGTATTACATCCATTTAAAAATAAAGTTTTCAATGATTTTTTATTTTTTTTTCTCAGTCTTTATCAGGGCCTATTCTTTAATTCACAACAGTTTTATTGCTCTAAATGAAAAAACACTCAAGTAAATAGGTCATAAATTTACCTAAAAGTCATAAAAATTTTGATATTTTAGGTACAATTTCTGAGAACATTTTTCAAAATTTGGTCATGAGATTTTTACACGATATTTAACCACTGATACTCGACCTTGATGACTAAATTCATCTTCCTAACTGAAATAGACTTCAGTAAAAAAAATACCATACTAAAAAAAATCTGCCAAATTCCAAAAAATAAAAAAATATATCTTCAAACCTATTTCAGTTAGGAAGATGAATTTAGTCATCAAGGTCGAGTATCAGTGGTTAAATATCATGTAAAAATCACATGACCAAATTTTTAAAAATGTTCTCGAAATTGTACCTAAAATGTCAAAAATTTTATGACTTTTTGGTAAATTTATGACCTATTTACTTGAGTGTTTTTTCATTTAGAACAATAAAACTGTTGTGAATTGAAGAGTAGACCCTGATAAAGACTGAGAAAAAATTGAAAAAAAAATCATTGAAAACTTTATTTTTAAATGCATGTAATACCATGATGAGCGTTTTTCAGCATTGCACACTTCCCGGTTCCCTTAATGGTGTAGTCAGGTGAACCATGGGCTACAGCTGGGTGGCCTAGTAAGTGGTCCTGACAGTCGCGATACCAGTTACTATGGAATGGGAGTGGTCATCTTGAACATATTCCGAGTCATGGCCCTCTTTGTGCTCAGGTGGCTAGAACTAACCAACTCACTTATTTGTTCCCTGAGGTAAAACTCAGGGGCTCTGTGAAAGTAAGACTTGCAAACCTGCTTCACTTACACTTCTAAAACTTCTTAAAATGCCATGAGCAAGCCTCAGACCTATGGGAGTGATGGAGTCCCACTCCCAACTTGCAGACCAGGGAATCCTTGGAAAAGAACAGGGAATCGCACTGCTATTTGATAAAGTGTATTAATATCAAGGGTGGTTATGAAAGGATGAAAGTAGGGAATAGTGAAGTTCAGATAAAGGGATATAAAGAGGAGCAAGGAGGATATTACTAGGTGTACCTGTTGGGTGTAAAACGAGGCAGGGCAACCTTTGAGCATAACATAGTTTCTGTAAAGTGTGTAAATGAACGATCAATGTGGATAGATTTTGCAATGTCAGGAAATTGGGTCAGGATTGTCTCACTGAATACTCCATATTAAGGGGCGGATCAGGAGGATGTAGACAGATTTTATGAGCACTGTGTGATGTGGTAGTTGGAGATAACAATAGGGATAGTGTAGTACTGATGGATTATTTCAATGTCAGGATAGGAAATAAAACTGAGGGGTATAAGTAGGTAATGGGTAAGTGGGGTGACGATACAGACGCGAACACCAATGGGAAATGTTAGCTGGACTTCTATGCTAGCATGAGGTTGTTGCCAAGTACTGTCGTTCCTGATTTATTAGATCATAAGTTATGGGTTTTAATGATCGCATGATTTGCATGGCCACCATCTTAAAAAACATTCGGCTGATGACCTAGTAGTACTGGCTCCATACGCTACCCGTACGAAGACTTGTTTTTCCAACATTTGCTAGAGATCCGAGAATTTGTTTAGTCGTAACTCAATCCAAGCGTTGAATACTTGGGTGGACGTCATTTTGTTTTTGTTAAGACGGCGGCAATATAACGCATGACGCTGAAGTGTCCTTTACTAGAGCTACCTATGCACCAAGTATATTTCAATTCCATTTCGCTGTCTGCTTATTGAAAGGGGGACAGCCATACATACATACATACACACACTCAGAGACTGGCACACGGGGCATTGTAGATCTCATGACTCTACCTTAATATTTTACAAATTTCGAAAGTAGGATAATATATATCTACAGTATAGCCGGATGTTGAACCCAAGGTGCGCTTTTCTGTCAACCAAAACTGTTGCTCAAAAATATAGAAATATATGATGAGCGTTAGATTCTACAGTTTAAAATAATTCTATGCTGAGTGATTTCAAAATTAATCACAGTAAAGGCAAATAACGAAAATTTGGAATAAAATATACAGTATATTTAAGTATATTTAAGCTTGATGGCGGCTCATGAAACAAATTACAAATTAATCCACCCACTTATGCAAGTTAATAGGATTCTGTAACATTTAATTTGAAGAATTACGCTTAGGTCTGTCGAGTGCACTGTACACATTTGTCATACGGATGCGTTCACATTACGCAAGCAGAAAAATATGATGACAGTATTGAGAAATTACATCCAAAACATCGCCGATTAGAAACTGAAAGCAAGTGAAGGAAGTTTTTAGTTTCACGTGACCTTTAATCATGTGATCATGTGCCACGGGACCTCCTTCTTACGTGGAATCTCAACCACAGGTCATGGCATTTCATTTCGAAAATCTCACCTGTATTGACCGGATTAGAAACTGAATATTATATCATGGATTATATTGCTCTACTCTATAACTCGCCAGTTCAACTTCTGCTGGCCTTCTCGGGGCAAGTAAGCTGTGAGTAAGCTGTGATTTTGCTCCGAGAGGAGGAATTGAGATGCGAAGGTGAAATATGCGATCAGAGTAGACACCAACCTGAGCAAACCAGTTCCACCTGAGCAGTCAGGAGGTTCTAATACCTTGGTGGAGGGAACTGACCAATCAGTGGTTGCACTCTCCCGAAGAACATGGGGTGGACAGGCCTGATATATGCCATAGATGTCCCTGGCATGCCGAATTGCATGAGAACGTCGGGCGTTGCTTACGTGCGAGGTAGAAGTGACTTGTCGGTGATGACTGATCTATTTTAGCACCGCTCTAAATGTGATAATGACTGAGATGCCTACTGATGGCTGGACCTTTCCTCCACTGAGGTGGAGTGTAGACAGCTTGGCTATGAAGGTAAAGAGAAAAGTGAACATATGGTAGAAATTGCACGCGTGCTAGGGCACCTTCTGGCCAAGCCTGCTCTACCCTTTTGTTACTGATACTGACACTTCTGCAGAATCCAAGCCGTGTAAATAAAGACGTAGCCTATTACTACATACGACAATACCAATTCATTTGAGACTGTTCTGCATTTTAGCGTCCAATCTAGTCCGGAAGCTTATGTTTGCCTCCACGATCCCTTTTTAGCAATTAGCAGTGAGGCCTCCTCTGATTCTTCACTTCTCACTTTGAAATAGTTCAACACTGCATCTAATCATCTCCTCCTTGGTCTATCTCTGCTTCTCTTATCCGCTACAACGAAACTCATTAACCTCTTAGGTAACCTCCCCTCCCCCATTCTCTTCACATGACATCCCCCCGCCATCTGAGTCGACACATACAAAGAGCTTCATGTAGCTAGTTCAATTCCTACTTAGCCTTTAACTTTTCATTACGAGTAGTCTCTTCCCATTGCTCCCAACTAGTTTTCTCATCAATCATTCACCCTCATATCGGTTACTTCTAGCTTATGTATCAGACATCCTGATTCTATTTAGCTCTCACTTCCGCACAGCAAGGTTGGTCTAAATACTGAGTAATGTAGGAAGATTTTCGTCACTAAACTAACTTCTTTCTTGCAGATTACTGTAGATCGTAACTCACAACTCACTGCATTGGCTCTTCTCCACCTCAACTCTATTTCCTTCCCCATACTACCATCCGGAGAGAATACACAGCCCAAATGCTCAAAATGTTCCACCTGTTCCAATTTAGTTCATCCTTTTACCTTTTACCTTGCGTTTCATCCCTTCCGTCATAATCTTCAATTTTGAAATGGCGATCTTCATACCACATTCCCTACATCTCTGTTCAAGTTTTAATTTGTTGGCTTGTAAGCTTTCGATGGAGTCCGCCATTACAATCAGACCATCAGCATAGGCCAGACTGCTTACTGGCTTACTACTTATTGAATCCCACCCAGCCCTGGAGCAAATGGTCCATACATAAAATAAAGAGAGGTGGTGAGAAAATACAACATTACCTGATTACTGTAACAACCTTCAGCCAATAACGTATCCTACTATCAACCCTCACTGCAGCCTGATTATCAACATTAATAAGTTTCATTGCCTGTAGCAGCCTTCCCTTGATACCATAATTCCTCAGGATCTTCTCCCTGGGTATGAAATGGTGCGCCTTCTCGAGACCTACAAAACCTACAAAACTGAATCACAGCTGTCTTTTCCTCCCCGTAGCATATCTCAATAACTAAAAGATACATAATAAAAATTTGATCTCGACATCCTCGTTGTGGACTAAAGCCACACTGATTTTTCCTCCATCTTAATATCGGCCAATGATCGAACTCGCTCTTTTTAATAAACTTCGCCCGATAACTTCCCTCGATAATTATTGCAATCCTTCCTGTTACCTTACTTATACATTGGGGCCATTATTGCTTTTGTCTAGCCACAGGGTATATTTCCTAAAACCAATGCCATTTCAATTATCCTATGCAATCATTTCAGCACTACTTTCCCACTATACTTTACCATTTCTGTCCAAATGTCTTCTACCCCTGCCAGATTGTGCAATTGTAGTTTATTTACCACCCTTTCTACTTCCACAACCATGACCCTCTTCCCATCCTCATCCTCCTGCGTAACGTTCTCGCCTGCTGAACCGAAGATAGCGGCATCATATCCCGGCGCAGCCAGTTGGCATTTGAGGGTTTGCAAATGTGAGAGAGCCGTGTCAGTAGATGTACTGGCACGTTCAAGATCCCCTTCAGGGCAATGTTCGAGCACTCCGACATCTCCAATAGCCGCATTAGTTCAAAGGGACGTAAAACCAATAACATTATTATTATTATTATTATCTCCTGCGTAATCTCAAAATCTGCACATTGCCAGATAAGTATCCATTATCATAACCATGCCTTTCAAATTTAAATACGTTTCGCCAATCCATCATGGCGACCGCGCGAACTATTTCACCGGTATTCTATATTTCCGAAACTATTACTGATATCACCCTGAAATTTTGATTGGTGATAGAGAATACCAAAATTATTTCCGTTATGTGAAACTTTAAATCTTGTTAAGAACAAAACCAACATGGTGGCCAACCGAAGTTGAACATTTATAGGGCATTTTTCGCGACTTAATCGTTCGAGTGCAGTGAAACTTAGTACGTTAAATGCAAAAACAAGATTTTAATCTATTTGCATGTAATTTAATTCAATTATTTTCATGAACTCAATATGGAGGCTGTGCGATATTTTAAAATTAAGTTTTTATTTTTCGTGTCCTGGTCATGTGATCAAAGGGACCGTTTGCACAATGAGCCAACGCATTAATGCTCATCTATTGGTATATTACTCAATGGCCTACATAGCCCATAGAACAATCCATCATGGCGATCATCTGAAATGTTTAGACGGTTCTCAAAATATACGAATCTATTACAGTAATCAATCTTAAATTTTTAGGTTGATAGAGGCTATTATTGTTAGTTCACCCATGGTACTTTCGATAACCTGATGAGGAGAAAACTAACATGGCAGTGACGCAAAATATTAATATTTATATCGCTTTTTCGCGCGACATAATTATCCTGGCCCAGTGGAATTTAGCAAGGTAAATATTCACACAAGGTTTAGTATGCCGGCGTCTAATTAAATAGAATTTTATGAGAGAAAAATGGCAGCCGTGCAAAATGTTCAAAATTACGTTTTTATTTATCTTGTATTAAGCACGCAATACAAAATAATCTAGGTTGATACGATGAGCCACGATAATAATATTCACCTTAAGGCATATTATTCCATAGCATATAGTCGATATACACTCTATATAAAACACTGTATATAAAACAATCCAACATGGCGTCCATGCTATATAATTCACGAGCTCTCAATATCTTCGAATCTATTTAAGCAATCATACTGACTTTTTGCATGGTGTTGAGGACTAATGTAAGGAAATATATATGACTCTCCAAATCCTGAGAAAAAAAAGACATCATGGTGGCTAAGTATTTTCAAATATTTAAAATAACTTTTCTGCCGATCATCTACCCAAGTGCTATGAAACTTGCCATAGAGAATCTTTACACTGAGCCTAGTATAGAGATATCTAATGATGTTCAATTGTTTTCATAAATTCAAGACGGAATTGTTGGAATTTTTGAATCTATTTTTCTTTAAATTCCTTGCATCTTATTCAGGCGATTGCAGAGAAGATTCGTATGATGGGATACACCAGTGTAACATTCCTTAGCGTTTAAGGCCTAATCGTGTAACTTTATGATACACGAGTTCAAACTGGAAAGATTCTAAATTTGGGTAATACTTTATCTTTGAGGCTGCATTTGAGTGTAGATTGGTCCGGTGAAACATTTTTATCATTAATATTCAAAAGCCACATTTAACACATGCATCACTCTGTATATATTGAAAATGATAATCCATAGACACATATTTTCCAGTGCTGGAGGTGTGTTGAAGTAAGTTACCTTGACGAACGGTGAATGCTTATCATGCCGTATCATTCTCAAAACTGATGACATACCATCTCATACTTAACCAACCCTATCTAAGTCGATTCTGTATCAATAACGATGCAGTAACAGTGCTACTCCTCAACCTAATTCTCCAAAACCCTTCAACTCACCATTAAGAAAAAAAAGAACAACAAAACAGTTAAGCACGGCTAGGCAAATAATATTCTACCTAAAAATTGAGCCAGACGTATACCTCATATTCAGCTGCTGCCCCTTTTCCCCAGTTTTCGTGGAGAGTTTAACTTAGTTCTTTTTGACAATTGAAATTGCAATTTTTCAGTCGGTCAACACAATATTATTATAACCAGGTGGGTCATGCGAAAACATAACCGGAAAAATTACATTTGATTATATATTGCGCCCGTTGACGCATGTTTGCTCAGATAACAGAGACTAAAACTTATGCTGGAATGTAACTGAACATTCCCTGCGAGCGGCGGGAAGAAGCTCAAGCAATATCGCTTATGATCATATTTCTATATATTTTGGCAAAAGCAAAGCAAAGCCAACTCCGTACAGGCCATGGAGGCCCTGAGAGTAGTGGAAGGTAGAGGCTTCCACCATTTGTGACATCGGCACTAGATGGGATGGAGTTGTCAGCTCCACGCCTGGCCGCCTTTGCTTCCAGGAATTACCCTGGTACTCATTTTTGGTGTAGGCTGAGTGAACCCCAGGGCCATTTGCGTTTCCGAAAGTAGTAGTTTTGTTTCTAAAATCCACTACCTGGGTGAGGATCAAATCCACTCCCTTTCAGTTAGAAGCTCAGCGCCTCTACCGACTACGCCACGCAGCCCCCTTTATATATTTTGGACATTCCAAAAATCAATTATAATTATCACCAAGTAATTCTGCATATTTGAAGTACAGCATACTTCGTAAATCAATGAAACTATCAATTTACGCGGCTAGCTCATATCCTGAGAGCACGCCATATTTGGTAACACCAGTTTCTATTTGTCTTTGGATGAGCCAACATCGATGTGCATGTTGGAGCACAAGTGAAAGTACGTTCGTGTAGGGAAACTATGTGGCACGAAAAATCAGTGGATATTTTTCTCATGGAGAGCCATCATGACATTATTTAACAAGTTAAAGATTGGAGACATTCATCATTACATAAACTGTGAAATATTTTCATTCTACGAGGTGAAGTGATGGACTTGTGTAAAGCAAACTTTATGACCGCATGGTCACACACACACACTTCAGTGTTACATAAACTGTGTAATTAATTAACTGTCCAAAATCTACGAGTACAATCTTTATTTGCCGGATGGGCAGTATTTTTGGTTTAATATTTTATGTTAATATTTTCTGTAAATATCAGTGCAAAAGTCACGAGTGAGTGTCGCACAAGCGACAAGACTAGAGCCAGCGGCGGAGTGAAAATGGACATTTTTTTTTACCGCATATTAGCTTCAGTGCGCGCAAGTTTTCGTTAATTATGTGCTACGTTATTACCAACGCTATCATTACAATCATGCTAAACCATCAGATCTTCAAATACAACCCCAACCACACGATGGCATGAGATTTCTAAATCATGCGTGGGGAATTAGCAGCGGAAGATGTCCAAATAAAATGAGAAGATAATCTAAGGCCATACACGAGACCGCATATAACATCTCATGGCGGGTCTCGAACCAAGTGACGCTGCATCTGTAAGTCAGATCAAGTATTTGTAGCGTATTGTATGAGTTGTAAACAGTAGATTAGTTTAATTTGGTTTCATTTATGTAAGTGCACAATGCAGGTAGTTAATTATAAGACGCGTGTAGAAAGTAATAGTTTTATTAAACATTTATAGACGCCAGGAAGGCTGGATTTTCAATGCTCATTTCGTATCATTTCAAAACAGTTATTATCAAATTTTATTTTGTCAAGCTGATGACAAATAATTTAGTTTGGCAAATGTTAAATCGAGGCCAAGGTTACGAACCAAACCCACTACCCAGCACACTCGATTCTAGGCAGTGCATTAGTATTTTGTTTAGAAGGCTGTGAGATTCTTAACATTACTACAAGTGGAATGTCGAGTCCGTTATTCACATTTGTTGGCCAGATCAATACTTGAAAAAAGGTTTATTTCTTTAAGAGAAGCCACGCAGGCAATGAATGCAACTGTATTTCGTAACAAAATGAACGCAGTTTCGACCTTATTTAGGGAAGAGGCATTTTTATAAATGCTCACACACACTTTTAGATTGTATCAGAAGCCACATGTTTATTTAAAGCGTTGTCAGGATGTGTTTTCGGTACACATAATCTTTATTACCAGCATTTCAAACGTGTATCAATTAGGAATCCACACTTTTGTAAATTAACGTTATGAGAGTATCATATGAGTCGTGACGGTGGATTAATACCTCCGACATTGTTATTGTGGTTATACCGGTGGTAATGAAATATTTGAAGTCGTACCAAACCGAGGGCGCCTGGATCGATGAATCCGAAATAAGAGTGAAGTAATTGGTGAAGAAACAGGATGTCTAATAATTATGAAGTAATTGGTGGAGACACAGGATGTCTAAAAATGATGAAATATTGGTGAAGACACAGGGTGTCTAGTAAACTATTAAACTATTGAGTTATTTTGCTTAAGTTGGATACACACGTTACCTAAATACACTGAACGCTTTTAAAAGTCCATAAGCTGAACAACAATACTGTCAGGGATAAATAATTGTGTGACGCTTTAAAAATCAAAAATAGGGTTTTGAAAACTAACGAATCTTATAATTCCGCCTGAGTCTAAATAAAATTTCTAAACATTAAAAATAAACTATTTTCTGGATCAAAAGATAACACTTAGATATTGTTAAATTATTTTAGACACATTTTGATACATTTTCACATGAATAGTCGACAACTAATTGGTGATGTGATAACAGAAGCACACACATCAGATTAGTAGCAATATAAGTCGAGGTAACTGTTTAATTACTATCGCATTTGCAGGATTTCCTATATTTTTCTACTTTCTTAACACTTTGACACTATGACCGTTTGTTACAAACAGTAACAAATCCAGTACGCAGGCAGTGCCAATTGCACAACCATAGGAGTGCTGAATTAGTGTATGCATTTGTGTTGTATTAGCATAGCTTTTTTTTATTCAGCAACATTGTGAACATAGCTTGATTTTCTTAGTAATTAACGCATCTCGTTTATTAATGATATTTAGGACTAGCTAAACACTTAACTCTAAAAATAAATGTTAGAGAAGGCACCATCATAGCATAGGACAAATGTTCCCCTTGCTACTAAATGTAAATGTTCTAGTATTTGTAAACAAGTAAATGTCTTGCTTTGCTGTAGATTCTTTTGATGTTTCATCCTCCCGTAGTCATTTCGATGTAATTGCTTAGGGCCGATCTTACGTGCCATTCTCTTAGCTTGTTCATTTTAGTCGAATTTTGTATTAGGACCATGAGGATAATTTAGATCTTATTTAGGACTTTTTTTATATTTTCTTTCAGGGCAGAATAGTATCGGACTAGCCGTTTGCAACTCTCATGCTAGGCTAGGGATCTATTCTGAATAAAATTTATTTGTGATTTTAACATAAGACTGACCTCTCTTTTCTTGTTTAGTTTTGTTATCGATGCATTCCTCTGAACTGGTTAAAGATCGAACCTCACTAATTCCCGACACCCCCGAGTGCAGACTTTGTGCTACTCCAGCCTATGAATGAATCGTCCCCTATACTTGTGTGTTAACTGGATGAGGGTCTCGGAAGGGTCATTTGAAACCGGTTGCTCCCCGAAACCTTCGGCCAGCGGGCACAATATATTGAACCCGTTCATGAGTGCATCATGTCTGTGAAACATCGACTGGTAAGACAAAATAAGCAACTATCATCCAAGGTGCACTAAGGAGTCAGAATATGACATGTAAATTCAATTATTTGTAGCTTTTGCTGAATAGTCATGAAGAAACCAGGAGGCCGTGTAATGATATTTTCTACTAAGTGTCAATAAGATGAAAAAAACTATTTCAGAATTATTATAACAGTGTTAAAACGTATTTAATTGAAATTTACGACATCTCCGAGACAATTAAGAATTACTAAGTCATCTATAATATTTTATAGACTGATATGACTTATACGGCACTTGTGGAGAAGACGGAATTACTAGGACGAGTACTACACACATAACTGTGGTAACAGCGTAGTTGTATGCACGTTTTGTGAAGCTGTGTTTGTAAGACCGAGATTATCCCACTGATAATCACTGAGTCAACTGTGAAAGTATTGCTAAAACGTCGAAGTCAATAGCGAGAAATAGTTGAAATAATTATTTGTGAAGGCGGATGATTTTCCACAAAATGTAGTGAGAACATTGAGTATTTCTGCGTGGAAATTTGTAAATAGTGACGAAGTATATGTCCATTCAGCTTAGAAATATAAAATAATAATCGTAGTGAAACATACTAATAAAAGCCCGAATTATTCTCTGAAACTGGAAAGAGATTACATTAATAAATTGAAATTTTCACGAGCACATAGCAGATTGAATTATACTGCCCTATAAGACGTGTAAATTCAGTGATCAAAGAGCAGAAAGTGTAAGGCCTGTTTTATTTGATTAAAACATCTGCAAAATGTAGAGCCAGTGTTTATAATTTACTGGAAGAATATCTGTGATATCTAGGTATCGTAACAGTATAGTAAAACCCGTCTACACGATGCTCCACATATCATGCTGTTACGGCTATGAGTTGTTTCGTCGCCTCGCCGGTTGCGTCACAGCTGGCCTGGGCTGTGCCCTGCCTCAATGTACTACGTGCGCCTTACGCAACGGGCTGCGAAGTGAAAGGGATGGTCCAGAATTTTCGTGACCCAGCCAGTGACGGAAATCTCGAGAAGCCGTGTATCTCGGACGATTCTAGAATTCATTGAGTCACCAGCTTGCTATATAAGCGGCCTCAACAGTGAGGGGACTGAGTTTTTGAGGACAGTGTTTCTGAGCTAGTGCGTGTTTTTCCTGAGCGACAGAAGTGTGGTGACGTGACTTGCGAAACCCAGTGAGATTCCTTCCGGGCCGCGGAGCAGTGTGAGGAGTGTGTAATTGCCTAGGGCGACAGAGACATTGTGGTGAATTACGAAACGCATTGGGCATCTCCCTAGCCAGCGGATAGCGAGGCAGTGTGTGGTGGCGAGTGACTGGCTATCATAAATAACTGTAGATTGCGTACAAGGAAGTGGACAGGTATTTCGGTGAGTGACAGACCGGCTAGACACCGGCCAGCCAAAATAGTGAACGGACAGCTGCTCGAGAGCGTGAAAAGTGAAGTGACGGCAGTGAGAGAGGAACTAGAGTGAGATACTAGTTGCTTGCATGTGCTATTTGTGTGGTGTATTTTCTGGCCCGCAATAAAGCCAATACGTTTCTTTAAAGCAGTAATTGGTGTTGTGCTTTCTACCCACCGTAATCCAGTTAACAAAAGTGCCACTAGGGGGTGAAACGTAACAATACTAACCCTTAGAAGCTATTGATATGGCAGCTTAAACCACGATGAATGGAATTGTATTAGTTTTTAAAGAATAGAGTACCTCAAAGTATTAGTTACAAATGTAATTGTATACGGTCGGTGCTTTTTTTCTAATATATATATACACAAGCTGTACCCGGCATGCGTTGCAATTACAATCAAAGAAAGTGTTGGGATTGTAATTTGGTTTCTTGAACTGCTTTTGGATACACAATTTTTTCTTCAATTTCCGTTAACTGCCTCTAAGCTAACGTAAAATGGATTTACTAATTTTGAAACATTTGTGGGACAGTGCGCAACAACTCACCAAAGTTTCATCGCAATCGGATGAATGGTATATGAACGCAGATGGAAATTTGCTGAAACACTTCACGCATCGTCACTCATAAGTTGCATCTACTCGTGCGCTACCGATTGTAAAATGGATTTACTAAGTCGAAAACCTTCCCTGGCGTATTCACAACAAATCATCAAAGTTCCATCGCAATCGGATGAATGGCGTATGAACGCTTACGGGGATTTGTTTAGATGATTCGCGCGCCGTCACACATTTGTTGAATCAACTCGCGCGCTACCTATTGTACAATATATTTAATAAGTCAGAAACCTTCCCTGCAGTGTGCACAAAACCTCACCCTAGTTTCATCACAATCGGATGAATGGTATATGAACGCAGATGGAACTTTGTTGAAACGGTTTGTGCGCCGTTGCTCATTTGTTGAACCTACTCGTGCGCAACCCATTATACAATGGACTTAGTAAATTAGAAACGTTCCCTGCAGTGTGCACAACAACTCACCCAAGTTTCATCGCAATTGGATGAATAGTAGGCCTAAATGAACGCATACGGGACTTTGTTGAAGCGATTCGCGTGCCTTCGCTCATTAGTTGAATCTACTCGTGCGCTACCTATTGTGCAATGGATTTTCTTAGTCAAAAACCTTCCCTGGACTGTACACCACATCTCAGCCCAGTTTCATCGCTATCGGACGAATGGTAGGCCTATATGAACGCGTACGGTACTTTGTTGAAACGCTTCGCGCGTCGTCGCTCATTTGTTGAATCTACTCGTGCGCTACCTATTGTAAAGTATATTTGCTAAGCCAGAATCCTTCCTTACAGTGTACTCAATATATCAGCCAAGTTTCATCGCTATCGGACGAATGGTATATGAACGCATACGTGACTTTGTTGAAACGCTTCGCGCGTCGTAGCTCATTTGTTGAATCTACACGTGCGCTGCCTATTGTAAAGTGGATTTACTCAGCCAGAAACCTTCCCAAAAGTGTACACAACATCTAACCCAAGTTTCATAGCTATCGGACGAATGGTATATGAATGCATACGAGACAATCTTGAAACGTTTTGCGTGTCGTCACTCATTTCTTGAATCTACTCGTGCGCTATCTACTGTGAAATGTATTTACTCACCCAAGTTTCATTGCTATCGGACGAATGGTATATGAACACAAACGGGACTTTGTTGAAATGGTGTGCGCGTCGTCGCTCATTTGTTGAATCTACTTGTGCGCTACCTATTGTAAAGTGGATATACTAAGCCAGAATCCTTCCTTAGAGTGTACTCAATATCTCACCCGAGTTTCATTGCTATCGGATGAATGGTATATGACCTTATACGGGACTTTGTTGAAACGATTCGCGTGCCGTCACTCACTTGTGTAATCTACTCGTGCGCTGCCTATTGTAAAGTAGATTTACTAAGCCAGACATCCTCTCTGGAGTGTACCCAACATCTCACCCTAGTTTCATCGCTATCGGACGAATGGTATATGAACGCAAACGTAGCATTGTTGAAACGCTTCGCGCGTCGTAGCTCATTTGTTGAATCTACTCTCGCGCTGCCTATAGTAAAGTGGATTTACTAAGCCAGAAACCTTCCCTGATGTTGAAGCAGTAATTAATGCCGCATGTTGGTAGCGACAAATGTAACGGTTTCGCTAGCCCACACGTTGAACGACAAGTGTAACGGTTTGACTGCCTCTAACTGTTGGGTGATAAATGTAACTGTTTACCTTTGCCTAAGCTATGTTGTTTTAATGGGCGCCAAGACCTCAACGAAATGTTGAAATCTAAATTTGTATTTAACAACGTCTAGCTCTGGTAGAACACCTTCAAGAATCTATTCACTCAGATCGTGGTATGATTTGATCATTAACCCAACAAACAATTGTATCAGGAGAAGGAATTGGTCTATATCTAATGTTACCTACTGAAAGCAAAGATTGCATTGTAAAAGAAATGAATTTATTACATAAAACAAGTATAGCAAAATTAATAATAATTATAAGTTTAAAATTTAAATTGGAGCGTTGCAATTTTAATATTACCGATAGAAAATTACGTGAAAACGGAGTCTGATAAATTATTGATTTTACTCTTATTCCCAAGCTATGAAGTTACTGAAATATGAAATATAAAACAAAGAGAAATGAGAGATTGCGTATTTCTGCGTCATTCGCGCTTACCACTGGAAATTGCCAAAGCATTTCCCTCGTACTGGATGATGCTGTGTGCTTCCCACAGTCTCCTGGACGTCGTCATCTCCGTCGATATTTGATGATATACTTGTAGATTTGGTGACTTTATGGTCCTAACCTCGGAGCCATACCCCCGTACAACCACACTGGTTAAGTTTTAAACCGAAAGTTCTCCACTCCACGGAACATTGGAGCGACACACACTTGCAACCGAACTAGTCAAGTCTTTCACCGATTGTCCTCGTTCCACGGCGCGCCGAACGATATATGCACACGTCGGCTCCCCACCTCGGTACCGACTTCCAGCTTACGTGGTCTCCACTGATTGGCTGCTCCCCACGTGCTACTACCCCTTCCCTGGCTCATTACACACGGCGCGCGGATGATGAAGTCGATTTCCGTTCCAACTATCCGCCTTTTCTTGACGCTGCGACCCAAGCTTGCGTAATACTTCTTGACAAGAATCAGCCTGTATTTGAATTTCCAGTGAGTCATGTCTCTCATAACATCCTAACTGACGAAACTCCGTAAAATTCCGTAATCACATAATTTTCTATGGTACTGTCGTTCGTAATAATTTGCTTGATAGTGTTTTCTAAGACATAGAAAACCTATCTGTATGCTTATAATTTTTATAAAATGCTCCGAAAATATCTTAATAATAATTATAACAAATTAATAATCATAATAAATTAACATGAAAAATTCTCTTGGCTGAACACTTTGCCGCGTAAATAAATATAGAATGGCTTCCTACTGACTTATGCCAGTGGCATAAAAAACCCTCGCAAAACACGTTACATATTCGCCTCGGATCATCGGATGATTTACCGTGACGACGGTCCATTATCCGATTATCCCAGGCACGTTAATAATCCCCATCCAAAATACATATTACATAAATGAAATCACCCTAAATTACAGATATATACACTCATAATTTTTCTTCACGCACTTTGCGTCAAAGTTTGTTGTCACTATGGATTGCACTTTGCAACCAACCCAATGTTTCTCATATAGAATAGTGTTCCACGGATATTTCCGCCTCTCAAATTTCTCTATGTTGGAGAAATAGACATAATTAATGTGTGAGCACTATGTATTTATGATGTCATATCACACGCATTGTAGGTGTTCTGATATATTTATATCACCATAGAACTTCCTAATTTCACTCGAGGTCCCTTCCTTATGTTGAAATTTAATCTCACTTATCACTGAGCACACGATCACACTATTGTTCCAGCGCATCGTGACCATAATACTTGATCTCTCTTTATAAAAGATGAAATTAATATTGACTTTGAAAAAAAAAAAACAGTAAATGCGCATTACATATAACACCAAATATTTCTGTGCCGTAATCGCCCTGTCGTCCCGTAGACCATATTCTACTTAATACTAGTTCTCAACACAGACCAGTTCTCCTCACACAAATAATACCTTTGTACAAATTACCTTAAATTACACACTTACAAATCTTACATGGCGAGGCAGTAAACAGAAATCACGTGTGCCGTAATGTATGAGTTTCATGAAGGACTGTCTCGCATTCTGATGGCCCATCTTTTGTCCCGAGGACGCCTTAAGCAAAAATACCCTGTCCAAGCGCTCACCCATCTCTTGGGGACAAATGGAAATTCACCAGCGCTACCAAATTCTGGCCTTGGTGTATCGAAACATTTTAGTGCTCAAGAGCATCCGACAATCCCGTCATATTTCCCTGTACCTTAAAAACTCTCATTTACTTACATACTACCCCCCTGTGTGACTTCTGATACGCCTGCCTGGAAGACCAACTCCTTCCACGCACCAAATACCACACTTACTCATTTGATAGGCTGGCTCGCCAGTTAAACATCCTCACTTTATGACACATACTTTCGGAGACTATGTATATTATACGTCCCGTATAATCTGTTTCCCTCACTATTCTCCAGCACATATGCTGTTTTGCCAATACGTTCGGAAACTATAAATGTTTCTGCGTCACCTGCTTCCAACCTTGCAAGTGGCTCCCTTAAATGAACGTCATCACGTTGCTCTACCTAGCATATTTCTCAGTGTCTGTAACGATGCCCTGTTGCTACTGTCCACACATGCTAACCCTACTTTCCTCTGGTGTCACACTTCTACTCGACACTCTATGACCTAAAAATGTCACTTCTGACTGACAGAATGACGACTTAGACAGCTTCAAAGTGAACCCTGCCTGATCTAACTTCTGAAAAACTATACCTAAATGACGTAGATGCTCCTCAAAACTGCGTGAACTAATTACCATATCATCTATGTAAATGGTTACAAACTCTCCTGTGTCATCCCCTAATGCGATGTTTAAAGCCCTAATTAAAGCTGCTGAACTACTCTTTAACCCATAAGGTGTTCTACAAAATTGATAAAGGTTATATTTATGAATAAAAGCTGTAAATGGTCTATCTTCGTACATAAGTGGCACTTGCCAAAAACTGGAACTCAAATCTACACAAGTGAAATACTTCTTCCCCTCAAATGTTTGCATTAATTCCTCTGTTGACATAGATTTCAGCTGATCTCAACTAATTCTACTGTTAACCAAACGAGCGTCTAAACAAATACGAACCGTGCCGTCGGTCATGGGTACCGTGATCAAAGAATTAACATATGGACTGTTAGAGTGCTCAATAATCCCATCTTCAAACATCTGATTAATTTGTGCCTCAACTGCACTCTGATAAGCGAAAGGTACAGGATATCTATGTCCTGTGAATACTGACCTATCAATAACGTTCAATGAATGTGTATAGAAATTGGTCATACCAATGCGATCCTCAAAAACTCTCCTATTACACAATAACACATCATAGAGCCGAACACACTGTTCATCCTCTATATTTCCCTGAAATGCAGCATCACGTAACGATTCCTTTAGACTTCCGTTCGTAATCACACTGCCCACAAAACATGGAGAACCCCGCTCTACGGCTGGCGATATCTCATTTAAAGTACAAATCACCCCTACAACACTACTCCTCTGAATATGGTCATTGAACGCTACTTCTACTTCAGAATCTCCCCATTTAAATTTCAAACTCCCTACATCATAACATAAGTTACCAGACACTCTACTTAGCCACTCTGAACCCAAGATAACACTGAATACTAAATTTGGAATTACAAGACAAATCTGCTTCTCTACATGATTATTAATTTTAATGTCTACTAAAACTTGCTTAGAAATTACTTTAGACCTCTTCCCAACAGCTGTGATAACAAAAGTGCTTTTAATTGGCATCTCCTCAAAATTTACTCCAGTTCCTTTCATTTTATCATAAAATGCACTACTTATGCAACTCTTCATACAACCACTATCAATTAAAACATCTGTGTACGCCTCGGACACGTTAAATTTAACTATGGGGCTCTTACTAACCACTTCCTGAATAATACCTTCATCATTTAGTTCATGTAATAATTCATTTCTTACATTTAGGTCATAGGGTTCCTGTATAATTGTATGGACAGGGCATGCTACAGACTGAGGTTCTGACCTTACTTCGCAGCCTGGTTCGCGTTTAAAGAACCGCTACAGCTGGCCGTAGTACCACTGACCACTGAACAGGTCTGGTTGTTCTGGGCTGTGTTGTCATTGTTTGGCTGTAATTACTACCACTAGGCTGTCCTCTTCCTTGACCCATATTCTGGTTGTAATTATTGTCATTATAATTTCTCCCTTGATTTCCCCTGAAATCATTGTTTCTCCCCTGATTTCCCCTGTAATCATTGTTCCTCCCTTGATTTCCCCTGAAATCATTGTTCCACCCTTGATACTGATTACCATAGCCATTTCCTCTGTTCTGATTTAGCTGATTATTATTATTTCTATTTTGAGCGTTGGCCCCTTCGCCACCGTTCCCTTGAACTTCCTGATGCCTGGCTTCATTAGGCCTATTATTATTATTAATCTGGTTCCTATTGAAATTGTCCTCATAACCCCCTCTCCCCAGTGCATCAAATGTGCTTAACAAATTTTCTCCTTGTGTTATTGTCTTTACATTCTGGATACAAGCAGCCTCCTTGATCCTATAGGGAAAGTGCCTAAGTAGCAACCTTACCACATCACTTTCCTCCTTCAAGCCATCCAGATATTTACACACTAATACCTGCCCTAAAAAGTATTCGGTCATGGTGGAGCTTCCTTTAGGGTTATATTTACCACACACTACTCCCTCACGATGCTGCGACTGAATAACCTCATTCCAGAACTTTCCACAGAATTTCATTTTAAAATCATTAATATCAGTAAACTTGTCCCTGTAGACAGCAAACCAATTCCTCGTTTCCCCCACAAACACTTGTTCTAAAATTTCAACTACCTGGCACCACTCAATACTACCATCTTCCAACCTCTCCCCAAATTTATTTTCTATAGAATTCATGAACTCCATTGGGCACCCCTGTCGATTGCTGAACTTACCCAGTTCTACCTCCCTGTGTGTGCTATTTACAAAAACTGGCCTATTCTGACTATTTTCTTGCCTGATCCTAGCTTTTAATTTTAATTCTAATTCTGCGATTTTCTCCTCAGCCTTCCTCTCAATACTGTTTACTGTTAATTTAATGTTTCCTTCTGATTCTTCTACTTTATCATATAGCTTTGCTTGTTTCTCCTCAATCTTGCTAATACTCTCTCTATTACTCTCTCTTAAATCATTTACTTCTGCAACTATTTGTGAGTGGACTTTCTCAATTCTACCCCCCAGCTGTTCCTTAACCTCTTTAGTAGCTACCTGAATTTTGTCAATTTCTCCCCCCAATTGCTTTTTGACCTGCTGTGTTTCCAGTTGCACTAGTTCTTTTAAATTTTCAGCCTGTGTACTGATTCTAATTTCCAACTCCTCCTGTACTTTTCCTAATTTTCTGTCTACATCTGCAATAATCTCTTTAGCCTTTTCTTCCATGACCCCCCTGATCTCACCTCTAATCAGTTCGAATTTGTCACTCATTTCCCTACTGTTTTGTTCTAATTTAGCATTTAAAGTTTCAGTACTCTCTCTATTTTCCTTACTGTTTTGTTCTAATCTGGCGTTTAAAGTTTCATTACTCTCTCTATTTTCCCTAGTGTTTTGTTCTAATTTAGCATTTAAGGCATCTGTACTTTCTTTATTTTCCCTACTGTTTTGTTCTAATCTGGCGTTTAAAATTTCATTACTCTCTCTATTTTCCCTACTGTTTTGTTCTAATTTAGCATTTAAGGCATCACTACTAACTTTGTTCTGATACATAAACTCGAGAAGTAAAGTTTTTAATTCTGGTTGGCCGCCTACACTCCCTGTTTCAGTATCGGGATTTACCTCCGCTACCCCGGTATTACCATCACTCGACATACTGCTCGTATCATCACTCTCCCGTTGATGACCACTACGTAACCTCATCTGTCTTTCTTTCTCATCCCCCATAATGATATACACTGATACAGACAAATAACCCCCAAAATACAGGCACAGAAATATATACCCTTCTCCTTCCACAAATGTTATTAGGTTTTCAGCCCCAAGTTGTCGGCGACAAGTGTAGCTGTTATTAATGCCCCATGTTGGTAGCGACAAATGTAACGGTTTCGCTAGCCCACACGTTGAACGACAAGTGTAACGGTTTGACTGCCCCTAACTGTTGGGTGATAAATGTAACTGTTTACCTTTGCCTAAGCTATGTTGTTTTAATGGGCGAAAAGACCTCAACGCAATGTTGAAATCTAAATTTGTATTTAACAACGTCTAGCTCTGGTAGAACACCTTCAAGAATCTATTCACTCAGATCGTGGTATGATTTGATCATTAACCCAACAAACAATTGTATCAGGAGAAGGAATTGATCTATATCTAATGTTACATACTGAAAGCAAAGATTGCATTGTAAAAGAAATGAATTTATTACATAAAACAAGTATAGCAAAATTAATAATAATTAAAAGTTTAAAATTTAAATTGGAGCGTTGCGATTTTAATATTACCGATAGAAAATTACGTGAAAACGGAGTCTGATAAATTATTGATTTTACACTTATTCCCAAGCTATGAAGTTACTGAAATATGAAATATAAAACAAAGAGAAATGAGAGATTGCGTATTTCTGCGTCATTCGCGCTTACCACTGGAAATTGCCAAAGCATTTCCCTCGTACTGGATGATGCTGTGTGCTTCCCACAGTCTCCTGGACGTCGTCATCTCCGTCGATATTTGATGATATACTTGTAGATTTGGTGACTTTATGGTCCTAACCTCGGAGCCATACCCCCGTACAACCACACTGGTTAAGTTTTAAACAGAAAGTTCTCCACTCCACGGAACATTGGAGCGACACACACTTGCAACCGAACTAGTCAAGTCTTTCACCGATTGTCCTCGTTCCACGGTGCGCCGAACGATATATGCACACGTCGGCTCCCCACCTCGGTACCGACTTCCAGCTTACGTGGTCTCCACTGATTGGCTGCTCCCCACGTGCTACTACCCCTTCCCTGGCTCATTACACACGGCGCGCGGATGATGAAGTCGATTTCCGTTCTAACTATCCGCCTTTTCTTGACGCTGCGACCCAAGCTTGCGTAATACTTCTTGACAAGAATCAGCCTGTATTTGAATTTCCAGTGAGTCATGTCTCTCATAATATCCTAACTGACGAAACTCCGTAAAATTCCGTAATCACATAATTTTCTATGATATTGTCGTTCGTAATAATTTGCTTGATAGTGTTTTCTAAGACATAGAAAACCTATCTGTATGCTTATAATTTAAAAAAAAATGCTCCGAAAATATCTTAATAATAATTATAATAAACAAGCTGTACCCGGCATGCGTTGCAATGCCAATCAAAGAAAGTGTTGGCGTTGAAATTCTGTTTCTTGAAGTGTTTTTGGATACACAACATGTTAACTGCCTCTAAGCTATCGTAAAATGGATTTTCTAATTTAGAACCATTCGTGGGAGCGTGGACAACAACTTTCAAAAGTTTCATCGCTGTCACTCATTTGTTGAATCAACTCGTACGCTACCTATTGTGAAATGGATTTACTAAGTCGAAACCCTTCCCTGGCGTGTACACAATAACTCATCAATGATTCATCGCAATCGGATGAATGATATATGCACGTATACGGGGTTTTGTTTAAACGATTCGTGCGCTGTCACTCATTTGTTGAATCTACTCGTGCGCTACCTATTGAGAAATGTATTACTAAGTCGAAGCCCTTCCCTGGCGAGTACACAATAACTCATCAAGGTTTCATCGCAATCGAAGAAGGTTATATGAACGCAATAGGGGATTTCGTTGAAACGCTTCGCGCGTCGTCACCCATTTGTTGCATCTACTCTTGCGCTACTTATTGTGAAATGGATTTACTAAGTCCCCTTCCCTGGCGGGTACACAATAACGTTTCATCGCAATCGGATGAATAGTATATGAACGCATACCTGATTTTGTTTAAACGATTCGCGCTCCGTCACTCATTTGTTGAATCTACTGGTGCGCTACCTATTGTAAAATGTATGTACTAAGACAGAAACCTTCCCTGGAGTGTACACAACATCTCACCCAAGTTTCATCGCTATCGGATAAATGGTATATGAAATTATATGGGACTTTGTTGAGACGCTTCGCGCGTCGTCGCTCATTTGTTGATTCTACTCGTGCTCTACCTATTTTTAAAGGGATTTACTAAGCTAGAAACCTTCCCTGGAGTGCATACAAAATCTCAGCCTAGTTTCATCGCTATCGGACGAATGGTATATGAACGCAAACGTGACTTTGTTGAAATGCTTCGCGCATCGTCGCTCATTTGTTGAATCTACTCGTGCGCTGCCTATTGTAAAGTGGATGTACTAAGCCAGAAAATTTCCCTGCAGTGTACACAACATTTTACGCAAGTTTCATAGCTATCGGACGAATGGTATATGACTTTATACTGGACTTTGTTGAAACGCTTTGCGTGTCGTCGCTCATTTGTTGAATCTACTCGTGCGCTATCTACTGTGAAATGTATTCACTAATTTTGAAACCTTCACGTAAGTGTACACAACATCTCACCCAAGTTTCATCGCTATCGGACGAATGGTATATGAACACATACGGGACTTTGGTGAAATGCTTCGCGCATCGTCGCTCATTTGTTGAATCTAGGCGTGCGCTACCTATTGTAAAATGGATTTACTAAGTCAGAAACCTTCCTTGGAGTGTACTCAATATCTCACCCAAGTTTCATCGCAATCGGACGAATGGTATATGAACGCATAGGAGACATACATACCCACCCACTATCACGTTACATTGATTTTTATATATATAGATTAATAATAATAATAAATTAACATGAAAAATTCTCTTGGCTGAACACTTTGCCGCGTAAATAAATATAGAATGGCTTCCTACTGACTTATGCCAGTGGCATACAAACCCCTCGAAAAACACGTTACAATGTGTACACAACATCTAACCCAAGTTTCATAGCTATCGGACGAATGGTATATGAATGCATACGGGACTTTGTTGAAACGCTTTGCGTGTCGTCACTCATTAGTTGAAGCTACTCGTGCGCTATCTACTGTGAAATGTATTTACTAAGTTAGAAACCTTCAAGTAAGTGTACACAATATCTCACCCAAGTTTCATTGCTATCGTACGAATGGTATATGAACACATACGGGACATTGTTGAAACGCTTCGCGCGTCGACGCTTATTTGTTGCATCTACTCGTGCGCTACCTATTGTAAAGTGGATATACTAAGCCAGAATCCTACCTTAGAATGTACTCAATATTTCACCCAAGTTTGATCGCTATCGGCCGAATGGTATATGAACGCATACGGGACTTTATTGAAACGCTTCGCGCGTCGTAGCTCATTTGTTGAATCTAATTGTGCGCTGCCTATTGTAAAGTAGATTTACTAAGCCAGACACCTTTCCTCGAGTGTACACAACATCTCACCCAAGTTTAATCGCAATCGGACGAATGGTATATGAACGCATACGGGACATTGTTGAAACGCTTCGCGCGTCGTAGCTCATTTGTTGAATCTAATCGTGCGCTTCCTATTGTAAAGTCGATTTACTAAGCCAGACACCTTTCCTGGAGTGTACACAACATCTCGCCCAAGTTTCATCGCTATCGGACTAATGGTATATGAACGCATACGTGACTTTGTTGAAACGCTTCGTGGGTCGTAGCTCATTTTTTGAATCAACTGTCGTGCTGTCTATTGTAAAGTGGATTTACTAAGCCAGAAACCTTCCCTGAAGTGTACACAACATCTAACCCAAGTTTCATAGCTATCAGACGAATGGTATATGAATGCATACGGGACTTTGTTGAAACGCGTTGCGTGTCGTCGCTCATTTGTTGAATCTACTCGTGCGCTGCCTATTGTAAAATGGATTTACTCAGCCAGAAACCTTCCTTGGAGAGTATTCAACATCTCACCCAAGTCTCAGCGCAATCGGATGGGTGGTGTATGAACGCATAGGAGACATACACACCCACACACCCACATACATACTATCACGTAACATTGATTTTTATATATATAGATATAGATGATATTTTTGTGGTCGCCAGTTTACAAGGTTAGGGCTTGAAACGATTATACAAATAATGTTTGTTAGAGCACAGCAGAACTCTCCCTTCTCGAGGCATGGAGTGACCTAACAACCAACCAGAATTATTAGACCAGTCGGATTCGAAAAATTCTTTCTTTTATATGATAGCCAGATTCAAGATGAATAGTTTAGGCTATGTTAAATTTCGGTCAGACCAGTCCATTCCCTGCATTAGGCCCTCTGGCACATATCTACACCGTTTTACCGATCTGAACCAAAATATGTATACTTACGCTTTGGAACACTGCGAGCAACACTGTATGCATGAAATTTATGACAGACCAGTCCATTCCCTGCATTTATGCCCTTTGGCACAAATCTACACCGTTTCACCGATCTGAACCAAATTTCACATACTTACACTTTGGAACCCGAAGAGTAACAATGTCTGCTTGAAATTTCGCACAGACCACTCCATTCCCTGCATGTAGGTCCATTGGCACAAATCTACACCGTTGCACTGATCTGAACCACATTTTGTACACTTACCCTTTGGAACCCTGCAGGTGACACTGTTCACTTTAAATTTCGGACAGGCCACTCCATTCCCTGCATTTAGGCCCTTTATCACAAATCTACACCGTTCCTCCTAATTGCACCAAATTATACATACACTTTGAAACCCTGCTGGTAACATTGTCCACTTAATATTTTGGACAACGCTCTCCATTCCCTACATTTAGAATAACAAATATACGGAACTTGAAAACCATGTATTAAGGCCCTAGAATCATTTATGTCCATAGTAGTGTAACTGTTCGAGTATTTTAATAAGTCTATTGTTGACTGGCGATTCGGGCTGAATCACGTCGCCCCTATCAGTGTTCTGGTGCAGAATTGCGAAAATAGTTAAATCTTGCGCTACTTATAAATTGCAGTCTAAAAGATTTTTTTTTGACCCTTAAAAGAGTTATCATAATGAACATATTATGCCTCTGTATTAGTGCAATGTTGTTAGTGCAATACATTGAGGTTATCAGCTGCAATAAGTGTTGGTGCCTTCAAATTTACCCTAATTTATTCCGAAACTTATCGTTGAGCTCTATGTGGCCATAAATGATACTATTGCTACCTCAGGAGCTCGGGACAGCCGAAGTTTTCCAAAAAGTTCTGATTATTTTCCTACGGCGCTATGCGACAAAAGATGACACTATTGGTCTCTACATTTCTAACAGACAATGAGATATAGGCCCTAGGCAGTGTCTTTTATTTAACTTACTCCTCTTTCTAATAATTTTTAGTAATTTGTTTGTAAATTGCATGCGTCAGTGCTGTAGTTAGTAAATAGCCGTTTCACTATTCATTATTATCATTAGGGGAAAATCACCTAAATGTTACGTCCATTATACTGTATTGCTTATCACCCCCACTACAGCCACCACCACCACTACAAAAAGTTATATTTATATATTTTTTCTGGTAGGTTAAGTATCATGTGCCAGTTCTGTATTAGTATTCATTATCATCCATAAAACAAATAAATCCACCGGGCGAAGCCGGGCACTACTGCTAGTACTGTAATATAATTTAATAACAAATTACACATATGATGAAAACATACAAGTGGTAGTAAGATCCGTAATAAAAGAACTGACTGTAGCTCTAACATCTTCAATATCGGCAGACAAGCGCTCCCAGGGCAAACTCCCTTTCTGGTTGTTACATCATAATGCACATTAGTTTCTTCATTCTATTCACTTCTTATATAATTTCTGGCAACTCAATTCCGATCTCTCCATACACATTAGTTATCTTTGACTGTCACAACAGTCCAAATCTGAATTCCTTCACGGATAATCTTGTTTTTTCTTTCCCCATCGTATATCTTCCCCCCAGAATAAATAACTAGAGTAGGCCCCTTTGCTTTTCTTGACGATCTGGTTCTTTACTAAATCACCACTACTACAAATTCAAGCCGAAGCAGCCATCTTGCACGTTACCTATATAAAGTCTATTTAGTTCTGCGTCTCACCACTACATCAAATTCCCCAGTCATTGCAGCCATCTTGCACGGTATCTATATAATAGTACATTATGCAACGAGCCTATAATGCCAATAATTAAGACACGAGTATGTTTATAAATCGAGCATGTGCGAGTTTTATAATTTCCATACGAGTGTCTTAATTACCATTATAGGCAAGTTGCATACAACTGTTTATGTTCGACGATAATTATTATAACTATTTTATGTTCAAACATAAATATTCATAAATATCTGTCGAGATTTCGCCAGTTTTATGTACTGAACAGAGCGCATGGGACGCACAGAATACCTTGTATTTGACCATGGCCTCCTCGATTGCTCCACTTCGACACTAGGCCAGGCAGTGAAATTTAAATTAGAAGGCCTTGGAACTCAGAGCAGATGCGTTGCTATCCTCACCTAATTGGTCAAACAACTGTTTCTTGAGCTCTGATTGGTGGGAGAAACTGTTTCATAATGAAAAATAGTGTTATAATGACCATCATTATGATACAGTTTTCTGACATAAAATAGTCAGGGTAGAACATAAAGTCTGTTTAGTTCAGCGTATCACCACTATAATACTTTCTCCATTGTGGTAGACTGAGTGGATATCTCTATGTACATCTCGTTCTCGACATCTTTCACACCGTCCAGTTCATCGCAAGGCTAGAGTCTCCAAGTCCTTAATTCACTCCAGCAGAATCAGGTTGTAGATAATATGACACCAACACGAGTACATCTGTGAATCTTCTTAGCAGCCCCACAATCACCGCCCCCCCCCCCCCTCCCCCATCCAACAAATCTTTACAATTACACCAGTTCACATGTAAATAGTTCCAGTCAATATTTCTGAATATGTTACACTATGTCCAAGGTCTACGATACTGGAGGGATTCATAAGCCATGAATTGAACCTCAGACCTCCAGAGGTCTGACTGTGTGTCAAAAATCTTAACATGCCATTGTATTCATTTATGCAGTCTATAAAGCAATGTGGTTTTAGAGTAGTTTTAAGAAAACTGAACACTGAGCAAATTATTCATTTAATTAGGTAAGTTATTTATCACTACTACTACTACGAGTACTGCAAATTCACAGCCGCAGCAGCCATCTTGCACGTTACGTTTATAAAGTCTCTTTAGTTCTGCGTTTCACCACTACATCAAATGTGTAAGCAAAAGCTTTTCTTGCTGCGACACTAGGTTAGCCAGCGTGATCTGAGTGTTGAGAATATTGACAAGGCAGCGAGCGACATAGGAAGGCTGTGGTTGGCGGATGTTTGTGATAGAACAAGTTTTTGGAGGTTATAAAAGGATTTCAATGTCCTGGTTATGAGAACACCCATAGTGTCAGTGTAAATAAACTTATAACGAATTTTAGACGAATTAAACGACAGAATGATAACAAAATAAATACGTGGAGAGGGCGAGGTTTATGTTTAAAGTATGGCAATGCAGTGATTAAATGACTACATCTAATATTACCGTAGCAATGGTAATCTAATAATGTTATCAGTCAGATGCTTATATGCAGCTTTTCAATGTGATTGAATTTTATGGGGTTTGAAGCCATTTTTCAATGTTGCCCTAGTAAACAAACGTTTAGTGCTTTTCAGTCGGTCAACACGAATGTACCCAAAAGAGTTATGTTATACCCTAATCCTGAAGAAAATTACATATTACATTACAGTAATTACATTAGATTTATTAACCTCATGTAATTTGTTTCAGTGTTAGGGTTTAACCCAACTCTTTTGGGTACATTCGTGTTGACCGACTGAAAAGCACTAAACTTTTGTTTAAATGTGATTGGATTAGGATTTACGTGTACGATTAGTCATTGAATAGAGAGATTGTTGTTTGATGTCATGATTTAATGATGTGGAATGCAGGCAGTGAGGCGTGATGTGATTATTTAAGACAACAGAGTTTGCCGAATTTTGTTTGAATTGAAGGGGAGTAATGAAGTCATTGAAGTGTGTGCCAATTGACAATTATTTGAGTATATGACGTAGTATTTTATAAGGTAGAGTTATTATATTGACTGCACAGCATAGGTAGGGATTCCAATAACAGACATAACACAATGGCTTGTTGAGGGATTAATTAAAACATAAACTGACCTTTAAATGTGAATGAATTGAAGGGTTTATTGTAAATGAAGGAGTTAAATAGGAATCAACATCTGATTAAAAATTTAGTGAAATTTGACATACACATAATAACATTTAATATTTCGTAACCTAAATAAGCTCCTAATAATAAATGAAAAATAACTATTATTTAATGTGAGACTAATATTTATCTTGATACGACATTGGAAGTGGTGGTGAATCACTTGAGGTGATTCGACACTCAACGGTAGACATGACATACGACAGGGGCGTACAAACAGTACAACAGTAGGAAGAGCTCCACAAAGTGTGCACATTTAAAAATTATGTTTTTTAAAATATTTATTTATGTGTACCTATTTATTGCTATTATTACAGTGTACTGCGCTCTAGAATAGAATACATTTTTTGTCGTTCTGTAAATATTAAGTTATGATAAAATTTAGCCTGGGTGTCAGAGATAAATTTAAATTTTGGACGTGGTACCAACATAGCTTAGCTTTGTGTGTTTTGTTAGGAACTTTTTACACGTTATTCATTAGCAGATGACAGCTATCAGCTACCAAATTTGAAGCGATGAGACTAATTATATTTTAAATTCACATTTATAATTCCTTAAGTATCATTTACGTACCACATTGCTAGTTTGATTCCATCGCATTTTTATATCATAGGACTTCTTGAGGGAATGTATGGTTGAAGTTGAAGGATGTATTTTATTTTCCAGGAAGGGCTTATATTTCTAGTTAGTTTATGGATTTAACATCAGATCCGCAATAAAGAGTTGGCAAGGGATCTTAGCCCAAATAACACTGTGAGTCATTTTATCGAAAATCTGTGTTATTCTTGTAGATTTGATGTTTTCCTTTTCATGTGGATATACATTTTGGACTAGTTTCGTAACATCTCATATCAATACCGATGCTGCCTAGGAAACACTCTTGTGCGAGACTAGTTCAAATGCATGTCTGCTACTTCTGGATGATTTGTTTGTGATGGATTCTTACGGCGACTGTTTCGGTATTTTGTCCCCACAGAATTTTGGAACAAGCGTGCTCAATGTATATACTAGGATGTCTCATAAGTAATATCGTTGAAAAATGAAAATCCACAGCTTGCTTCCAGTCGACCGACCGGGTCAGGAAATGGAATGAATGAAGCCCCCATCTAGCGGCGAGGATATGAACTGTGCCGGTTGCCGAAGCCTGTCGCACTCACCTGGGGCAATGATTAAATGAATGACAGATGAAATGGAATGTTAGTGGAGAGTGTTGCTGGAATGAAATTTGTGACAGGGAAAATTGGAGTACCCGGAGAAAAACCTGTCTGCCTCCGCTTTGTCAAGCACAAATCTCACAATTAATGTCGTTATTTAAGTTAATTGTTGTATAAGATAGAATTGGATTTCTTTGGTTTACCAATGCTGTTTACAGAGGCCATGACGAGAATTGAGTATATTGGGAAGAATATGTGAAGTAGAAGGATAAGGTGTCGTTAGTGAGCGTGTGGCACAACGATGGAGAAGATAACACTACAGATTTACCGCGTTCTGGAAGACCTAAGCTATGGGATATTGAGAATACACGCACAATTTTGGAAGAAATCAGCAAAGAGGTAGCCCACTTGTAGGCTGTCAGGCTGAATCAAAAGATACAATACATCGCCAGATTAAGAAACTTGGAAAATCAAACAGAAGCTGTAGACATTGTGTAGACAAAAAGGGGGGGGGGAGAAAGGGAAAAACAGTTTCGTCCAGTTAACACCCGGGTTAGTTGACCAAAACTGGTGCCTGAGTGAACACGAAACTGCTCGAAGTTCCAGTCAGGGAGACAAACCGGATAGGTATCAGCCTGTATTATTACAGTATAACCATAGTTGATTTTATATAAGCATATAATCACCCCAAACAGACAAACTCCAGATTTTTATCACCATTTTAGCATTTCACCTAACATTAGATATACTACAATTAGCATACACCGACAGTTGCATTACCTGTATTCTCAAACATAGATGTTAGAGCCTAAGTGTAATGGATCTGATGATGATCGCTTGACGATCGAAACTGGTCATCCTGGTATATTTATTAATTTCATGTAATTTATTTCAGGATTAGGGCACAACCCAGCTCTATTTGGGTACATTCGTGTTGACCGACTGAAAAGCACCAAACTTTTGTTTACTTAGGCAACACTGAAAAATGGCTTCAAACCTCACAACATCTTAAGTTTACAGTTTGCTACATGAACTGAGTTCCGTACACATATTCCGAGATATTGAATCTAGAGTTCGAAAGGTTTATATACACAGTTGGTAGCCCTGCGTACTCATATATTAAGCACAACTCTATCTCCTGAAGTTTACATTGCACGTATTTTCTGTATTTGTACAATTTGCCACCGGGGAATTACCCCCATTTGCAAATATTTGCCCAATATTTAGTATGGATGATACATGCAGTTTAACAATTTATCAGCACGTGTTAAATCAAGTTCGCTACACTACCATTATATGGGTTGGTCAAAATTAAAAAGAAATATTATGACCTATATATGAGCCAACTTTGGAAAAGATCCATCTATTGGTATGGAAATAATATTCGATCAAACATTGAACCTATAAGCACGCGTATAATCATGTTGGCAGCACAGTCGTAAATCGGTTACCCAAAATTCATTGGAAATTTCAGCTATTATACGCGTGCAAAGTTTAGAACGATTGGCCTGAATACTTTGTGATCAATTGAGATTAGGATGAAAGAATATAGAGGACATTTATCAATAATTGGCAGCCCTGGTGACTTTAAAGAATTTCCATGGTCGTATCAGTTACCGTACAAAAAACCACGTACGAAATGGTTTAGAAACTACATGCATTAAAACAATAGTTAGATCGGTAAGCGTAATGTCTTGTTGGCAATACTGTCATGTATTGGATCCCGAAAATTAATCTTTAATATTATTGTCTACCGGTGTGCCAATTTCCGAACAGTTCCCAGGCATATCTTTTGAGATATGCAACATAGATCACGAATTTAAATTTTAATTTTTGGCAGTTGGTAACTCTGGCATCAACCTCAAATATGGCCGTGAGGTGTCCTGGAATAATTTGTTACTCATAACAAATTTGGTTTCGATAGGTGCAGCCGTATATGAGTTGATAGGGGCAAACACATACACAGACAGAATGACACATCTGCCCGGATGATGTTATAAGACTACTGTTTCATCATTTTTACAAAATGTTAAACCTTGGCTAAAAAAATCACAAGAAAGAAATAAGGGATGAGCCCATTCCATGCTCTGTCTTATCCGTTTGTTCACCAGCGAGTTAGCTTTACTACTTTTGTTTCGTAATTTTATTTTCATGGTAGCGGGTTTCCTTCCTGTTAAAACAATATATTGGTGTTGGTGTGAATTCTACCCGTTATAACGTCCTGTGGGAGTCATGCTAAACACACCTCATCCTTTCCCTTCATTCTTATCCCCCCGCATTTTGTAATTTTCTTCATCCATGTGAGTAAGCTCTCACAACTCTTTTCATCAAGAAATCTACAGAAGTTGGTATTAAATATACTCATAAAATGATGTTGGACTTCAATTCATTTCACTTCAAATTGATCCCCTTTTGCAAAGTACTACTGTATTGCCTTAAAAGCAACAAATCTAAATTTTTTAATCGAACCATCCTCTTTTTATACTTTCTTCAAATACGGTAACAAACTTTTATTTTTCAATATTATATTATTATTATCATTATTAATACTATTAAAATTATTATTGTGATATTTTTTATTTACAGCACATAATCTGAAAGAAATATTTAAATCAAACATGTCCATCAGTTCCTACTCTACTGCGCTCAGACGGATAAATTGCGAGAAAAATATATTAAAACTTTTCAACTTCGCTTGGCCACCATGTTCGTTTTGTACTTTACAGGTTTTACAAACTTACATAGATAAACGTGCAGAAGTTCCCTTTATCATCCTACAAAATTTCAGGGTGATATCGGTCATAGTTTTGGAGATATGGAATGCCAGTGAAATAATTCGCACATCCACCATCTTGAGGTTATGCAGACAATTGAACTAAATTAAATGCTAGTGCATTGCAATGTGTTTAAACATTTGCTGTACCAAGTTTCATTGCGTTTGAATGGTTAAACCGCGAGAAAAGTCTATTTAAAAGTCGCAACTTCGCTTGGCCGCCATGTTAGTTTAGTAGTTACCAGGTTTTTGAATGTTCCATAGGTGAACTTATAGTAATGCTCTTAATCACCGTACGAAATTTCAGGGTGACATCGTTAATAGTTTCGGAGATATTGAAGGCTGGTTAAATATTTCGCACAGCCGCCATGTTGGATTGGTGAGACGTAGTAAAATTTTATGGGCGCGGTCCGGGTCGGCCAAAATGGTGCTATGACCTTACCGAGTTTCATTGAAGTCGCTCTAGCCGTTTAGAAGTTATTAGGGGGACACACATACACTTCACACACAAATACGCACGCACACACACGGACAAAAGGTGATCTCATAAGCCAACTTTTTCATAAAATTAAAATAGGCTAATGAATGACTGCATGTAGTCGTTCACTACATCGTAATAGATTCTGCTACTCTTCCAATAGGGAAATTAGCTTTCGTGGAAAGAAATTATTCTTTGATCAGTCTTTGTACAAATGGTATCCCTCATCAATGAAACTCGATAAGTGTAAAATGGAGATACTGTACAACTCAGTAACACCTTTGCGATGTAATAAAGGATTACTGAGAAAACTTAAACATCACCGATAGTTTTAAAATATCAAAATATCCTCACGGCGTATACTGCTATCCGAATTACAGTACATCACCAGTGTTTTATTTTGAACGTAGGATATTTGTTTGAATACATTATTATTAAATAATAACCATCATAAATTCAAAAAACAGATTATGTTTCACGAGGAATTTAGCTTCCATCTGTAACCCATAAGTATATGGCTGTGTTTAGTAGACTATTAGAATGTGCTCTTAGACATGCTTATCCACGAATAAGACTCCTGAGGTTTATTTTCTTCTTTTCTTCACTCTACTTTTATTCTATCAAAGCTGTTATTTTGCATTTCTGGCAATAGTTTGATGCGGGAAAAATGCTAATGTAATCGAAGAATGTGCTGTACATTTTACAGCTAAAAAAGGACTAACTTATTTTTCTTCCGCTCTTCCTCCACTCTGTCTGTAATATCTCGAGCTCACAATCAGCAGGGAGCACTAAGCGGCTTGCGGTTTGTGTGGTGACACTCAATGGAATGAGTTGTTGTGGGGGATTTACCTTCATGAATTAGGGGATAATGGTATATTGGGTATCAAGCCCCGTGTACTTGTTGGCGTAAGTAATTTGTGTGCTAGACTGTTTTATTTTGATAGCTGTTGCATGATTGTAATTTGGAATAGGTTCCTCCGTTCATGTAATGCACTATTCTTCCAGCATTTTTCTGTAGTGAGTGTGGAAATACGAGATATAGTGTGATCGTTGTCCACGCCAGAATTTTAACTTCAGATCTCAAAACATGCAACCTTGCACTCAGGATGTGTAGATAAACTTGCACTGCAGGGCTTCGGTGATGAGCGAGGCTTTGTTGTGATGAGATGGATGTAATGCCGAGGACGATTCCTACTATGGTGTTAATTTATGTTGATGGAGATTATTTTTATTAGTATTAGTATTAGTATTTTTTTTTTCTTCCGTGTAGCCTCCTGAGAGGCCTAGTGCAGGTCGTTCTAGTCGACGCCCGTGGGCGACCTGCGCGTCGGGATGAGAGATGAGATGAATGGATGAAAGTGGGCAAGGATGTGAAGGAAAGCGGCCGTGGCCTGTCAGAAGGTACTGTCCCAGCATTTGCCTGGTGTTGAAAATGGGAAACCACGGAAAACCATTTCAAGGACAGCCAACGGTGGGGCTCGAACCCACGCGTCTACCGAGTCAGCAGAGAGCTTGGCCCCATGACCTAACGCCGCGCTTTAGCCAGCGTAGCCACTACTGTCGGTAGTATTAGTATTATTATTAACAATATCGTCTTTTTTGCTACGGTATAATACAAGATTTTACTAAAACGTTGTTGACTCTTGATGATCAAGATTAAACTATCCTCAAAGAAAGGCATACATAAAGTAAAATTTCAGGAGAATGAAACGGAAATGGGGCAGAATATAGTGTCTAAACTAAAGTCACTGGAAGAACTGGAATCAAAGCCACTTTTTGAATTCCTCCGCAAACAGGCAACGAATTCAGCAGCCATGAGCTTCTGGCTATATAGTAACCTGAGCGATCCCCACGGTGGATCACTGGGTTACGAGTTACAGGAGCCATGCTCCTTAAGGCAGAATGGGACACCATCACTCACGAGGGGCAACGAAAAGAAACATTCTCAAGGTTCGGAGCCTGTATAGAGTGATGGACTGCCTCAGACATAGGAATTAGAAGCAATGGTTCAGCATGGGAAACTAGACCGTGTGTATGAAGGAAAGGTGGAACGTATTCCATGCTCCGCTCTGTGTGATTTAGTTGCCATCCTACACACACAAGTCTTGATCTCTTAGAGAACATAAATCCTTCATCTGATTATGAAAATGGACTCATTCAAACTTGTCTGTTAACCAAAGAAAATACGCGCAGATAGACAGGAAGAAAGTCAAATGAAGTAAACTTTCCTTATTTTCCCCCCCATTTTCTGTTCCTTGGTATTGATCTATCAGTGCTTTAAAATAGTAAATATGATTATTCAAGTACCGCTGGAGTTACGGAGGAGTTCGGAGTTCCCTATTTCACGTTTTTCTTTTTTGCAGCCAATTAATGATATAGTTTAAGAGTTCAAACGACCTGTAGATTTAGGCCACATAACATAATCGCTGGTATTATAGCCTATTTTATAGTTCATGAATTTGTTCCACCACCGATTTTAGTTTAGGGACAGGTGCTACCTACCCAGGGTTACTATATTTGACGAAGTGTGAAACATAACCCTTTTCCGAATAAAATTTAATAAACTAATGTATTGAATCTCTATATCAACTCACCGAGACAGATACGCGCCTTAAGGCGCAAAGTCATGGGACCAGGCTATCTATGGACTCGGTAGATGAGTGGGTTAAACCCTATCGTCGGCCGTTGTTGAAATGTAAGTTCCTTCACTGCAAACCTACCGTTCGACTTTAAAATGGATGCGTCCGTTTCGAGAACATTTGTATTTACTTTTAAGTGCATGCATAAAATTATATTTTCGTTTCTTCATTTATATAATAAAACTAGCAACCCGACCCGGCTTCGCCCGGGAACAGTTATGAATACATTAGGTGATAAACGCGTTTTTCCCAATGTCAATGAACAACGAACAATATCCGTTTTACGTCTCGGCATGATGGGTTAAAATCACTGACTGGACTACTAATTATAATATCATGGAGATTCATGTGCAACAAATTCTTGTCAGACGTAAATTAAGAATGGCAAGGTGCATAAAACACAAATCCCCTTTCCGTCCAATCTTAAGTTGACTGTGAATTTTGCGGAACCAAACGTTCACAGGCAAAATGAAGAAAAGCCGAGTTGCACTTCCAGGAAAACTCCAAACACAACCACTCTTCTCTAAAGTTTTTAACTCAACACGACTCAACGGTTTGCTGCTGGCTGTATCTGGGACAATAGGCTCGCCCGCTAGCTAGGCTATAACAGGGATGATAGACTCGCCCTTATCTAGCTCATAAACTGTCGCCTCAGTAGTTGAATGGGCATGGTTGGAAGAAATTAAAACGTAAAAACACTTATAGTGGGCGATGTATTGAAGATAGACATATGCTCTCCCGGACATTTTTTTGTAGAACTTTTCATGCTGAACCATTCTCACACTCATAGTATTGAGATATTTTTAACGGTTTGCCCAGCGTAAGCTTACAAAGAGCTCGGACGCCAGCTTTTTTTTTTCGACTTTTCCACTGAAATCGTTACTGCTCGGCTTCCTTTGATCATAAATAAATTATTTTCTGCAGGAATCATCCTCGAGATATCCTTAACAGAATGGTGAAAACCGCATCAAAATCGATCCAGTGGTTCTCGAGGTTACCCGTAACATCCAAGAATCGGGGGCTTTGTTTTATACTAAGTAGAGATAGAGATGTAACTATAAAAGCCCAACAACTAAGCTTGATAAGTCACACTGGACATGAATGCAACACAGTATTAGGTTAAAAGTAATTTAAATACACGTACAAGGTGTGTGTGACGCGACGCGCATGATCGAGATACTTTGTGTAGATATCTCATTTACATTTTTATCGAGTATTGACGGTGTTTTAGTATTGATTTTTGCTCTCATACTCAAACTAGCGTGACATGCTGACATCTAGCGATTTTATTACTGTATGATTTGCTACAATTGTTTTCAACGCTTTAAACATTTTGTCAAATATTCGTGGAAAATGCTGACATCTATTCTCGGAATCCGCTTTGACGCTCCTTTGATTACCTAAATTCAGGGCATATCCAGGAAATTAGGAAGTATGGGAACCTTGAAACTACCCGGTATCTACAGAGATACAGGCATTAGCAACGTTATTAAAGAGCGTTTAATGCAATACAGTGTAATCACCGGGATAACATTTAGTTCTGAGAGGCGACACTGGTCGTCGCATTGCAGAGTTTGCTCTCCTGCTAAAAAAATAGTGACAGAAGTCACATGTTAACTGAGTACTATACATGGCGATGGAAGACGTGTTAAGGCAGTTATTACCATTGGTTTTCTAATGCAAGTCTGTCCAGTGATGAGTGAGCTCGTTGTATACAAAGCATCCAATATTTCAAAAGCAGTAGCGATATTTTCGTCTATGATATGTTCATTTTCAAGGTAGTAGCACACGCGCAAGCGTAACCATAATGATGCGCATTGCACACGCAGGGGCAATATTTGATTTAAAGCCGAAACTTCGCACAGTGATTATCTCGAACCGTTTTTTAGGGAGTCTCGTAGTTCCCTTGCGAAGTGCCTCGCTTATAATGAATGTACAGTAGAGCTCAGAATCTTATTCACTGACATTTCACTTCAAAAGATGACAACCAAAATCTACGAATGGCTGCATGTTGGTTATTTGTCACCACGAGTGGTTTAATAAGCAGGAACATTGGTAAGGTATGCTATGGGGAAGTGTACCTTATAAAGGCAGAGGGTCCCTCGTTGTGATCAGCAAAATCCCATTTTCGAACCCAACAGGAGTTACTCACTAGGAAACGCTTGATTGGGAGTGGTCATATAGCCTTATTAAAATGTACTTCACAAGTGTCTTGCGGACAAGAGCATGATGTGCACCTAAGACAGACAGGGAGAGAACCTTTACACCCTATTCCGTCATTTAAAATACAAATACATGTTGGAAAACTCATTAACCTTCAGTCAACAACAGGTATTCGCAGGAAGTATTGGGGCACATATTCAGCTGTGAAACTAGTTAGGAGAAGAGTTCCGAAGGTTTAGCCTAGAATGGAATTCAGCCATGATACCATTATCCAATATATATCTTTGTCTTGTGAGGGCACGTTTCACTACCCTAAGAATGTGAAACTCACACGGAGATATGGCAGGAACGTTACGGGACACTTCCTCACTGAATTGCTCTAGTGTGATCAGGGCGATATCGAAAGTGAACACTCAGGAAATGATACCTTCCGATAGCACCCCCGTGGCGTATTTCTTTGCTTCCTCAACCAAAGATATGACACATTGCAATGGGCACTTATAGCTGCTCTATTTCCAGGATTTATATAAGGACAGACCTATGTTATTAAAGAAGCCAATATCATCATAAAATTGCACGTACTATTCACTTTGGTCTTGGACTTCATTGGTAGTGAGAATTCGATATCTTTCCACTAAAGGCTCTGGTACATTGTTCTGGATGGTAATGATAGAGGTACAGTATGTCCCATTGTGTAAGAAAGGAATTGCCCTGTAGCTAATATCACTTTATATGTTGGGTTCCTCCACCTTGTTTGCTTGTACGTACTCTCACGAGAGAACTGAATGGCAAGTACACAACTTCCAGTGGTATACAGCACTTGCACAGTGCATCACGTAATGCGTGATGTCATGCCTGAAGGGCGACTATATTGTCAAGTTGACTAACTCCCTTCCAATGGAACAAAACCCACAAGAATTGCCGTTACATGCTTTATATTCCAATTTAAAATGATTCACGAATATCTACTTGGTTCAACAATTATTAATGATACCATTGTTTTACGAACAACGATAAGATATTTTTTCTGATTCCGAACATAATAATGTAGATGCAAATACACTATGAATTTGTTGCAATAATTTAATATTGGATTGATTTCAGGTACCACTAATCAACATAATCCGAGGACTACCGGAAACCTACAAAGAAACGACCTAGTGGTCGGTCTTTGCATTACATGAATGTGGAGCAAGCTCACAGATTCCTGTTTGGCTCAGCGATGAAGGCTACAAGGTTGTGTTACAGTTTGATCAGCCTGAATATTAGGTGAGGTAGTACATTACATTCGGCTTCCTTTCCCATAGGACGGGAAGTCATTTTGTGTTAGAAGAATTCAGCAGCTTTACAAAGCAAACTAACTACCTATGTATAAAATATAGAACCCAGGACTATTGTTCAGGAATGTGAACTGTGTATACATTTTATTTTAATACTCAAGTAACGTATACTAGCGAAGAATACTGATTTTGTTTAACAGCTGTATTTTATGTCTTCAAAGAAACCGTTGTAATGGTACAAGGCGTTTCTCGAGCACTGTGCCCATGTACTTTGGCCAGCCTTGTCTATAAGAAGGAACTGATCTTGCAAACTTCGTGTTCTGTGTGGATTTGTGTCAAAGTGCTGCATAAAGAATAAAGAATGTATGCATTTCCAAATGTTGGTATACATGATACAAATTCATGAGGCCAGATCTCGTGTAAAGAGGTACTTGCAGATTTTCGTATAGATTGAGGCAATTCATCATATTCTTTCAAAATCAGTAATATTTACTTAAATATATCATTCTCCAGGCCATGAAACATATCATTTAATCTGCATGTTCAGAACTTGTCTAAGTGTTCGATAGTCCATCTTCTTATTTTATCATTTTAGATGATCTAGTCGACTTCGTCTTTACGTTACGGCGACGTCACGAAATGTACCGAGAATGCACCGAGGTGTGTGACGCCATAGTACCGCTTGGTGCATGTGTACCGAGTTCACTGGTGAGCTCTGGCATTACGAGATGGCAACGACACGGCGAGCGTGACGTCATCCAGCCAGCTCCCTCTTGGCTTGTAACATTCTAGCGTTCTGATTGTTTCATGATCATGTCACATGTCAAGCGTCTTTGGCTTCGAGCGAAGCGAGAAGCCTCCAGCTTATCTAGCATTTTTCAGCATTTGTAGCATTTAAAATGATATAAAGTCCAGTCTTTCAGACTGACTGTCTCTTTTTTCTAAGTATGACTACATTTCATGTTTTGTTGGCGTGACTGCATGTGGTATCCAATGACTGGTCTTTAGAAATTCACACCATCAGGTGCCATTCATCTCTAAGTATTGAAAATATATGCAGCTATTTTAATTATATATTTTGAAGTGTGACGCGTTTGAGAACACGGTAAGTTGCTGCACTTAACATGCCAACTTCAGTATATGAGGTTACATCGCATCCATGGGCATCTTTGGTTGAGAAAAAACGACGGGTTAGCAATGTATTATGAGTTGGCAATCCGTTCTTAATGTGCGGCGTGGGGCACTGCTGTTGATAACCAATTATCTGACGCTGTACAATCAATTGAGACGCTGTCGTGCAGATGCCACTTGCAGTCATGATACTAAAAGGTTCTCTTCCCTAATGTCGCTGTGTAGACCTATATCCCTCAACTGTAACCATATTGCTCGTCCACAGAGAGCTCATACCGTTCACCTGGGCATCTGTCGACTTAATGTTCCATCCTCTATCCATTAATTTTTCTACTTCCAAAGTAAATCATTGACTCTCAAAGGGCGATACGTCAGTTACGAGATAAAGATTTTATAGCAGTTTTTATCTCCACAGTCCGCCCTTCACTGATTCGAACATGCCGAGTATGACGGAATTTGCAGTCCAGCGGCGAGAGTTCTGTACGGGCTCCTCCCTCAGCGTACGACCAGCGTTGAATATGCATCCTGCAAACATCATGCTGATAGCGTAAGTCCACTGTGATGTTGCCGTTGTGACAAAAGATAAATTCGTAAACATGTTGTTTAATATTACATACTTCCACGTATTTAATCTCATTTAATTAAAATTGATTATATTTTATCTTGAGACCTCGAATGTAAATTTCTAATATTTAATAGGCTCCTCACGTACGTACCAGTTTAGAAAGTAAGGCTTTGAGGGCCTTCATACGTAAAATAACATGACAGTATAAACCAATATTGTACTTTTTTCTCACTGTCTACCCTGTTTTGAATTTTACAGCCAAGTTTCGTAATTGAAAGTAATTATATCGGACAAAGAATGTGAAAACTTAAGTGGGTATTACACTCATTTATTTCCTCTTTTGTTTGTTGGTTTCTTTCTTTTTCCTTTATTTTCCTTTTTAAAGTAAGAATCATGTCCAACAGGTTTGATCCACACAGAGAAAAGTTATCGTGTCTTAAGGTAGGTATAATAACAATCAAATTTAAACTACAACTTTCTCTCCTTCCGTCTTTTTATTCCTCTCATTCGATATTTCTCTCTATCTTCATTTCGCTACTTATTTCTTACCTTCTTTCTTTCTTTCTTTCTTTCTTTCTTTCTTTCCTATATTCAGCTTTCGTTATTATTCAAAATAAAAAAGTCTGACTAAATTGCAGCGTAAAATATTCAAATACCTCATATGCAATATAGTAATTCTTTCTCCACAACTAGAACTTTTCATAAATCTTGAATACAACACTGGGGGCAACTCTAATATTGTTTCTGTACCCTCTCTAACATGGATCATATCGATTTTTGTCGAATACTTAGAGATAGTAAGAATACTGGATTAGAAATTCACTCATTAATAGACTAAGCCGACTAACAAACACAGACCAGGTAAATTATTTATTTATCCCAATTTTTTTAGAATTCTCTTTAATGTTGAGATTGAAATCGCCTTGATAAATATTGGTGAAATGTGTCTGTTTTTTTTCTTTTCTTCATTATCCATACTTGATTCTTACATCTGTGCACTTAAAGTGTCATACGGGACATTTTCCGATGAAAGAAAATGAGTTCCTGGCATACATCTGAGAGCAACTAACATGCCATATATTGATATATTTTATACGAATTTCTCTTCAATTATGTTACAATCATAAGCTCTGTCTTCCAAATTATTCGTCTCCCACATCAGACATCACTCCACGTTTAGTGGGGATAATACTTGTATCCAGTACATTGCTTTTTCTATTAACCGCATCACAATCTCTTCAGTTCCAGTTATTCCGGAATAATTTTCACTTAATATTACGTGCCTGACAGTAAGGATATCCTTTCTCCATCCCGGAAACTGCACATATTTTCCATAGTAAGGATCAATAACTAAAAAAGAAGGAAAACGTACATGTCCGAAATAACTCTTATATTTGATTTCTCTAAAATGCAAATAATTACCTTCTGCCTTGAAAGCAATAATCACCACCACCAATTTATCCTTAAATATAAAAACTTCCATACACACTAAACTCTCTATGGATTGTTACATTCTTTTTCAATATTTTTGTTCATACACATTGAATGAATGGATGTGGTCAATACGTAATACAAACTAATTGAGCGTCCAACATTATTCTTTGTACCTAATCCATTGGGTCTTCTCCAGTTTAATACCATATGACTAATTAGTTTCATGGTGAATTGCCGTTTCCAGACCTTGCCCCTGAATATAACTAGAGAAATTACCATTGTGGTAGTCTAGGCAATAGAACGGTAGAGAAAACAACAGACCTAGCTGCAACGATATTTCTTTCTAGATTTCATTTCAGATATGGTGACTGAATGTGCTGATATTTAATGGCATTGACCGTCGAAGCGAATTCTTGCCGAGGATTGCTGATGAATCAATTGTGCGCAGAAGTTTACGTGAATTGAGTCCGCTTTGAAGTTAGTTTATGGACACAAAATATTTTCTTCTTTTGACAATAGATACAATAATCTGGTCATTGAATTTAACATCAGATGCAGATGGTATATCACACACTCCGAGGATTTTGCTAACATTTGAACTTTGAACACAAGCACAGTTCTTCAGAAGGTCGTGACTTGACTACAGACATTAAAAACTACTTTACAGTTAAAAGGGGCATATCGAGTCGTAAGTTGGTGTTCATTTTCAATCAGTGAATGCTAATGCCGCAAATAATTGTAGTATAAATGCAAATACGTGGTTGCGGCCGTGGAAGTCTTATTCGAAATAGTCCTTTTGAATATGTTAAATGCTGGATGTCACCACTCTTATTGTTTCCTTTCTTCCTTTATAGCATTGACAGAGGGCGGTCCACGTATTTTGTGAACTATGTCTCGGGTGGAAGATTACTAACATTCCTGAACTCTCAAACATTCCCTCTCGCATATGTTGGTATTCATTTTAAATTATTTTATTGTGTTTTACGCTCAAGAATTGTGGCTAACTCCGAAGTGCCGAATTATTTTCCTCACTACCAATTGGCAACCATTTTTCTCTTATTATTTTCAGTAAAGCAGTTAGTATTTTGTTTGTATTACGTTACTGCAAATTGTACTTCAAAATTATGGGAATATAAAGAACTGTTGAATGTGGGGTATTATGGATTCCTATTTACTGATTATGATACCACACATATCAAGACATATATTGTTGAGTTAAGATAGCAATTCACTTAACACAAAACTTTATAATTATTTAGCTTTCCCATCATTAATTGACATTCATAATGATAAAGAAGTTAATGAAAATTGATTTCTAGGTCTATTTCTATTACAGTCGATTTTGGAAGTTTGTAGTCTGAATACTTTGATATAAACTTTATAACAATTTTTTTCTTCCTTCTAATGAACTTGCTTATGCCTACGCCATATAGGCTATCAATAAATAAATATGAATTGAATTTACGATTTTTATTTTCATTACATTCATATGAGTACCATAAGTGAGAAAGAATGACACATTTTTCTTCTATTCTCCATGTACAGTAGTATACAGGATACAGAACAAACTTACTGACTCTTCTTCTGATATATCACTGAGGGGAAAGAATACAGTTATGTTATGCCTTTACTTCGAAATTAACTTTTTTTAGCTGCATTCTGGTAGAACATTAATGTCAAAAACTAAAACACGTATTAAAATACTTCGTAACAAAGTTTCAAGAATATATTTGATGATTTAGTCTTCCTGCTTCAAGATAATTGGATAACATTTGTTCCTCATATGGATGTTATCTGCAATTCTAAATCAAAATATATATTTTACTATCGTTTCCACTGTCCTTATGCAGAGAGAAATATATGAACAAACTGAGGTTTACTACACATTTCTACGACTGCCATCTTAACAAACAAATCTTGATGTACACAGCAATGGAGAACTATCAGTTTTACGATGGGGGAATGTTGAAAATAGAAAAATTCCGTGCAATTTTTGTAGCTCCTGATGATTTGAGCCACCTGCATTACACACGATATGTCGTGCAGAGTTTTCATCCTACTTCTTTCGAACAACGACTACACTGTAATTTGGGATGTCTTCTTCGTTCACTGAATGTTGGGAACTTGATGAAACACCAGGGATGGAATCACATGATATCACGTTGGTATATGAAGCACATAGAGAATGAATCAAGTTCTGTTACAAGGAAAGTTACACTCCAGCTCCACCTGTTGGGAGAGAATATTCCATATTTAATGGTTCGTGACGCTATATCAGTTGTATACAATAATTATGTATATTATATGTTCATATAAATAATACAATATAATTATATGTACAGTTATTCACAATATCTTTTCAAGTGTTCAGTTCTTCTTGCCAGATAAAACCACACAATAATTATCCAAACGATTAGTCATTAGCTGTTACAGTAGGGAATCCTCATAACTTGTATACACATTTAACAATCAAAGTTTGACGTGGAGCAGTCCTCATTGTATGTGGGAAGACTACAGTAGGCTAATCACATGTAGAGTTCACAACATCAAGCCATGGTACATCGAGTACTTCAAAGGGTAGACTTTAACTCACCATAGGGCACAAAATACAAATGATGATAATCTGTTGCATTTTCATGCTTTATATTGTTTTTATTTCATTTTTATTTACAATAAAAATTTGCTCGAGGATAATTCCTATATACAGCTCTCTTGTATCCGGTGAGATGCAGTCACTACTTCAGGTCCCATCTTATGGAGTGGTGCAGTTTCCGGAATGACGATGGTAGGACTACAAGCTGTCACTCCCTTATGGGCTCGCATGGTGCAGACCTGTAAGAAAAGCGTCCATGAATTTCATTGCTGATAATCACCATTCGAAAGAGGATATATTTTATGACACTGAAATTCAACACTTATGTTAGAAGAAAAGTACATTGCTCTCACAACTGATCAAGGCATGTCCTAGAAATTGAACCATGAATGTATCTGACAACATCTGGCAATTAATGCCGTTCCTGGTTGTTCTCGCATTGTAGCTGCTGGGATTTGGGGGGATTATAACTACCAAATTAATAGATCCCCTAACCAACCGCTACATATTACTGTTAAAGAAGAGGGATAAAGGATGAGTTGATTCAGTAATTAAATCAATGGGAGTGGGAATATTCGATAAGCATGATCCAGGTAAAAAATATATCCAATTCTGCCTTTGCGCGAGGGTGTCAGTAAAGGGTGCTTGTTTTCTGAAATGCATTGTTATTCATTCCATTTCTCAATATCCTCTGGCATTCTCAGAAAATTATGGTGTTAGACTAGACAAATATGTGATTTGTCGATCCAGTACGACAGCTCAAAGTCACAATTCGGAGTGATTTTCCTCTAATAATTTCAATTACACAGACATAACACAAAATGCACAACGTTCTTATGAATGAGTTAAGTTATACATAACCATTACAATAAGCAACACCATCAATGACAAGGTTAGAGAAATGGGAAATAAGATATTAATGACAGAGCTCAAAGAGTTTTCCTTTTATTGTAGTGATGCTGTGTTGACTTACCATTACAAGAAACTATCAGACACATGCAAAGTTAAATTGCTAAGGCACAGTGGAGACATCACGGCCCAAAATCCCCTCAATTTTTTACGTTTTCCGTTTCAATTACTATTTTGCAGATTGAATTAACTTAGTTGTAAAGTTATACAAGGAAAGGAGATATCAGTCAATATGTGTTATTGAGCACAATGCCCACTGAGAATGTGCAAAATCTTAAGGATTTGACGGCTTTAAAACATATCTCAATAAGTTATTAACTTTACATTGCTAGACACCAGAACTTGAATACTTGCGTCTGATACAAAACATGTAATTTTTATATAGAATACCCGTGTGAATCGTTTCTGTGCAAAGTTCTGATGTAGAATCAGTGAATACAATATTATGCTTATATATAAATATTTCAAGCTAAGAGGAGTAATATGACCATTACGGCTTTAAAAGTTTCAAAAAGGTCAATCTATTAAAGAGAAAACTATTCATTTTGAGCCGATTTTCATTTTTTGAAATATACATTATGAAATAGGTCACCTTTTGTCCTAGTATGTGAGTGTGTCCGTAAAATTCTAAACGGCTGGGGCGATTATAATGAAACATGGTAAGGATATATTGCGTACCCGTCCGACGACGATGGGCCTTTCAAATTTTAATAACGGTTACCAATGTATAACTTAATACACTGATTGAACATGCAGTTTGGAGTATTTTCACAGAACTGTGGTGACGTCAGTGTAGCTAACATTGAGCATGGTAACTCTAAACATTTATTTTGGTGCACATAAATGGTAGCTTATATTCTCGTAAGATATGCAGCATAATTGCAGAGATAAGATTGAGAATTACATGCAACTGCCACGTCGTCTTGATAATATAAATGGTATTACGGTGTATAACTCACGATCTAATAGAGCACTGCAATAACGAAACTTGGCAAGCAGGTTAACTTTTCTAGGAGAATAATAATAATGTTATTGATTTTACGCCCCTTTTAGCTACTGAGGGTTTTAGCGACGCCGGGGTGCCGGAATTTTGACCAGAATGGGATATTTAACGTGCCAGTAAATCTACTGACATGGCTCCCTCGCATTTACAAACCCTCAAATGCTTCTCTAGAGTTATTGTGTTGCGTATATATGCTGTATATACCAGGTGGCTATTTTTTCCCGTGCCATCTATCTATAAGTGTCCCGAACACACTACTGCTGTAAGGGATGTCTAATAACTGATTTCCACAGGGGTCACACTACATGCTGACAGATCACGCCAGGATGTGAAGGGATAACAACCGGAGGGCCGCTCGCTGCATTTTCTTGAGCTACACCATCTCATGTGCCCCGTTGCGTTATGAAACCTCGCATTAGGGATCGCAATAGACTCATAATATGTGATAAAAGAACACGACAGTTGCTGTTAACATATTGACAATGGCTGGTGTATTCAGTAGCAACGAGTACACGGACATCATACTTATCGATGGAAAAGCTGGTCGCAATGACGTCAAAGTTCGAGGTTTCATAAAGCAATGGGGCGCGTTAGACGAGAGCACTGAGGAACCTGTAGCGAGCGGCCGTCTGCTTGTTATCTCTGGGCATTCTGACGTAACATGCTTGCATTAAGGATAACCCTTAGAAATTCAGTTATTGGACCTCCCGTTCATCATTACTGTAGTTCATGCGGGAAACCTAAACGTAAATTGTACGTGACAAATGAGCCACCTGGTATATATAGCAGCCAGCCCCGTGGTGTTGGGGTAGCGCGCCTACCCCTCGCCCGGAGGCCCCGGGTTCGATTCCCGGCTCCCTCAGGGATTTTAGAAGCTGACGTGAAGGCTGGAACGGGGTGCACTCAGCCTCGTTTGGACAATTGAGTAGCTGTCTGACAGTGAGGCAGCGCCCCGATAAAGAAAACCAAGATTAACGGCCGAGGGGACCCGATGCGCTGATCACGCATCACCCCAATATCTGCAGGCCAAATGGCTGGGCAGCGGTCGGTTGGTTGGCCTATGCCCTTCATGGGCTCTAGTGCCAGGGGTTATTTATATTTAGGGTATATATAGCACATGTACTCAAGATGGTTGGTGTGTGTACTGTTAAAACTATAAAATGTCACAGGAAAACGCAAAGCAATTGTCAGGAATGTTCGTTTTATATAACAATCAGGCTTTAACCAGTCTCGTCCCCATATTATTAGATTGAATACCGCGCGCAAACGCCAGGTTAACTGTACTAACAGTTCAAATTGATATGTTTTGCAACTATCTAAGACTACTTGCACATCTTTGCAAAAAAGGTATATCATTCAATGATACTCATTCTCGTTAATGTACTCTAACATTTTTATGAGGGGCAAACGCCCATGAGTTTATATACTACTTAATTCGGCTGACAATTCGCCACATATATTTATAATTTATAGTGTACTTATTATTATTATGTCACATGCGTGAATATGTAATTTTGATTTTATTATTATTGTTATTATTATTAATTTGTTATTTTCCAATATCGTATTTCATATCCAAACTCATATTCTACTGTGTATAAATTAGTATTCCGTGTTATCAATTCATTTATCAGTTGCGCTAGCACGAACGATCAGGGAAATTGGACCTGGGTATTTCACTAGATAGGGAGAGAGAGAATGGAGACATTAATATAATTTTAACGAGCTATGACTAACGAGGGATCCAGATTTAGACGAGCATGATGCAAGAGTTGTGCAATTTCCTGGTAAATGGACTGGTGAAGAGACAATCAGAGGTCGACCGTTTGAACTGTAGGAGAAGGGGGATGGCAGCTCGAGTCAGTGCGCGTCCCTCCAAACAATTTCAAATAATGTGACGTCAAGAACACATGGACGATTGAACTAGGTCACGTGGCATCAACTGACCTTTTGACGGTAGAATATGAACTATTTTGAGTGGTAGGGAAGAGGATGTCTCAGGATTGGCTGATGAGCAGCTGGATATCAAACTGAAGGAGTCAGAGGAAGGAGAAATCGGAAAGTTAATAAAAACGGATGCAGAGATGATCCGAGAGGCAATATTAAGAAAATTTTCAAACTGTAGCAGGTTCCTATGGTTCTCCGTGAGGCCATCTGTACTAGTTTATACTGGACAAGTGTGACAATTTAAGTCTTATAACACATACGGTGATAGTCGTGTCTTGGGTTATCGCTGTAAATGTGATTTAAGGATTTTGAATTCCATCACATCCAGCGCATTTGAGAAGCCACTAAGTCTCAGATTCATCAATTCAACAATTCTTAAAAATATCATCGTCAACGAAGAATAACATGTCAACCAACAGACGAGTACAGCATCTCTCCTTTATGGAGAAAATCCAACATGAACGAGTTTCCAGCCCGGTGAGCTCAAAGACAAAATCCACACAAATTCTCTCCCCTTTTAATTAATCTAACGGCATTTAAAATCCAGCTTTCGGAAATATTTTAAATTCATCTCAACTCCAATGTAGCTTTTCGCCGTGCTAGTGGTAAATTCAGTAAACGCTCATCGAATTATTATTATTGTTATTATTAATAATTTTCGCATCCTCTTGTTTTTGATAATTAAATTCTATACTTTATTCAATGCAGCATCTTTCCTTTCTAGTAGACATAAATAGATATAAGCCTACCTCTTCTTCTAAAGCCAATGTTATCATGGTTAATGATGGGGACATACCACGGCCGGAGTGTACGGTATGGAGGTCTCAAGTTGATCCACCTGAGGGAGTTAATCTTTTTAACTGGTCTTCAACTGGGAGTTGTGACCATGGCACCTACAATAAATCAGTTCTTCATCATTACAATCATTTCTTATCATTTTGTGGTTATTCGTGGTCAATTTAATCATCTTTTAACATTATCACCCACATTAAACGAGTTACCTTTGTCGCCAACTGTGGAACGTGCTGTGGTTCTTCCACTTCCCTTCATAAACAAGTTACAATACGAGATTCTTGTGATTCATGCATTCAAGATGGTGGAGTTTTTAACTGTGTATCATTAAAATCAATAACTATGCTGCGCTGTTTAATATGTCTCGTTGACGTATTGCGTAGCTCGCGTGTAAGTTAGACGCTGTATGCAGGTAGTTTCCGAATCCATTAGGGCATCACTTGTGATGTTGCTGTCTCGGCAACGATAAGGACGTTCCTAGAATGTGTGTGAAACAAAAACAAACAAATTTGTGTAAAATCCTTTCTCAAACATGTTTGTATTGTGCACGTGCAATGTGTAATTTTTAGCCTACTTTCGAAGTTAGCAAAAATTGAAAGTATAATTATGAGATCTACACCGGACCAAAAATTGTGTGTCTGTCAATGTGTGTTTGTGTGATTGGGAATCCCCCCATCAATTCAAACACGGTGAAACCAAATTGAACGAAATTTGATACAGAGTTCAAAGGGCACCTCAGTGTCATGTTTTATATCGCCGCCATTTTGACGGAAACGTAATGGTGGCCACCCAAATGTTAAAAGCTTAAATCAAACTACGACTTTCCTAATCATCTGATCTCTACCAAATTTTGCAACAACATACCTTCTTGTAGGAAGCCTCTTTTACCCAAATTACAAGGTCATCAGCCAAATAGTTTCAAGATGGCGGTTGTATTAATCATGCAAGTATTATAGTCTAACTGTAACTTGCGATTATACAAGGCCTGGCCTACCAAATACGCTCATCGTACATAGGGAGGTTAAAACTGTCCTCAAGGAGGTGACCGGTAGGATATTAGCATTTTAAAATAGAATGTGTAACCGCAGTAGTGACTAACGCTTCAGGCTGACCGTGCCGTATCGTGCTTATCCATGCCGTCCCGTTGAGTCAATGGCGGCTATTTTTCGCTCGCAAATCGTAATTTTATATCCTTTTAGGAATGTACTGAACAAAATAATATATAATTTGTATCAAATGGTGTATAAAAATGGCAGAATACGATAATGACATCGTTCATTGCAAGACAAAATATTCTATGCAGTTATAATAACCCGGTTATTAACGCAATGTTAGCACTGATCGATTTTAGCGTAATGGCAGCGTCTCTGACTCCTAGCTTTGTGGTTCCAGGTTCAAATCCTAACAGGTTCAAATTCTATTATTTCGTTACTTTTTTGTATTTATTGATTCATAACTACTCACACGTTATAATGTTAAGCATATATATACTAGCAGTAGTGCCCGGCTTCGCCCGGTGGATTTATTTGTTTTGTGGATGATAATGAATACCACTACAGAACTGGCACATGATACTTAAACTAACAGTAAACATATTTTCAAAATATAACTTTTTGTAATGGTAGTGGTGGTGGTGGTTGTTGTAGTGTGGTTTAAAGTAGTACAGTATAATGAACGTAACATACAGGTAATTTTCCCGTAATGATAATAATGATAATTATGAATAGGGAAACAGCTACTTACTAAGTACAGCATTGACACATGTAATTTTCAAATAAATTTCAAAAACTGAAGAGGAGTACGTGAATTAAAAGACACTGCCTTGGGCCTATATCTCATTGGCTGTTAGAAATGTAGAGACCAATAGTGTCGTCTTTTGTCGCATATCGCCGTAGGAAAATAATCAGAACACTTTGGAAATCTTCGGCTGTCCCGAACCACTGAGGCGGCAATAGTGTCATTTGTCGCCACATAGCGCTTAATGATAAGGTTCGGAATAAATGAAGGTAAATTTGAAAGCACCAACAATTATTGCAGCTGGTAACCTCAATGTACTGCACAAACACCATTGCACTTATACAGATGCATAATATTTTCATTATGAAAAACATTTTAAGGGGCCTAACACATCATTCTGCACTAATTAATCCCCGTGACTGCAATTTATAAGCAGCCCAAGATTTAACTACTTTCGCAATTCTGCACCAGAACACTGGTAGGGGCGGCGTGATTCTGCCCGAATTGCCAGCCGACAATAGACCTATTAAAATATTCTTACAGTTCCACTACACCGGGTGAGTTAGCCGTGGTCGTTACGGCATGACTAATGGCAGTCGCTCACATCCGGGAGGCGAGGAGGTTCGAATCCCCCCGCTGGCAAACTTGAAGATGGTCTTCTGTGGTTTCCCGTCATCCTTCCAGGCAAATGCCGGGGTTGGTCCCTAACTATAGGCCACAGCCACTACCTTCCAACTCCTCGCCCTTCCCTTCCAACTTTCCTCCCCAACGGTACTTGTAGCTCACCCATTGGGTGTCCGTCTAGAAGCAGCTACAAAACTGGCGAGCCTAACATGTCCTCGGACACTCCCGGCACTAAAAGCCATACGCTAAAAATAAAAGTTCCACTACTACGGACATGAATGGTTCTACGGCCTTAATACGTGGTTTTCAAGTTCATTTTGTCTGTTATTCTAAATGTAGGGCATGGAGAGCGTTGTCCAAAATATCAAGTGGACAGTGTTACCAGTAGGGTTTCAAAGTGTATGTAAAATTTGGTGTAGTTAGGAGAAACGGTGTAGATTTGTGATAAAGGGCCTAATTTAAAGTGGACAGTGTCACCCGCATGGTTCCAAAGGGTAAGTATACAAAATGTGGTTCAGATCGGTGAAAAGGTGTAGATTTGTACCAAAGGGCCTAAATGCAGGGAATGGTCTGGTCTGTCATAAATTTCACCTAGATAGTGTTACTCGCAGGGTTACAAAGGGTTAGTATACAAATTTTGGTTGAGATCGGTGAGACGGTGTACGTATCACTAACCATAACGCCAGCGCATGCGGATAGAGCAGTTCGGGAGCGCTTGTTCTAGCGACTTACTGAACAAAAATCAATCTTTAAGGTTACCTGAGAGGTGTAGCCTAATGCTACATAGCCCAAACTATTCCTTTTGAATCTGGCTATCATATAAAAAGTAATTTTTCAAATCGGACCGGTAGTTCCAGAGATTAGCACGTTTAAACCCACAAACACACAAACACACGAACACACAATCTCTTCAGCTTTATTATATTGGTATAGAGTATTATATAGCCTAACCCCACATATTTCAACACTCGACGAAAGTGTTTAAAATTCTTTGTCCTTGATCCGCGGTAGAGTCTATTGGTGTTGTTGATTTAGAATCTTTGGTGGTTTTGCGGCATCATGGTCATGTAACCCCGTGCACTTGGGTGTGTGTAGAAGTTGCCTGATAACCTCTGTCACTTTGATGTCTGTAGGCTTACTAGTGTGTGTACTTTTATGCGAGGAAGGATTTGGGTAGGAAGCTGTTGTTGATGTTGTTTCATTTGAGATGCATGGACATCATGGTTATTTAGCCCCGTGTACTTGGGAGAGTGTGGAATTTTTTCTGATAACCTGTGTTTTTGTGATGGCTGTATTAGTGGGTGTATATATAATTCAGTTGAAGATATAATCAATCCACGTATAATATCCGTATAGCACGTTGTATTTCAACAAGCTACTACAACCAACATTCAATGATACTCCTTGAAAAGGACAAAGAGTTATAACTAAACCCATGCATTTAGGATAAAGTAGGCTATTTGTTCTTTACTGAACATCTTGTTCCCCTTTCAAAAGAAGAGCAAATGTACTTATTCATTAATAAAGATGATATGGAGTACTTCTTGATGTAAGGTGGCAAGCTCCTTCTCTCACTTAGAGTGAACACAACTGTATATTGATACGAATGGCGTAATTGGGAGCGTGGTCGTAATGGTATCGACATAGTTAGAAAGGTGCAATGAGGTTATCGAGATCCCACAACGTTGTTGGATTACAGTGCATAGGTAAGCTTCAGAGTAACCGATATCATTTGCAATATGATACATTCGTATATTGATTCAACTGGTTCAATGTGAGGTACTCGCCTTACGCTTAGTGAGTTTCAACGTGTGATGTAGCACCAGGAATATCACGGAGATAACAGATGTGGAATAGCACTCTAAAACCTTGCAGCAGTATTAAAATTAACAAATTTTATGCATCACTGTTGCTGCAGCGACATTCATTGTTTTAATTCATTCTATGGGTTAGGGACATCTAGCTCATATGCACTTGGGTGTGTGTTGAATTTGTCTGATATCCTGTTGTGACTGTAATAGTGAATGTACCTAGACACTGTAATCGGGGTATGTGCCCCGGGACTTGAAATGAGGTACCATTCTGCTTAGTCACCTGTAGGAGGTGTGGAATAGCTCGGAGAATAGGCACCCTAATGGCAGCCATTATGAATATCGGGATTCCAACCTTTGCTCTTCTGACTTCCAGCTCTCCTGTGCAGTCATGGTGCGCGACTTAATGAGGACGTCTATACTGTGCGGTAGACACATACGTCGTAAATTCATGTGTGGACGTGTATATCGGAGTGTATGTTAAATCAATGCAAATTTTTAATACTTATTACAGCCAGTGATTACATCCTAAGAAGATAATTATACTATTATGAAAAAAATCCCCAGCATCTACCCACCCTGGTTGATCTGAATGAATATGACCAGTGCAGGACGCAAATCCGCAGTAAACTTTCAAGCACGGCAGTTCTCACTCAATACTCACTTGCATCTACATAGGCTTATGCCTTAGGTGAATCTCCTTTTGCAAGGGACGTAGGTAACCAACTCCTGAGTCTCGTAGCTCTGGTACGTGTGTGTCTCATCTTTGCGCTAACTGCGAAATCTTATCTGGCGTTGCTCGGCTCATGCCTTCCATTAGTACTCTTCCATAGAGGTAGTGTACTGATGTTAAGCTTTCACCATGTTCATTTAGCACTAGAAGTTGGAATATGTGCTGGCTTCTATTTCAGTTAGGGTAGTATTGCATTTTATAATGTTTATCTCCGCTCCAAAGGCATCTACACAGTTTGTATCCGTTACTCATGTACTCCCACCATCCTCCCCCACCAAACCACCCGTGGAGCAAAGAACTTCCAGGCGATTTAGCGAAGTACCGTGATCTCTAGGGAGAAGTGAAGATGAAATATAGTTCATTCAATTTTCTTCATTTTGCTACGAATGCTTATACATTGTGGAATTGGATCGTATCTGAAGTGCGTTTCAAATGTCAGGTTATTTTCGTGGAATGCGAGGAAGTATGACTTGCTAACAATGGTCAGGTTTTTGATATAGAGTGAGCCAAAAAGGAATACAATCCCATGGTGAAAATGTGAGGTGAAGACATAAAAGTCACCAGTTGTCTACAGTAAATATTGGGGATTCAATTTATGTTACTAGAGTGTTTTCAGTGAGTACGGTCTTCATTCTTAGGAAAGGAAGTTAGACGTAGGTCTGGCGTATGTTTAAGTGGTTATAACCAGGCAGTAATGATAATCATCAAGTAAAAACAAGAATCAGTGAACATTCACACATAACAAATTCCAATCAAAGTTAAAATTATTGTCACGGAATATGCCTGGAAATGTGATGATGGAATTTCATTCCAAACACAGAAACACTTTCTAGAATATCGAACTACCTCGGTAGTTTGTACAGAGAATCAACTAAAATTATAAATATCAACATAAACATAATTTTAGTTTAGACGTTGAGGATTCACACACGAATATAATTTGGACGCCGGTAGCAAACCACTTCCAGAAGACTAAATTCATGGAAAGCCGGTGCTCGTTAGATGGTACTCTTCGCCACATGAACACAGGGGTGGGGACCCCACGCATGGAAGCAATCATAGTTAATAGTAACAATAACTTCGCTACATGCTAATGGAACTAGGGGACGTTCTACCCAATATTACTAGACTTTTATTCATGTTCCGTGATATTTTCTGTACAGTACTGACCCCGAATTTTGCAAGTGATTAAGGCAATTATTGGAATTACGCTGTATGATGATATCATTGTGTTTTGAGTAGCTGAAAACATGGCAGAAGCAAGTTCTCTAAGCAAGCCGGGAGGGGAGAATCGGCAAAGTATTTGCCGACAGTAAAATAGCGACTGTATTTATTGTAATAAACAAACCAGAGACAGCTTCTGCTGGTCAAAGAATTATTGTCACGAGGCAAGTAGAAGGGGCCAGAACAGGTTTCAGGAAGAGATTCTCCACCCGACCCGAGAGAAAACAAAAAGAATACGAGATAGCGCAGCGCGTGACGATATAAAAGAAATATCATTGGCACTAGTCTGACACAAGGAACCACGCTTATGCAGAGGAAGAAAAGGGGTAAAATAAATCAGGTGGACGAAACCAACCACTAGGAGATTTAGAAACTCAGTAATTGCTTCAATTGGATTTATAATTTAATACAGAAATTACAGGAGAGATTTGAGCCCAAAAGATGACGTAGAAAAATCTAAAGAAAATGTCTACGTTCTTAAAAGACAATTAAAAGTTGCAGTACAACAGGCAAATGTATTATAAAATCGGCCGCTTAAGATTCCCGCGAATTACCAAGAGGACGCTATCGAGAGATGACAAGGTAGGAGATGAAGGGGTGTCAGTTCAGATCTTTTATGTTTGAGCGTTTGAAAGCGAAGGACGTACCGCAGTTTGAGACCAGAGCACGGTCTATATGTAATATTGTTATACGGGAACCGCGACACGAGAGTCGGCCAATATAAGTGACGATCGATCGTACTGGCGACATTGATCACAGTGCGGGCTTGTGAAATTTCGAACTTTCGAAAGTGAACAGAGAAAAATATTGGAACATTGGAACATTATGGCAACATTATTTTACAAAGCGGTGTGATATATAAAGTAATGCGACGAACGACATTTAGTTGGTGAACTATTATAGAACAATTTAAATAAGTCAACGATAAACATTATTCATCGAATCATTACTCAACAATATCTACCAGGGATTTTTGACAATGAAGCTCTGATATCAAAACTACCAACGCTACGCTATTGTACGAATTATTATTATTTCTACGAATTGACGCATTATTGTGAAGCAACGCCATGATGTTATGAACATTACATGAAATTTACGAGAGTGATTCAAGAAGTTATATTTGAAATTTACTTGACCATGGCAAATATTTCGAAATTGAGAAGAAAGCTACTTAATCTTGAGAAATCAGTGGAGATGGACGAGTATATTATGAAGAGGGGAACCTAACATGCGAGATACCATGAGAATACAAGGAGTAACATAGAAACCATGAGAATGCAAGGAGTAACATAGAAACCATGAGAATACAAGGAGTAACATAGAAACCATGAGAATGCAAGGAGTAACATAGAAACCATGAGAATACAAGGAGTAACATAGAAACCATGAGAATACAAGGAGTAACATAGAAACCATGAGAATACAAGGAGTAACATAGAAACCATGAGAATACAAGGAGTAACATAGAAACCATGAGAATGCAAGGAGTAACATAGGAACCATGAGAATACAAGGAGTAACATAGAAACCATGAGAATGCAAGGAGTAACATAGAAACCATGAGAATACAAGGAGTAACATAGAAACCATGAGAATGCAAGGAGTAACATAGAAACCATGAGAATACAAGGAGTAACATAGAAACCAGGATATATTCAAGGAGTAACATAGAAACCAGGATATATTCAATATTTAAGAAAAAACAAGATGTTCAGTAAAGAACATATAGCCTACGTTCTCCTAAATGCATGGGTATTGTTATAACTCTTTGTTCTCTTCAAGGAGTATAATTGAATGTTGGTTGTAGTAGCTTGTTGAAATACAACTGCCATACGGATATTAACATGAATATGAGGTGCCCTTTGCTAGTGCTACCTTTGTACAAAATTTAATTCAATTAGGTTTCACCGTGTTTGAATTGATATGGTGAATCGATTTGCACACATACATGACCGCTATCTGCAAACTGATGACTTTGTAGTTTAGTCAAAAGATGCTTCCCACAAAAAGGTATGTTGTTGCAAAATGTGGTAGGGATCAAATGAATAGGTTACTCGTAATTTGATTTAAGCATTTGACATTTGGGTGGCCGGCATTCTGTTTCCGTCAAGATGGTGGCGATATAAAACATGACACTGAGGTGCCCTTTGCTAGTGCTACCTCTGTACCAAATTTCGTTCAATTCGGTTTAACCGTGTTTGATTAGATAAGGGGAATGGATTTGCACACATACATGGCCACCATATGCAATCTATCGAACTGATGACCTTGTAGCTTGGTCAAAGAATGATTTTCTCATAAAGGTATGTTGTTGAAAAATTTAGTAGAGATCAGGTGATTAGGTTAGTCGTAATTTGATTTAAGCTTTGAGCATTTGGGTGGTCGCCATTACGTTTCCCTTAAGATGGCGGCGATATAAAACATGTCACTGAGGTGCCCTTTACTAGTGCTACCTCTGTACCAAATTTCATTCAATTCGGGTTCACCGTGTTTGAATTGATAGGGGGAATCGATTTGCACACATACATCGCCGCTTTCTCCAAACTATTGGGCTGATGACCTTGTAGTTCGGGAAAAAGATGCTTACCACATAAAGGTATGTTGTTGCAAAATTTGGTGGAAATCAGATGATTAGGTTGGTCGTGATTTGATTTAAACTTTTAACATTTGGGTGGCTGCCATTTCGTATCCGTCAGTAAGGGGGCGATATAAAACATAGCACAGATGTGCCCTTTGCTAGTGCTACCTCTATATCCAATTTTGATCAATTCGGTTCCACCGTGTTTGAATAGATATGGGGAATCGATTTGCACACATACATGGCCGCTATCTCCAAACTATTGGGCTCATGTCCTTGTAATTCCGGCAACATATGCTTACCACATAAAGGTATAATGTTGCAAAATTTGGTAGAGATCAAATGATTAGGTTGATCGTAATTTGATTCAAGCTTTGAACATTTGGGTGGCCGCCATTACGTTTCCGCCAAGATGGTGGTGATATAGAACATGACAATGAGGTGCCCTTTGCAAGTGCTACCCGTGTACCAAATTTCGTTCAATTCGGTTTCACCGTGTTCAAATTGATAGGGGGGTCAGAGTACACACACTCACATACAAACACACAGACACAGACACACCGACAGACACACAATTTTTGGCCCTGTGTAGATCTCATAAGTCTTCTTTCATTTTTTTGCAAAAATCGAAAGTAGGCTAATAAGCGAATTTCGAGAATCTACTTTAATGAAGAGCCAAGAAAGATATGAAATTCTAGATTCCGCGCTTAGAAGAAAAGAAGCAAATGACTTTTCTAGTACGATAGGGAGTCCAATTCGATACCCAAAGATGAATGGAATTCGAGACCTGGAGATGCAGTTCGAAGGGGAGGAAGGATATTGAATCTGGCGTAACAACATGGGGCAGAATGCTGTATCTTTTGGTAGGCTATATATTTCAAGTCCAACTATACCCAGCAAAGGTATAGAGACAATGTCATTGAGAGTAGTTGTTTGTAGAATTTTTGAGATATTTTCGATAACCATTTCTGACGAATGTTAGTAAATTTTCAGAAATAGGAATTTTGAGTGAGATTTTGGATTTTAGTAGAGCGACGTTTAAATATTTTAGGAGTAGAAGATTTTTGGTGATGATATGGGAATTTTAGGATTTTTTATCAGCGTTTTTGGATTTAAGTTTTCGGATTTTAAGATATTCAGGGAGTAGATATTTCGGTTTATGTAATGATTATGGTGGAGATTTTTAAAATGACACCAGGTTAGTAATAGGAATTTTAGGAATGGAGTAGCCTATCTTTATATATATTTGACAGATTTTGAGGAGATTGTTCACCTTATTTTGAGAATAGCTTTAATCATTAATTAAATAATTGAATCCAGGAATAGACAGTCAGAGAGCTGATTTGGAATTTAGTAGAATTCTTAGACTTCTAGCTAAATTCTGACGGAATAATGACAAATGTTATGAATGGAAATTGAACTATTACAATATGTGAAGAGTTAAGCCATGATAATTGTTTTAATAACAGTCAGTATAGATAAGAAGGGAGAAGACAAGAAAATGTATTAGTATTACATGTTAATGAACTAATATTGTCGAAATAGGAGCTAAATGAGTATGACAAGTTTGTAGGAACATGTATATAACAATGAGTGATAATATTGAAATAATAGAAGCACGATTTTGTACTGTAAAATGACGATGGAACTGCGAATATGGTTGTTGATTTTAAGGATAATTTAAGTATGTGAAGTATGCGGATGCGAATAGATTATTCAATCGATCACGACGACGTCGAAAAAATGGGCAGTTGTGAAATACGAGGACGAATATATTATTGGAACGTTATTAACCAATCGTGGATTGAAAATAAATGGAAATTGTCAAGGTTAATGGAACATAGGGATGAGAAAGTTCAGTTGTAGAGGTATGAGATTGTGCTTTAAATGAAGTCATGCCATAAATGAATTTATGAAGAATATGTTGTAACATTTGTATTTGTTACAGCTGATAATAACTATTTAAAAAAACATGTTGTGAGAGATTGTAGGAAATGTTAGTAATATTGATTATTTATTAAATTTATTCATTTATTAAACCAAGATATGAATGAATACGCATGGGCTTTGCTTAATTGTACGGCCACGACTAATAATGAATTTAAATGAATGACAAATTAGTAAATCTTTTGTAATATTGGTGAAATTTATATAAGTGAGAGAAAACACTTTTGATGAAATGTTTTGAAAGATAGAAGGGATAGGAATGAGAAATAAGTGTAAATAATAGTATATATTTCGAGATCAGTAACAGTTGATAAGTTAAATCTAGAATTTAAGTGAGTATTTAAGTGAACTACGACTTAAACGGAGTGTTATTTTTAGATACTTTATTGACTGAATTTATGAATAAATAGCTAGTTTAGAGGTTTGTTTATTTTTGAATCTATGAGGAGAAGGAAACGAATGTCGAGGAGAATTGAATAATTCAAGAAGCATCTAAAGAAGGTGGATATTTTTTACAGAAGAAGTTGATATTTTATTTAGCAGTTTATTATTTTTAATTCCTTTTTTTGGGGTGTAAGGAGGAGTTTTATTTATTTTTGTATTTGTCTTGTTTAATACGTTTTCGGATGTGATCTTTTCAAATATCCGATCCAGATTTTAAAATTCGATCGTTATTTTTTATATTAGTTAGAGAAAGGTAGTACTATGGAGGTGATAAAAGGCGCCCAATACCCATGTCAGTTGCCCGTTACTCCTCGAGAAGCGTAAGATTCTCACTCTCCATTACCCAATGGTAATGTCCCATAGTACAATCGTAGTTGAACATTGTTATGTATCATTTATCGGCAATCTTTCATCGATTTTCCTAGCTGGGGACCTTGAAGATTCTGCGATTCTGCCTATCTTTGGATTCGACAAATTCTTCTCATATAATTTACGGGTACAGTACATCCGACAGTCTGTGTACACACTCAGCCCCACCCTTCGAGTCTTACTTCAGACTTAGAAAATTTGCTGGATAAGTTGTTTTTGATTCATTTTAGGGGCCATGTGACATCATGGTCATGTATCCCTGTGTACTTGAGAGTATGTGTAAATTCTCTATATGAAGGGTCGACGGGAAGAAGGAGGAATGTCACTCAAAATGTAAAATCGAGAAATCAGCGCGATCTGGAAGGCATCTTTGCGACGTATTGAAGGCACAATATATTGTGTCTGGCCAAGACCGATGGGGATCGTGAGTAAACAACGTTTTAAGTTGACGTGTACATATAAGTGCAAAGAAGTATGAAACTTTAAAACTGGTTTCCTGAACATTTTACAATACGAGAAATTCCCCCTTCTTCACGTGGACCCTTCATATATTTTTTTAAATATTTGTCTGATAACCTGTGTTATTGTGTTGGCTGTTTTGGGGTGTGCCTTTGTGATTGGGGCCAGAATAGGGAAAGGAGCCAGTCATGCACCTGGAATAGAAGTAGGAAACCACGGAATGTCACTTCTAGGGTGGCTGAGGAGGGAATCAAACCCACTTCTTCTCAGTTTTGGCTCATGAGGATGAGTGTCTTCCGTTCCAATCCTCACACCAGCATACATATCTTGACAGACCCAGAAATCAAACCCGGTCTTCGGTGGTGACAGCCAAGAATGCTAGCCACTGAACCATGACCTTAAATCTGGAATAGCCGTTCTGTTCGAAATTATTATTATTATTATTATTATTATTATTATTTAAAAAATGTTCTTCAGTCGGTCAAGACGATTGTACTTAATTGTAAAATTACATGAGATTAATAAATGAAAAATCCACAGCCTGCTTCCAGTCTCCGACCGGGTCAGGAATGGAATGAATGAAGCCCCCATCTAGCGGCGAGGATATGAACTGTGCCGGCTGCCGAGGCCTGACGCACTCCTCTGGGGCAATGATTAAATGAACGACAGATGAAATGAAATGACAGTGGAGAGTGTTGCTGGAATGAAATTTTGACAGGGAAAATCGGAGTACCCGGAGAAAAACCTGTCTGCCTCCGTTTTGTCCAGCACAGATCTCACATGGAGTGACCGGGATTTGAACCACGGACCCAGCGGTGAGAGGCCGGCGTGCTGCCGCCTAAGCCACGGAGGCTTAGATTAATAAATACATGTAATAAATGTTTTTTGGTGGTCAAACTTTGGGAACCACCTATTTCAATTCGGTGCAATCGTGTTGACGGACTGAAGAACATTAAAATTGGATTTTAGTAACACTCAATACTGAAAATTGGCTTTAAACACCATAATTATTATAACTAATATTATTAACATATTTCATCTAGTAAAAGTCGCAGAAATACGAGTGACGCCACATCAACTATATTTTAAAATAGTAAGAGTTGGAAAGTCCGTAGCGTAGCGGTCAGCATGGTTAGCTGCCGCCCCGGAGGTCCTGGGTTCGATTCCCGGCTCTGCCACGAAATTTGAAAAGTGGTATGAGGACCGGAACGGGGTCTACTCAGCCTCGGGTGTTCCAAATGAGTAGAGGGGGTTCGATGCCCACCTCAACCATCCTCGAAATGGTTTTCCGTGGTTTCCCACTTCGTCTTCGGGAAAATGCCGGGATGGTGCCTTCTTCAAAGTCCCTGTTCGCTTTGCAGGTGAGGCCGCCTGGGCGAGGTGCCAATCACACCTCACCAGTTGTATCCACTCCGATTAGGTGTTCCCCGCTCTAGGACACTGCCCGTAGAGGCGGTAGTGGTGAGTTCCCTCGCTGAGTCCGTGGGTTCCACCAACCTGGAGGGTAAACGACTAAGAAGAAGAAGAAGAAATGAGAAGAGTTGGAAAGTCTTATTCGTTTGTGCAATGCAATAAGTGCTTATCAGATGCATCTAACAAACAGAATTGAGGTACTGTATTAGAAAGCATTTTCCAATGATGCATAAGTAATCTATTAAGAGAAGGCTTTTCAGTCGGTCAACACGATTGTGCCCAATTAGATAGGGCGGGCAGTAACCATTATTTCTTTACCCTGAACTGAAAAATATACTACATGAATTATTTATCTCTTAATAAACCCCCTTTTGTACAAAAACCGGGACATTGGATTGGTTGATATGTTTCGATCGCCATGCGATCATCATCAAATCATTATCACATAGGCTTGGATCAGGTTTGGCCCATTTGTTTAACATTTATGTACAACAGTAGTGTGTTTTGGATGGTTCAGATGCCACCCCAACCTCCTCACAAGATGGCGGCGGCGCGATATCTCTCGAACGCATGGTCGGATTTTGACGAATGAGGTGTCATTGAACTCGGGCTAACACCCCCTTTCCAATGGACAACATATTTCAACCCCAAAATAAATCCTACCCCTACTAGGGGGTGACATTTTAATTTTTTAGAGAATCTCTCTTTCCAATTGCAACATGTGAGAGTTTGAATGTTAATATGGAATGAAACGCTGTTCTACATAAAGTGCATGTGTTCGGTGGATAGCCACTATGAATTAACATGCTTGTTTTTTGTTTTTACGCATGCCCACTCATGGCTTTTGAAGAGGGTGGGGGAGTGGTTCCCTGTGGACGAGTCCTTGTTGACAGGTCATTGTTGACAAGTCATTGTTGACGGGTCCCTGTGGACTGGTCATTGTTGACGAGTCCCTGCGGACGAGTCCTTGTGGATGAGTCCCTTTGGACTGATCCCTTTGGACCGGTCCCTTTGGCCTGGTCCCTATGGACTGGCTCATGAATTTATTTAAATTATGTCAAAGGGTCTAACTACATTTTGCGTGTAAAGCAGTGTGTTGAATTGACGTTGTTCACCAACCCCCACTAGTATAATGTGATAACGATATGAAAGTAAAGTGACGAAATACATGTGAACACGTCTGAGATGACCTTATTACCGTCCTCCTTATAAAACAAGTCACATTCTGTTTTGGTTCATACGTGAGAAAATGCGAGTTCATGTGTGATATGATCTAACACACAGGTGTTCACCTGTACACGCGCACGATAAGAGCTAACAAGTCATAACCTGTTTTGACAGTGGTGGGAGGTGAAGGGGGGAGTTGGTGTGAGAGAGAACACAGGTGAAGAGAGAAAGAAATATGTATTGCTCATAATACATGTATAGCTGAGGACTGTACATAGGACTGTAGGTTAAGTACAACATGAGTGAATAAATAAATACAAGACACACAGGTTCACACAGCATGTAATTTATTAATCCAAGAATTAAAGGCTGAGCTAAATCCCAACCATTTTACATATAGTTTATTTCCTTTTTGTTTCAACACTTTTTCCACAAGGTAATGTTTAGGAAACGCTGTCTTTTGAAGTTCTTGAAGATAAAACCTGCCTTTTATGGGTTGATGGTTGAGGTCCTCGAGTAAATAGGTGACTGGACTGTTCAGGTTGACATGACGAATTCGAAATAGTTCAGTCCCCCAATTTGGTGTGTAGCCCTTGTCGAAGACGGACTTGAATTTGCTCACACGAACATGGTCCCCAATGTTAAGGCGATGATGTTTAGGGTCTGCTGTTTTTATGGGGTTAAACAGTTTATCCAATCGCTGAATATTTTTGGTCACGAGGCGTGGCTTGGTCCCAATGGTTCTGTGTTTGGTGTCATTGTAACGTGACACTAGCTCAGGTAACAAGTCCAACCAGCGATAAGTGCCCTGATCGGTAAACGCTTTCCACATATGGGTTTTCAATGTTCGGTTGAACCGCTCGACCACGCTGGCTTTGAGATTGCTGTACGTGGTGTAATGGTGAATATCCTTAGATTTGAGAAAACTGGAGAAATCCTTGTTGAAAAATTCTTTCCCCTGATCAGTTTGTAGCCGCTGAGGTTGACGTTTGGAGTGTTGAATAATATGTTGAAAGGCCTTGGTAACTAGTGGACCAGACTTGCGACGCACAGGTTCAACAAACGCCATTTTGGAATAAACATCAATGACCGTCAACATATAGCGTACACCATGGTTAACGCTAGCATAGGGAATCATTTCAACCAAGTCTGCTTGCCAAAGTTCATCCACACCCTGTGAAATCACCTTGAGTCGCTGATAATGACGTCTAGCTGGACGATGCAACTCGTGAGCAATACCCATTTTAATGTGTGAGGGCTTAAACAATAATTTTGGCATTTCGAAATTCTTCCTCGATTTCTTGAATTTCCCAATCGTGACCAGTATGGCCGGCTTGACGTGAAGCATGCAACAGCTGTGGTCTCTGGACGAGTTTATTAGGATTGTGCCAGTAGGTAACATCCACAAGGGGATTTAATGGTTTAAATGTCACTCCTGAAGCGGACACTTTACGACGACCACTTTGACTAGTGCGGAACATTTTTGCAATGATGGTTTTATATTTTTGAGATATATTGGCATTCACTTGTTGAGTGGGATCATACTGACTTTTGTGAGCATGGGTGTCCAATAAAATGGATTTATATTTACTAAGGTCCTCTGGCGTATAATCTTGAGATGAGGGAGTCCGAGAGAACAGTAGCATTAACAGTCCTGGTGTTAATTTATAGTTGATCTTTTTAATGACAGCTTTAGTACGACTAAATTTAATCGATGAATCACCAATTTTAAAACTATCATCCTCATAGCGAACGCCATATGTGGTATCTGGGTTTCCAATAAATAGATTGGTGAAATAGGGTTCCAGTGTTGATCCATAATATTTTATTAAAATGTTTTTCAGTTGAGCTTTATGTTGAAGGGTGGTCAAGAGTTGCGAAAATGGAGACGATCTGGAAGGGCAAGGTGTTTCGACCATGGCCAAGGATTTCCTTTTTCTTAAAAACTCTGCAAGGGGTGATGCCTTTTTTGAGGCGTAAACACTTGTTCCTCATTATCCTCAACTTCGCTAACACTAGTTAAATCTTCCTGTTCCTCTTCCCCTTCCTCAGGGTCCTCATGGTGCGTCTGAGTGGCTTGTGAAACGGTAGGTAGCGTTTCAGATGGCTTGAAAGAGGGTTTCAACATGGCTTTTAGCGGAGGTGCTAAATGTTGTTGAATAAACAAAGCATGATCCGCACGCGATCGTTTCAATTGACGAAACTTTTGGCGAATAGTATTTTTTGCTCTAATAATATGCTTTTTCATTTGACTCTCTGCTAATGCCATGATGTCGTGACAAATGACTTGAGATGGAATGATACAGTGCCTTAAATAGCAATAAAATGATCAAACCCTAAGCGATACCGCCCTTGGTTGAGTTCACTTTGTTTGTCAATCACTAAACAGGCATGACATTGTGTGTTCCAGCACTGGCCACACAATTCTGTAAACATTTGAAAGGTCATATCCGGATTCACATGTTCATTATAAATGTAACGACTGTTCCTCTCGTCCTGGCGAAATAAAACAATGACATTGGCATTGTCACGAATCAACTGTTTGGACATTTTAGAATACGTTTGTCCAAGATAGAAGCAATCGATATGTTTGTGTCGACCCATGCTGAAATAGCTTTGAATGATACCTTGTCGTTCAGTGGATACATCATCGAAAATCATGAGTGAATCAGGCTTTACCTCATCCGGTGAAATAACATTTTCTTGCGTGGAAAATGTAAAATACCCCATATTCTCATATTGTAATCCAGACATGACTTGATCCAGAAACACGTAGAGGGGTTGGTAGAGAGATTTTGCGAAAATATAAATATTTTGAAAACACAGACCATTGGGTGCTGTAATAAGTGTCAGCAAAAGATTGGTCTTTCCACAGCCGGAAGGTCCCAAAATGATGCAGCGAATGGAAGATGGAAACAGTGAACCATGACGTTGTTCACATGATGTAGGGCAGAGATGGGAAACCATGTCCCTCACGGGGAATGACTCTTGCTGCTTAATTATCTTCATTTCGACTAAGGCTTAGAGAGGCTAGCAGGCTGTCTATATACATCGCTCCGAGCCTTGTCATAGAAAGAGTAGACTCGTACTACAGGTTGACGATGGATGTCTTTGGACGTGCGTTGATGGTCAAAGCTAGGTCTGTTCCCATACATGATCCTAAACAAGAAACAGATCCTGCTAATAAACACTATGTGGATAGGTCTGTAGTGCCACGCACAAAACAGGGAGATTATGACTTTAAAGGAAAGCGGTTAACCCTTGTAAAACATCCTCAGGTGTCTACAGACCTTACTACAAAAAAAAATGTGGATAACAAGGTGTATGAGTTTTATGATAAAGTGCCTCAGCTTACAGTGGATGGCTATAGCGCTAATCATCACCGCATTTTTGACGTGGAAGACCCACAAGAAGATGATGATGTATGTACCAAGCGATACGTGACCTATGAAATGAAAAGGCTTTATAAATTTATCTCATCTGTATTTTTAGTGTATCTGACAAATGTAAAACCTGTGAATGAGAGAAACCATATACCGCTAGTTCATGACCAGCACTTGACCTATGTGCTTGCTTCGGGTTTAAGCCACTATCGATTACACTATGATGGAACCATTCACATCAAATACGCCATACCTGATGAGAACCATTTAGAAATAGAGATAAATGGTCATAGGATGTTGGTCCATAACCATGAAATGGTCAATGCAGGAGACGAATTATCCTTTCATCTCATGTTGACATGGGATGAAAAGCAAGCTGGAAAAACCATAAATGATTTCCCACTTTATGTAGAATTGGAATATACAACCATGAAATAACAATCTGACGTTAGTTTTGACTTAAACTTTCTTGTGAAAGGTTGTTAGTCATTATCATCATTGTGAAACAAAGATATGTGGTGAGAAAGACTAAAAATATGACCCTGTCCTTGGCAAAGCCTGGGCTTAAGACATTCATGGACAAGCCCTTGCGAAAGAAAAAAAAGAAAAAATAATGTGTTGACCATAAGGAAAGCTCTTCGAGTAGCACAAAGACATGTTATTCCAAAACGGCAACGACAGAGTTCAAAACAAGGGCGAGTGATTCCCGTCCCCAAACGAGCGGGATTTTTACCTGCATTATACGCTGGTCTAGCTGATCTAGGTTCAATTTTAGGTGGCGCCAGTGCAGTGGCAAAAACTATTAAAGCCGTGCAACAGGGCAAGCAACAACTCAAAGAAAGTCAGCGACACAATGAAACAATGGAGGCCATTGCTATGGGGGCTAGAAATGTCAATTTGAAGCCAGCCTTTTATCAACAAGGATTTGGGATTTCACCATTTCGAAGTATTAAAAAAAAATCACCTCAGCCATAGCAAGACATGCCCTGACGCATCAGCAAGTGGAGAGCTATGCTAAACAACTAAAGCTTTCTCATTTTCGAGGTGTGTTTATGCGAAACCAATTACCCCCACGAATCTGGAAACATGAATGTGCTGTTGTCAATTTGAATGATCACCGAGGACGTGGAACACATTATGTAGCTTATGTCAAAGAGGGATCCACTGTATGGTACTTCGACAGTTTTGGGAATTTGCCCCCGCCCATGGAACTAGTGGCCTATTTTAGAAACAGGATCAAGATATATTATAATGTGAAACGTGAGCAAACGTTTAACAGCCAACAGTGTGGACGTTTGTGTTTAATTTTTTATATAAGACGCAACATGAGCAAAAACGTCAACAGTATGTCGGTGGAAAGTAAGACGTTTACACTGCATGGACGTGGACCTGAAGTGAGCCTAGACTTTTACCCACCTATCGAATTGAGTGAAAAACCCTATGGTTTAGGACTTGTTTCTCTTGAAACGTACAATCGAATATACAACATACATGAAAATGTGAACAACAAGTTTTACTATGATGATTCTGTGCTCACCCTGAACTCTGGTGGATACACGATAGATGACATTTATGAACACATTTATGTGGTGTTGATCAATGAATATGTTTTAAAGTCATTTCTCGATGGAACGCGCAAGTTTGAACTTGTAGGAAATACCAACACTCATCACTGCAGTATTTTTTCTACATTCAAAATTGACTTTAAAACACACCCCGATTCCATTGGTCCGTTACTAGGATTTAAACCACGCGTGTTGGAGCTCAACAAAAAACATGAATCAGCCCATGAAGTGAAATTCATTGAGGACCATCATGTGTCGGTGACGTGTAATATTATTAGTCAAGTGTACACCAATCAAGAACCGTCGCATTCGCTTTATGACTTTATTGTAACATCGCCCAATGGCTATATTATTCGTGAAAACCCTCCAGTGGTGCTTTTTCATTCTGTGGCTGCCGATGGTATTAGTAATATAACATTAAGACTGATCAATAGAGAGCAACAACTCATTGATCTAGATTCTACCACACCAGTGACTTACAAGTTGGTGCTAAAACCACTATGAAGTTTGTATATAAAGAAACAGCACCGTCTAGGAATGGTGTTAGTTGTTTACCACGTGAATACACGTTAACATCTCAGAACAAGCAGATTTTACAGCATTTGGGTTACCACATCAACCCCCGCGATGAATTCCATCCTAGAGGTAGCGAACCTCATCGAGGAGCAACCAGGAGTGGTAAGAATTTATCTCCATTCTTATCAAGCTCAAACACCTGGACTCAATAACAATGATGAAATTCAATTTGTTATCAACAACCAAGATATTTACACTCTACCGCATGAAAGTGTTATTCAGATTGAAGGTTGGCTCACCAAAGCCGATGGCTCTACACCCACCACATCCAAGTTAGCCAACCATGCTTTCGCCTTTCTGTTTTCTGAAGTGCGTTATGTGATTAACGATATCGTGGTGGATAGCACTCGAAATGTGGGTATTTCCAGTGTCATGAAACTATATCCCTCTTATAGTGAGGAAGAAGCTAAAACACTTTGCATGGCGAGTTGGTGCCCTGACTCTATCAATGACTGGATGGTACACACCGATGGCAATTTACTGGATATTTACCTCTTAAACTGATTTTAGGCTTTGCTGAAGATCACCAGCGCATTGTGGTCAGCGCAAGGCAAGTGCTTTATCTGGTGAGAGACAGGAGTGATAATAATGCACTCAAGGGAGCCGACAATGCCCCCATTGATTCAAAAATTCAACTACAACGCTTGCTATGGAAAGTGCCTCATGTGACCCTTAACGATAGCAAAACCTGGACATACTCAAAATGGTAAAGAGAGATATACCCCTACCCATGGAATTTAGAAGCTGGGCACTCCATGAGTACCCGTTATTGCCCACAACCAACACACACAGTTGGTCTATAAAAACAGCCCGCTATACAGAGAGACCTCTCTACATGATTGTGGGTTTTCAAACGAATCGCAAGTATCAACAAACCAAAGATGCCACGCAATTTTATCACCTGCAATTGAGAAATGCACGTCTTTTCCTCAACGGTGCTGTGTTTCCCTATGAAGGGTTGGATTTAGATTTTTCAAAAAATAAGTTTGGCCCCCTGTACGACTTGTTTTCTAAATTTAGATGGTCGTATTATCAAAAAGAGAATTGTCCAATGTTGTCACCCCAAGCTTTTAAGACAAGGGAGCCACTGATTTTCTTTAACTGTTCCTACTTGGAAGAGTCTGTCAAACCATCCAATATTGACATTCGACTAGATTTTGAAACGCATGACAATGTTCCAGCCAATACCACGGCCTACTGTTTGATTATTCATCAAAAACAAGTCAACTATTATCCACTGTCCAACCAAGTGACAAGTGTATAAATAGCAGCTCAACACACATCAAACCGCTCAGTCATGTCTTGCTTTCAAGCCTCAAGAGAAGTTACATCCATGAATTTAAAATCTGAGGAACAACGTTTCAAGACCTTTGCAACGTGGCCGGAGCCTTTTATAAACCCTCAAGCCTTAGCGGCCGCTGGATTCTACTATTTAAAAACAAGAGATGAAGTGAAATGTGTGTTTTGTCCCATCATCTTAGACCAATGGCAAGAGAGCGATGAACCCATGCAGGAACATCAGCGCTGGTCACCTGCCTGCCCCTACCTATGCAGAATGGAGGTGGGTAATACACCCTGTCATTCAAGTTACCCCTCACTCGTGCCTCTAAGTGATGAAAAAAGTTATGATACATGTGGACTTTATGGTGTCAACAGTGCTTCAGTGAGCAGCTCACAGTTAAAAACATCCAGTTTAGAGACATTGGGATATCATCGGTGTTATGGACACTATAAACATAAAATACTTTTTTGTTGTATGAGATGGTACCGCCTCTATCCTAGAATGAAAAAGGAATGTAAAACTTGTTATGCGAATAAAATAATGTAATAAAGAATTGGTTGTTGTTGTTATATTATTATTTCTTATGCCCCCCCCCCCCCCCTGCCATATCCTAACCTATATAGTGACTACTCGATGTTTTTCTTTTCTTTTACTAGAATGGTATGTAAGTAAATGACATGGGTACACCTTACTGAACAATTGTCAGTCTGTGGTCAGTTGGACTTGATCCAGACAAGAGTGAACATGTTGCGTACAACGATTGTCGACTGTCAAGGTTTTAAAATTGGAGATAACAAATTTATATTTAAAGAAGTGGCTATTATTGATTGTTCCACTTTTTGGATATCGCAAGCTACCCATTTGGTGTTTAAACCACCTTATGCGTTTGATTTGTTGTGTGATAAAGACCGTAAACAAACCCAGTGGATTGAAACTCATATGCAACTAGACTGGAAGCAAGGAACCATTTCATATAAGCACCTAGACATGATCATGAAAGCCCACTTGTCTTCCGCTCATGTAGTATTTGTGAAAGGTAGTGAAAAACGTCAATGGCTACAACCATTTTTGGCGTCTTACTGTCGATGTATTGATTTAATGGACATGGGCTTTCCCTCGCTGCAAACACTCATGGACCGCTGCCCCTGTGACAATATTACCCATAAAGCTCTGTCACAGGTGTGGCAATTGTTTCATTGACTAACCACCAATGCCTGCTGGGAGTTGTTAAATAAAATTAAAACTAAAGGTTTACCTGTCAATGCCACCAGTGAGATTTCTACAAGCGACGTGTAAACATCAACGTGATACCATGGAGAAAGGGGATGCTACCGATAAAGCGATTGGAAAGTTCTTCGTGTGCAAAAAGAAACTAGACAGTTTTACTAAAGAAGAATTATTGGCTCTTCCAAAATCATTCATTTATTACGTCGCAGCAAATGCAGTGAAAGAAATCTGGCAACATGTACCAAAATCATGGACTCAAGATCCTGTGTTAAGTGAATTGCAACCATGTACGGATTATGATCACCATAAGCAAGTGGCTATGGCAAAAATACCCTCTATGCGACAGTGTGCTACTTGCCAGCTGGTCATACTGTATCATGGTCATACAAGTCAGTGTAAAGACTTTGTTTCCTCATACCACGGGTGTAATTAAGAAAAAAAGCAGCAACAACAAACATCATCCACAGAGGAGGAGGAAGATCAAACCTTTTTACCATCGATGGAAAAGGATATGCCAGACCTGTACTGGCAATGGCGTCATTGACAAAGTAATTCAATACTTGACTTTCGAAATCTACCTACCTGGTTATTATTTGTGTGGTCCTGGAACTTATCTTGAAGAACTTTTGCAGCGTGGTGATATACCTATTAATCCTTTGGATCGAGCATGCACCTTTCTTATCACCACAGTCATCCTGCATTAAGATGTGTAGTGGATAAAGTATCGTTGAAAAGCTAAACAATGTTTTACATCCTGTGATGTCTCAGTGGGAGAGAGGTTGGCAGCCCTCATTGTGATTAGTGCTATATAAGGAAAGTTAATGATAAGTGGACATGAGCATTGAAAATTATTGAGGAATTGGTATTTCTTTGTATTCTATTTTTGTAAAGCTCTATTTGTTGTGAAATAAAAACAAGGTTTACAAGATCACAAAGTCTTTTAATTTTAAAAATGGTGATAGCCATTTCTTCTTTTTCATTTTTCCTTACATGAATATTTACATTTTCCACTTTCCCTTTTTTACATTCCCCTTGTTTAGTTCACACATTCTGTACATTTTTTTTGTTGTGAAATAAAAATAACGTTCACTAGATCACTACATCTTTTAATTCTAAAAATGGTGATAGCCATTTCTTCATTTTCAATTTTTCACACATGAATATTTACAATTTCCACTTTACATTTTTTACATTCACCTTGCTTAGTTCACACATTCTGTACATTTTTTGTGACATATAAATAAGGTTCACCAAATCACTATATCTTTTAATTTTTAAAAATGGTGATAGCCATTTCATTTTTTCACACATGACTATTTACAATTTCCACTTTTCATTTTTTACATTCCCTTGTTTAGTTTACACATTCTGTACATTTTTGTTGTTGTGAAATAAAAAACAAGGTTTACCAGATCACAATGTCTTTTTAATTTTAAAATGGTGATAGCCATTTCACTTTTTCACACATGGATATTTACAATTTCCACTTTACATTTTTACATTCCCCTTGTTTAGTTCACATATTCTGTAAATTTTTTAAAATCTTTTTCGTAATATACAAAAGCAAACATTTTACACTAAAATGTATTACTTATCTTATTTTTACTAAACTACTATAGCCTAACATTATACATTCTACTTACAGTTTTTACAAAAAATATTACAATATAAAACATACTACAAATATTACAATATAGTGATCATTAGACTTAAGCAAAGTAATAGTCGTCAATGCGAATATTTCCCCAAGCAAGAGTATCAAATGTGTTGGGTATAATGAATCGTTTGTTGTCTTCATTACTTAAAGCAACTTTGTTCAACAAATTGGTATGTAGCTGATGATTTTTACTTCTAAATACACACATTTTCTTATATAATACAGGTGGGTTACTAACTATACAGTTTTTATTATCACTTATATCTAACTCTTTACTAACAACATTCTTTTTCACTCCTTTTAATTTTTTTACTACTACATCATCAATTGTCATATAGCTGTATGATTTAGATTTTGTACCTACAAAGGTGTCTATAATAACACCAGCACATTCATCCATAAATTTCCCAAGAACCTTTTTGTTTACTAGAGGTAAATGGTAAATATTATCCTTGGGGTAGTCACTTGTATCAAACCTATTTAGCTCAGTTTTGATATCCTCGTAAATATCATCAGTTTTAAACAAAAAATAAAAGAATCTGTGTCTGTGTAGAGTAATTTAGCATTATCAAGATAGTTTTTCTTTACATAATCATAGTGAAATTCATACATAAGTGTTTTTGATAATTCAAGAATGGTGTAACCCACATATATGGGTTTGTTGTAAGTTACTTTAAGACGATTAATTTGTATTACAAGTAAATCCTCATGAATAATTGAACAGCTATGAAAGTTAGGCTTGCTTATTAAGTTGCTCGCACCATACCTTTTACCATCATTCTCCCACTTTGTTATCAGCTTTACATCAACTCGTTTATCAACATTCTCCATAGTCTTTCCAAAAACACTATTATTCATGAGTTTATAAAAATCTTTTTCAAACGCGTTTGTTGACTGTGTTCTTAAATTATTGTTTAGATCAATATACGGTTTGAGCCATGCTGACTGATGAAATTGCAATACGCGATGAATTTTAGTTAATTTCCATCCATGCTGTAGACACTGTTTCAAGTTTTGATAATGTATTACATATTTACATTTATCATTTACATTAGCAATTAACATTTTTGTTCGTGATGTGATGTATGGAGATTTCATATTCTCAGGACAAAATGGTAAATCATTATGATCATCATGTAACTCTTTAGGGTACTCAAGATTTACCTCTAAAATATATACTTTATCATCGTTATCATTAAGAGTGTCAACATGTAAGACATCAATTTCAGGTTGTGTCAGCCAGCGAAAATCTTTCAGTGGTAGATATTGACTCATAGCCCAACCATATTGGTTATTTGCTTCGAGGTAGACAATATACTTTGGCTCTTCACAAGGGTTGTAGCTAGGCATGTATTTATTATTCGCTTTAGAGTACCGTCCACTACATTGGCTTAATCCACCTCGAATTGATGATTTTATAAAATTGATCATGTCTATATCAGTCATTAATTCTAAATTTACTTTCATTTTTTTTTCAACATTGAACTGAAACTTAACCCAGGAGCAGTGAAATACTGACAAGGATCAAGGTCATAAATTTTCATACAAACATTCCGAAATTTTTAAAAAACATCTGCTAATAACAACACATCTGTCTTCAAATAAATGTCTGAAAATTCTCCTAAAGTTTGAATGTCAAACTGTGCCCATACACGTTGTGCATGTAAATATTCCTGATCACTGATATGACTTGTGTTTAAGGAACTGTGAAATGCATCTTTCGGTGGTAAACAACACTCCTCAAGACGTTCCACACAGTTAATATATTCGTAAGGGATTATACCCTTTTGACGAATCAAATTAAAATCATCTTCTTTAGGAAAGACACGTTGAATTTCATGAAACTGATCTGATTTTAAATTACTAGCCAGCTTATCAAGACTGCTCGGCATAAATCGGAATGAATCTAAAAATCGCAGTTTAATCGTTTTCTTATTGTCAGTTTTGAAGTATTTTGTGAACGATATGTATTGTTCCTTATTATTTGCAATCACATCAATTTTCACATCTGAAGCTCCAAATTCTTTAACGATAAAGTATTTGCTACCGTTGTGTAGAATGACCGGAATGAATTTACTTACTCTATAATTTAAATTACATTCTTGGTGAGCAGCACCACGATATTTTCCTGTTAAATTATCATGATCGCGAACCCTGTCTGTACATAAACATTCACCACATATAAAACAATTAGTTTCAGTTTTAAAATTAATTTGCTGTGATGAAGTTAGTGGCTCCATTGGAATGATCGTATTTAAAATAGAGAATATACGGATGGCATCTTTCTCATGCCTTTCCATAAAAACTTTAGTTGCATCAGGTCCTCTATAGAGCTCAAACTTATTTAAAGAGTCATCATAACTACATTTAATATAATATGCAAAGTTAAAGGTTCATGAATGTGAGTAGTGTTGGTGAAAGGTTGGGCTGGATTCGATGAACATGTATTAAATGGTTTTAGCAAAGCCTCGAAGTCAGCATATATAACAAATGGTACTCGAAGCTGTTTCTCATAATCCTTAAATTTTAGAATGTTATTTTTAGGAGTCGGTAATACCGTACACACATGATTACATCCCCATTTTTGGTGTTGAATTAGTTGGTCCTCTTTTCTGAAATATAGTAAACAACCATCACACAACCACTTCTTATTTTCTCTTTTTGATATCTGACTACCGACAAGTCTACTTAAATGTTTTATCCAGCAATAGTGAGCATTTTCACCTTCGGTTATGTATAGTAAATTTACATGAATATCCTTTTTTCCTGAGTATAATATAGAGGACCTACTATTCTCTTATTTTCAATTCCATAAACATTAATACTTACATTGTTCAGCTCTTCAAAACGTTGAATTTCTTTTATCGCCGTAGGAAATTCCATTTCTTCTAAATCTAACACTGAAGAATAGTGAGGATATGATGATGTTCTCATCGTGTCCCTCACTACTGGATGGAGAGCTGAGGTTACAGCTCATGCAAAGCATGCGTCATCATTATTCATAACGTTTACACAAGCGTGCTTACGTTTGATCCATCCTGGCAAATCAACGTATGATGATGCTCGAAGGGGGTTGTATTTATTCATGTTGGTTTCTAAATAAAGTACTTCAACTAACGCCCAGCCTGACTCCCTTTCCTGGAACTCTTCACTCTTCACAATGATAGCACTTGAAATATTTTGGTATATATCACTAATATTAGTTGATTCGCTAACAATTATGTTTATTGTATTAAAAGATTTGATATCCGTCATTTCACCGTCGCTCCCAGTTTTTACATAGAGTCCAAAAAGTTCAAAATTAATTTTAATTGTTTTATGCTCTAATAAAACATTTTCTACTAAGCCAAACACAGTAGGTTGAACATTTTTTTAAAATGATTCAATACTTTGAGTTTTATATTTACTATAAAGTCTATAACTAGCAATTCGACTTTTAAATGCACTACCAATTTGTTGAACATTTCCAGAATTTCTTTCATGGCAAGCGTTATTTTTATGATGAATACTGCGTAAATGTCCATGAATGAATGAAGAAGGTATATCAATATTACATACATCACAATGTGTTATCGAAGGTTCACCATTCGTCTTTCTTTTTGTTGCACAACTATTTTCACAATCTTGAGAACGTTTACGCTTTTGAGCATCACATTCATTTAAAGGTTCCGTGCTAGTTGTTGGTTTTACAGTTTTTAATTCTTGTTGTTCATCATGCACTTCAACCATGTGGGATTGATATCGCTTTACAGCAGAAAAACCAAGTTCACAAACTGAACATGAAAATGGTGCTGAACTAACATGCATTAAATTTACATGACGTGCATGATTATCTTGTCTGTTAAATGTGGTAGCACAATGACTGCACACAAACATTTTAATGAGTTGTTTAACATTTACGTGTCGTTGAAGGCTGTCAGGTCTTGAGAACTGTTTCTTACAGTCACCACACTTGAACATGATGATCCCTTTCGAAATTACCTATAAAAGAAAGAAATCATAAATGTTAATAAATGATAAACAAAAGTACAATATAAATAGTTTAATTACATTCCAGTCAATGGTTATAGCAGGGTATTTAAATCGATCATCTGTAAACTCCTAGCAAGTCTAAGTTCACGTAGTTATAACTGTCACTGACACCTAGCGGTGAACATTGGAACTTGATAGAGTGGGAGAAACCAGTGATCGCCAGTTAAGTGAGCTAAGTGTGACGTCATAACCAATCTTAAAGCAAGTCTAAACTTGTAGAACATGTCACGTGATAGAAACTAGCGATCACCAGTTAAGTGAGCTAAGTGTGACGTCATAGACAGTCTTAAAACAAGTCTAAACTTGTAGAACATGTCACATATTGGAAACCAGCGATCGCCAGTTAAGTGACCTAAGTGCGACGACATAGTCAGTCTTAAAACAAGTTTAAACTCGTAAAACATGTCACATGACAAGGTTAAGTTAGGTAAAGTTAAGTGAACTGAGGTTAAGACTTAAAATATTCCCTCTGTCACTGACACTTAGCAATGAACATTCGAACTTAATAGAGTGGTAATCAAAATCTAACCTACAAATTTAGCTTTACACATCATGGTCAAGTAGTTCCAACTTTTTACTGCTAAATATACCATTTTCACTGACATGTAGTGGTGAACATTGGAAAATAATACTCTAGCTGTTTAAAAGTTATTAGAGGGGCACTTACCTTTTTATAATTGATCAACTGCTGCCACTGAATGAACAGATTGTAGGAATCTGGTAACCTATAGGTACCCAATTATCTGTAAACAAATTAATCAATCAATCAATCAATCAAAACATTCCAATCAATAACTTCAACATCAATTAGTAATAAAAGACTACAATCCATTAATAATAAGTACTTACCTTGCAAAATAATTTAATGATTTTCTACCAAAACGGCTTTTTTTACAACTCTTGGGCAGTAATAGAGCACTGTTCACTCAAAGCGAGTAATAAAGACTGACAGTAGGGAGATATGACACCCCTCTTATATAAACTCTCATCGCTCGTGTCAGCAGTTTTTTGCAGATCATTGCAATTCCTTTCCCAATACAGCTGAGAGTCCAAAGCACACTAGGAACACCTGTGTGGTATCCAATGACTGCTGCCTATGCATAATCATCACCCATTGTCTTGATCAACACCTGAGGTTTCAAATTACTGCAGCTTCAGTCATAGCAACAGCAGTGTGCGCTCTCTGCCATGTCAGCAACATGACACCGGATGGAACACCTGTGTAATATCCAATAACTGCTAACTTTGCATGATCATCACCCATTGTCTTAATGAACACTTGCGGTTTCAAATTACTGCAGCGTTAGTAATAGCAAGAGATCTGTGCGCTCTCTGCCATGTCTGTAATATGACACAGGAAATATAACAAGACGTCTTACTGCACATACCATCTCCTCAGTTTTAACATCTTAAGAACATGTATTATTCTCTTTCAACTACAAATGACTCGTTAGAACACATCCATCCACCAAGGTAGATCCCTTGTATGTTCACATGTATTTCGTCACTTTACTTTCACATCGTTATCACATTATACTAGTGGGGGTTGGTGAACAACGTCAGTTCAACACACTGATTTACACGCAAAATGTAGTTAGACCCTTTGACATAATTTAAATAAATTCATGAGCCAGTCCATAGGGACCAGGCCAAAGGGACCGGTCCAAAGGGACTCATCCAGAAGGACTCGTCAACAATGACCAGTCCACAGGGACCCGTCAACAATGACTTGTGAACAATGAATTGTCAACAATGACCTGTCAACAAGGACTCGTCCACAGGGAACCACTCCCCCACCCTCTTCAAAAGCCATGAGTGGGCATGCGTAAAAACAAAAAACAAGCATGTTAATTCATAGTGGCTATCCACCGAACACATGCACTTTATGTAGAACAGCGTTTCATTCCATATTAACATTCAAACTCTCACATGTTGCAATTGGAAAGAGAGATTCTCTAAAAAATTAAAATGTCACCCCCTAGTAGGGGCAGGATTTATTTTGGGGTTGAAATATGTTGTCCATTGGAAAGGGGGTGTTAGCCCGAGTTCAATGACACCTCATTCGTCAAAATCCGACCATGCGTTCGAGAGATATCGCGCCGCCGCCATCTTGTGAGGTGGGGAGGTGGAGCTGGCATCTGAACCATCCAAAACACACTACTTACAACAATATTATTTTAAGATACCTTAAATAATATTTAAATGTAAACCACTCCTAAACCACTCACCTCTTACTGTAAAATATTGACGTCGTTGGACGCTCCCTGACCTGGGGAAGGATATGTTCCCAGCTGCCTAATCAGACACCACCCACCTTATATAGGTAGTGTTTGAGGTTTTAAGGCGGTAAGGAAACGTAACGCACGAGTAAATGTTATTCAACTGCTTATTTATTGCAAAATACATGGATTGATTAAAAGTGTCGTTGCCGTGAACAGATCAAAAACGAACTGAAAAAGAAAAGTTAGATGAGGGCGCTGGTGCGCATCGCGAGCAGAGTGGTGGTCGTTACCGACGGATATCGATTTCACCAACACTTCCCCTCGACCAACAGCCGGAGTCATCCTGGTGCGTGTGATCTCAAGCCAAGGCGTTCAGCACATTTCTCGTGCTTGGGCCTTGACAATCCTTTCGTAAATATGTCAGCAGGCATCTCATCCGTCGGAGTGCACTGCTCCGAATCCACCTTCTTGGCCACGGTATCTCGGACGAAATGGTGCTTGACGTCGATGTGCTTCGTTCGTGAATGAAACATAGGATTCGACGTCAGCTTCTGCGCAACTGTATTGTCATTCTTCACTGGGACAACATTCATTGGTTTTTTTGAAGTCCTTCAGGAGTTTCCTCATGTGTAGAGCTTCCTTGGTTGCTTCTTGCAAGGCCAATTATTCGGCCTCTATCGATTACAGGGCCACAGTACGCTGCTTCCAGGACTCCCTACTCACTGCAGCTTCACGTAAACGCGGATCCAGTGTACGATTTTCGAACCACCAGGCAGTTTCCCCAGTCGGCGTCCACGTACATCACCGCTGGATGGCTGGATTTGGAGTACAGGAGATCGAGATCACGAGTGTTGACGCAGTCGTTGAACTGAGAGAGGGGAACTGACTGTGCGGGATGTGTCCGGCCTCGTTCCCACTGATAGGTACATTAGAGCTCCTGTCAACTGTCGATAGGGGACACTCTCCGCATTTTGATCAGGGTTCACGTCTTCCTTCTGCTGCTTCGTACCTGGATCAATGGGAGTGCTGACAGGCTTGCACTCTGCGATTCCGAATCTCTCGAGGACCTCGTATATGGTTCAGTTTCATCTGGTTGGTGCTCCTCTCGAACTCCAGCCCCAGACAATATCGCACGTCCCCCAAGTACTTGATCTCGAACTTGGTATTCAGGAAGTCTCTCACCTCATCAATCTTCTAGTCATCTCGAGCTATGATCATCATGTCGTCGACGTAGATGATTATATATCTTATCCTCGACCGGTCCGATGTGGTACATGTACGGATCTGCATCCAAGCGAGTCGCCTTGAGATGTTTTGTCTCTTCCTCTAGACGGTGATACCAAGCGCGTCCTGCCTGTCGCAGACCGTAGAACGCTTTGTTTAGTGAGCACACCACGTCACGATTCGTCGACTTCTCCAGCATCTCATCGGCGGTCTTTCGCCCAGTCTCGTCAACCAACTCGTCTTGAACGGTTTGAGCTAGAACGTCCTCGATGTGGTCCGGGGCTTCAATGAAGATTTGCTCCTCGACCTCTTTGTTCACGTACGCCTTCTTGACGTCTATCTGTCGGATCATTAGATTATCCTGTACAGCTAACGCCACCGCAGTGTTTATCGTGCTCAGCCTTGCGACTGGAGCGAACGTGTCGTGAAACTCGATTCCTGGTCTCTGCGTGAAACCCCTCACTACCACGCGTGCCTTCCACTTGCTGAGAGTGCCGTCAGGGTTAAACGTATTCCAAAGATTGAATCTGCTGCCTATATCACACGTTGCCCCTTGGGACGCACGACCAGCTTCCACGTGTTATTCCAAATCAGCGAAACCACTTCTTCTGACATCGCTTCGATCCACGCAGGTGAGTCATCTCCGGAGATAGCCTGGGTCACTGGGATTTCAGCTACGAGAATCACTTCCCCTCGTTGATCACCGTAGTCTTTGCGGGGTCGGCCAGGTTTCCCAGTTCTAATCAAACGAGGCCGTCCACCTCTCATCCTAGATGGCGATGTTTGTTGCTCATGGGGTTGGACCTCTGGATCAGGATCACCGTCTTGGTCGGGAACAAAGTAATCGTCGGCAGGAAAGCCTCTGAAGCCTTTGGGGAATTTCCATCCACCAATATCAGGTTGGTTTTCTGCCAGCACTTCGTCTCTCGACATCAGTTCGAACTCCAGTTCTTGGATCAGATCATCTGGTTTCATGCGATCTTTGTCCGGAGAGTCACGCGGGTATATATCATCGACTGATTTCTCAGCCGCGGTCATCTCTTCACGAAAAACAACGTCTCTCGCGATCATGATCTCTTTCGTTTCAGGAATCCAGATCCGGTAAGCCTTCGACTGCTCCGAATATCCAAAAAAATACCCACTTTTGAGTGAGAGCTGAACTTCTCCTTGTTTGGTGTTTTGTCCAGACAGAACACCTCACTCCCAATGTCCTTGAGATAGTGCGCAGTCAGAGTTTTGTCGAACCAGCCCTCAAATGGAGACTTCCCGTTTAACTTTTCGGTTGGACATCGATCCTTCAGATAATTTGCGGTGTTGATCGCCTCAACCCAGACCGTCATCGGTAGACTATATTGCAGGAGTAAACATCTTGTTGCCTCTTAAAGGGTTGGATTTTTCCTCTCGGCCACACCATTATGTTCAGGCGTATACGGTGTTGTGAGTCGGCGCTCGATCTCCTCGGATTTTAAGAACTCATCAAATTCCCTGTTGACATATTCACGTCCATTGTAGTACTGTGCGCGCTTTATTTTCAGACCATGCTGCTTCTCGGCGAAAGCCTTGTACACTCGGAACGTCTGCAACGCCTCGCACTTCATCTTCATAAACCGTACCTCTGTCCATCTCGAGTAGTCGTCCGTAAACGTGATCATGTACTTGGATCCACCGTTCGACGCAACACGGACGGGACGGCAAACGTCCGTGTGGCTAACATCGAGATTACCAGTCACATGATTTGACTCTTTCGGGAAAGGTATTCAAGTCATTTTGCATTTCGTTCAAACGTCAAAGGTTAGATCTCCAGATCACCCTTTCAGTTACACACCTCGAATGGAGCCGTTCCTCACTGCCACATCGCGATCGCGAAAGTTGACGTGACCCATCCTTCGATGCCAGAGCCGCGTTGCATTATCGTTGCGCTTGTCTCCTGACACTGCGTTTTGACATTTTTCCAGTCGCTGCCTTGTACGTAGTACATATTGTCCATGCGCTTCACAACTAACCTCGTCAGTTCATTCTGGTCGTAAACATCAGCCTTCTCATTTCCGATAATGAACAAGAAACCGCGGTCCGTCATCTTCGAGATTAATAAGAGATTGTTCCGGATCTCAGGATCGTGCAAAATCTCGTTGAGAGTAACGTGCAAGTTTTACCGTCTTTACTTGTTGCAATTTTTGCGGTTCCTCGGCCTTTATCTCTACGGTTGCGCTGCTCGCTAACTTCAGTTTTCCAGTCTCGCCCTTGTCCATCTTTGTAAACACAGTCGCATCGCCGCACAGATGAGACGTGCACCCGCTATCGAGACACCACAGGTTTTCGACACTGCTCGTCGCGATCTGACACGTATCATGTTCCTTGACGCGTCCAACATCGGGTTTTGTTGAGCTTGATATTGCAGTCCACAGCCTTATGTCCTTTGATTCCCAACTTCGAACATTTGAACGGAAACGATTTCTCCTTGTCATCGTCGGAATTGCCGTTGTGTTTGTTTTGAGGTTTCGACTGTGGTTTTCTTGCGGGACCTTTCTTCTTCACATACATGGCGCCTTGATCTACAATCGGAGTTGACGAGGCGATTAGGGCTTCGTGTTATTCGATTATCTTCTTACAAAGATTCTCAGGCGTCGGTAGATCGTCCCGGCTCTCGATAGCAATTCTGAAGTTTTCAAAACTTGCCGGCAAACTGTACAGCATTAGGATGGTAAGTTGGTCTGGGTTGATAACTACTTCCATGTCATCCAACTTATCGAAACAGTCTAGGTAGTTGTTGAGTTGCTCACGGTTGTTGCCACCTTCGGTCATTTTTGCAAGGTTAGACTCTTCAACAACGTGGCCTTGCGAGCTGGCCCCTTCGAATGAAACGTGTCCTCCAGTTTTAGCCATATCTCGTTTGATGACCTGCAGCTTTTCACCAACTCCAGCTGGCTTGGTCTGATGGACAGGATCAGGCCTGACATGGCCTTTTCATCCTTAGTCATCCACTCGGTCACTTTGGCTGCATTGTCCTCATCCGGCTTGGGTTTGACGATCTGGCGGCTGATATAAACCAACGCGTCATTCTTTATCATTATGGCGCGCATTTGCATCTTCCAGATATCGTAATTATCGCGCACTAAGGCTTCGATGCGCACAACACCGTTTGAATTCATTGTCTCACTTCAATCGTGCCGCTTGCCAATGTCCAAATCACTCACAATTTTTTACAATTTGCTGTGTCGTGTGTTATTGTCCGAAACACTCACAAACGGCTACACACTTTGCGTCGCGTGCTAGTTTAAGAAACACTCGCAAAAAAGGCCTAAGAAATATCGTGTCGTGTTCTTTTGTACGCAACTCTCACGATTAGCACGTTTTCTCGCGTCGCGTGTTATTGTCCAAAACACTCGCGATTAACCAAAAACTCGCGTCGCGTGTTATTGTTTGAAAGACTCGTGATTGGCTTTTGCACTGCTCACTCACGATCAAGCACACAATATTCGAAAAAAAAAACGGTATTTGTTCATTCTGGCTTCTAGAATTCTAGAAGCCTCTCTAAAAAAAGATGGCTGCCACCCCGACGCGCCCTGCTCTTTGTGTGTCGGTTTCATCCCACTGAGTTACTTGTTTCTAGTTTATTTAAATCTGCGCCAATTGCCTGGGCCCAGAACCTGTTATAGGTTTTAAGGCTGCAATGAAACGTAACGCTCGATTAAATATTATTCAACTGTTTATCGTATAATGTAAGAACTGATGAAAAGTGTCGTTGCCGTGAACAGATCCAAAACGAACTGAATAAGACACGTTAGTTGAGGGCGCTGGTGCGCCTCGTGAGCAGTGTGGGGGTCGTTACCGACGGAAGTCGATTTCACCAACACGTAGCCCTAGAATCAATAACTTTAGGATTACGGTTAATTAACGAGGGATTTACGCAATATAATATTATGTTACCGCAGGTATTACAGTAGGCTACTTACTACTTAGTAATCAAAGCTGAAACTAGCGTATAATACGTTTCTTAGTTCAGCACGTTTTGCTTAAGTAATATGATCTCAAATAGAACATCAAAATAATTCGTATGGTTCTTCGTGCACTACCACTAAAGTTAAAATTAATTATAGGTCATTACTTACGCTGTTCATCGGGTTGTGAATTTCCTTGGCTAGGTGGCGGTGGTTCAGTTCCTCTCTGTCCAGATTTCCTTCGTCATCTTCTTCACCAATCTTTTTCCGGCGCCGTTGTGGAGGTGTCTTGTAAATCTTCATGAATCCTTTGAGGGGGCGCCTCTCTGCAAATAGAGATGGGAAGGGATGGATTACTTGTTACTTGAACAAGTGGTCATGACTGCTGTCAGCATAACAAGGAACATAATTTAATGCTCGCTCTATAACACGCGCATATTCTGTTGAGTTATGCGAGCTTAGTCTGCAAAGAGGGGCCTATTTAATAGGCAAATGTAACTCATGAAATTGCGCAACATCGACAGTTATCATGGCTGCAGAAAGGTTCGAGCAAGTGCCCATAGATGACCTAAACCCAGTAATGTGACACCACCGTAAGTAATTAACCTCATGCCACAACAGTAGGAATGTCCTTACATTACTTTTCGTTGAAGTACTGCCGTAATGAACTGGAAGCTGATGGAGCGAGTAACTGAGCATCTTGATGCGCCCTTGGGTCATCATCTTTCGGTTTCCAATGTTCTGGTTGGATTACAAATAGAGAATAAGTATATGTATTCTACCCGAAAGTGAGCCTGAGCCTCCTCGGTACTTGTCAATCCCCAGATGGAAAAAGGATCGCAGAAGCTGACAAGTAGTTCATTTTCACATATATTCTTAAAGATGGAAAGTGATGGTGAACAATGGCAATACCTAAAACACAGAAATCTAACTTTGCTCAAACATGAGATTCCTCAATCTTGGGAAACTATGGGTGGAAAATTGGGCACCTATCTCCATCGTTCATCATCTTGTTATCTACGGTAAATATTTGATGGAATTTCTAGAAATGGACGAGCCAAACACAGCGTGCTCGCAAGTTTAATAACATAGGCCCTAATACAAGTACAAATGATATGAACTCACCTACACCTAGCAAAAGAAGTAACTAAATAAATAAATAATGAAATAATTGTGAATAATAAGATGTTAATAATGATAAAAACTTAAAGTTCGGTCTGTGACCTCGCTGTTCTGTTATCAGCTGATTCATGTGGTTTTCTACCATTTATAGGAGAATCAAAATAAAGTAAAATAGCAAGGAATATTCATTTTACGAATAATAAAAAATAAACTAATTAGGGTGCTGTCCTTCCTATGCATTTAAATTCAAATTCATGTTTTAATACTATGAACACTAGAACTAATATTTATAAACTTCTGTAGAATTATTTAAAACCCTACATTCTCCATTAATCCTCTTCTCTTATTCATTCCAAACGATTGTTCATCATTCTCCTCAGATAATCCTTCTTCTACATTTCCTCGCAATATACATTTTAAATACACTACCCTTCCATATCTGATTTAAAATCGTCATATTCTGGCTTCAATTGTCTAATCGGTTAAGCTTAGCATTGTAGTAATACCATCATCATCATCATCATCTTCATTTCCCCTTTTCCAGCTGACACTGGGTGGGGGCTAGTATGGTTCCTCTCCACTTTGTTCTGTCGTTCCACCATTCCTCTTCCGACACGGTGTTCCAATACAGGTTCCTTTTACTAACGCTATTCTTCACCGAGTCCATCCAACGCATTCTTGGTCTTCCTCCTCTTCTCTTCCCTGTCATCCGCCGTTCCAGTGCTCGTCTTGGTAGCCTTACTTCATTCATCCGTTTGGCATGTCCAAACCATCTCAATCTGTTTTGCTCCAGTTTGTAATTTAGTTTCTGTACTCCCAGTTCTTTCCGTATATCTTCATTTATCACTCCGTCTCTCCTCGTTTTCTGGACCATACTTCTCAAGAATCTCATCTCAACTGCCTGTACTCTGCTCCCATCCCTCTTAGTCTTTGTCCAAGTTTCTGCTGCATATGTCATTATAGGAACATAATATGCTTTGTACATAAATCCTTTAGCCCTAATTGGTATATCCTTGTTCCATACTAGTCCCCGTACCTGTTGGTAGAAAGCACTTCCGAGTTGTATTCTTCTGTTTATTTCCAAATCTAGTCTTCCATCTTCAGTCATTTCACTTCCCAAGTATTTGAAGTGTTTCACCATTTCCAATTCCTTATCTCCTATTTTGATTACTCCTTTTCCTTCTTTCTTACCTCTACTCACCACCACTGTTTTACTCTTCTCCACATTTATCTTCAATCCCCATTGCTCAAACTTTTCATTTATTACTTCGAACTGTTCTTGTACCTCCATCTCATCCTCGCCCCAGATCACAACATCGTCTGCAAACAACATTACCTTCATCTTTGCCCTACTGTAGTCTTTCATCGCTGCCTTCATGATGTAATCCATCACCATTAAGAACAATAATGGTGACAACCCATTTCCTTGCTATAGTCCAGTGACAATTTTAAACCATTCCAATGTCCCGACTCTAGTCTTCACACTACTGTAGCAATCCATGCACATTCCTTTTATCATGTCTCTCAGTTCCTTGCCTATACCCTATTTGTTAAGCTTTCCCAAACTTTTGTTCTAGGGATGCTATCATAGGCCTTTTCTAGATCAATAAAAGTCATTACCATATCCTTCCCATATTCCCAATTCTTTTCAATGTTCTGTCTCAGAAAGAAAATGGGTTCCAGAGTTGACCTGCCCCCTCTAAATCCAAACTGCTCCTCTTCTATTTGGTTTTCTACTTTTTCTCTAATATTCTTTCCATTTCTTTGGCAACATGCGAGATGATGGTGATTCCTCGGTAGTTAACACACACCTCCCTGTCTCCTTTCCTGAATGTTGGCAATATTATTCCCTTTTTTCAAATCTTCAAGAACATTCTTCTCTCTCCACACACTCCTGAGAAGTCTGTATGTCTACTGCAGTCCCACTGGTCCTGCCGCCTTGATCATTTCGATTGCCACTTCGTAGTTTCCCACAGCTTCTCCATCTTCATCTTCCTAACTGCCCATTCCACTTCTGCCATGGTAATGTCTGGATCTTCTTCTATTTTTCCTCCACGTTTTGGCTGTTTTCGTAACTTCTCCGCATGTCTGTCGTCTCACATGCAACAGCTCGCTGAAATATTCTTTCCATCTGCCCCTTATCACCTTCTTTGTTTTTCATGAACCCAGTGTTCACCTTTTCATTTCTTTTACTTTTTATAATTCCAAACAGCAATTTCTTTGCACAATTTAAATTCGTCCTTACTTCCTGAGTGAATTCTTCCCAGCTTTTCTTCTTTTCCTCTGCAATTACTTTCTTGCAATCTCTGTTTGCTTCTCTATATTTTGCTGTACTTTCTTCAGTCTGATTTGTTTTTCATTCCTTCCAAATTTCTTCTTCTCCCTTGCCTTTTCTTTCACTCTATCATTCCAACATTTTGTCGCCTTTTCCCGTACCTTTCCTGATGTTCTGCCACATGTTTTCCCTGCACTGTTAACAAATGCACTCTTGAACTTTTCCCCATTCTTGTTCCACATGGGTAATAACTGTCCTTGGTATCTGTTCTTGCAATTCTTTCTTAAACTCTTCTGCGACATCCTTTTCCTTTAGTCTACAGACCTTAATATTTCTTTCCTTTTTTTTCTGGTAATCTCATAAATTTTCCTACTTTAAATTTTGCTACCACTGCCCTATGGTCTCATCCAAAGGCTTCCTCTGGCATGGCTGTGATATCCATTAGCTCTTTCCGTTGTCCTTTTTCGACTAAACATAGTCTATTAGAGTTTTCGTTCTTCTATCTCCCCATCCATACCTCGTTATATTCTGACTATTTTTCTGTCTGAACCACGCATTCCCTATAATTAATTGGTTCCGCTGACAGAAGTCCATTATGAAATCCCCTTCTGGATTCTTACTGCCATAACCATATGGTCCCAAAATCTCCTCTCTTCCTTGTCTGTCTCCTCCCACTTGCGCATTCAAACCTCCCATTACTATTATTTCCTTATCCTCTATATATTTTTCCACCTCCTCTACGAAATCTTCTAAGTTCTCTTCTTTATTCCCTGTTTGTGGAGCATATACTTGAACCAGATCTTTTGTCCCTGTCTGGAACTGTATCCTTCCTATGATCATCCTGTCACTGATCTTCTTCACCTCCTCCATCCTTTCTTATCATCATTCCTACTCCATTCTTGCCTCCTGTCGTCCACTGTAAAAGAGCCTATATCCTTCCTTTAGTTTTCTTTCCCCTTTTCCTTTCCATTTCGTTTCACTGAGACCGAGGATGGCTATATCCTTCTCTATCATGAGGCCCATTAGCTCCTCAGTCTTGTCCGTCAGGGTTAAGATGTTGACGATCCCTATTCGGATGTATTGCGATGCTGGTCGTCCATTTCTTACAGCTCCCTCAGCATCTGAAGAAATGCGTGTCGCCTGCAGGGGACGCCCTAGCATTTTACGCGGCTAAACCATATTTGCTTTCATTTTAGGCTATTATTAAGATGGGGTCGCCACTCCCAAATGCATTTTATGACCTACTGCTAGGTATGAACTAGGCCGCTCCTAACATGAAGAACAGACGCCTTTTGTAGCCGCTCCTCTGGAGTACAGACGCTACGGGTGTCCATAATATATCTTAATCAATAATATTAATAATTCTATTAAGTTTTGCGAAATATATCCACTCTCTAATACACCCCAAAATAGATCGGTTACCAAGTTAAATAAAACAAACAGCTGGTTTGACAACAAGTTTAACTTTACTTGAGCCTTACTAAAAAAATATAGGCTTCACTTTCCAACATATGTGGTATAAATCATCATATTATACTTGTTACGACGCTTGCGTAAATACTCCTCGCATTCTTGCGGAAATTCCCTTAAATTCACGTAGCTTCTGTCATTGCACACTACCTACCTCTAATTGTGGAATAAACCTTCATCAATTATCATACACCTTGTGCAGAATATCATCAAATAAAAATATACGATTTCAGATAACCACCATATTCCACTACTTCTTACGTTTCAATAATATGATTGTAAACAACATCTGCATAAAAATATACAAATTCTTTTAACAGAATTCTGCTTAATACATATACAGTAAGTCTCTCCTCTCTCTGATCGTACTTATTTTTGTTATTCACAGTTGTAACAATACTTCAACACGACAAGTGTTTTCTAGAAAAACAAACCTGTCATTGATCAAATATAGCATGATTTTATTAATGACTACTGGAGTTTCAAGTACACTTGATTGACTTAAATCTAGTCATCACATTTAATATCATTTCAAATGATTTAATATTGCCTCCATCGTCGCAAATTGCAATTGCAATTAAAATAAAATAACTGCATCAACATTCAAGCTAACTTCTGCTCATAACTATCGTTCTATCCATAATATTATCAAATACTGATATCAATAGATCACTCATAGATATCTCCTAATATGAACTTCTAATTCTAAATTATTAAGAATTGCTACTAGAGCAATTAAATAAGCCAAACGTGACATAATCATGCCATTCTTCAATATGACCTCGCTGATGGAATGAATTTTCGAACAGAATCGAAAATATAAAATATCAATTTTGTTCTCAGACGATAAAAATCCTACAATCTCTTCCTACAATTCTACAAAAACCTACAATAACCTACAAAAAATCTTCAAACAGAATTAATAATCTTAAAACCGCAAAATTAAGTGACGCCAAACATCACAAAAATATGAATCCATCCTCTAACACTGAAATAAACCTAACTATGACTCAATAAAAAACGAAATGCAAATAAAATTGGTCAATCGTGAAATATCTACAAGTTCCAAATATCTACAAGAGTAACTGGAAAATCTGCAATCTACCTGAACCGCAAAGATGACAGGTGTTCCTCATACCCAGTTGAGTATGATACGTCATTCATTGGAAACTGCATTGCTGACACCATTATTTTCAGCATTTGCCTGGATCTGGTCATTGGAACAACAATTGGATGAACGCCTCCTTCGTCCGCTCTCGTTCTGTGACTGCCTAGACTCGAACTGGTGTTCTGCTCGGTCGTGGATTGTCGACTCCATCTCTCAACTCTGCTACATTTATCAGGTCTCTCCATCATAGATTCTAGAAGTTCTCTCGTAAATGCGATAATTTCGAATAATTTAGGTCACTTCCTCCATTCTTTCGAGTTCAACTATCCAGCTTCCAAACCATGCCGTTAACGATGTATCACCAAACTCTCGTACTGCTGAGTAACCTTCCCGCTCAACTCATAATTTCTGAACTCCATTGCAAGTTATTCAAAATATTAATATATTTCGAAAATTATCCGTAGACTTTTGCAAAGCTTATAAAATAGTATTATGTAGACTTTAGTGGAATATTTACGTAGATAATTATTTACTAGAGTGCCTTTTCGTAGAACGTAGAATTTTATTGTTGCTTGGCGAAGTATAGAAGTACTTCCCAACAATCAGTGTACTGAATTTTACTTGCTTACTCGAAAAGTAATGTTCAATTGTTGTTTCAATAATTGTAACAATTATTTTAGTTTAATTGTTGTTAACTATTATCGACATAAACTTCTTATATCAATTGTAATAGAGTTTCTCTGCATTCTAACAAAACACCGGATACCTCTCGATGCTGCCGCCATCTCTCTATAATTCGCGCACTTCAGATTTGGGTGATCGCCAAACACATCCGTCACCTATTACATTGTCAAATCGAGTCCTCTCCTTTGTCTTTCCAGTGGCGTGGGTTATCAGATTTGCCGCTCGAAATTCCCTCTCAGTCCTCCGAATGAGATCGTTTCTGTTTCAAAAGTCCTCTTCTAAGATTTTGAAAATATGCAGAAATACCAAATATTTTTCTGAGTCGAACCTGGTAACTCATGATGGATATTACTTCTCCAGAACTACAATTGTTCACTTCGGAAATTCAATTACATGTTCGTATCACATGGTTTGCTCATGACCAATCACCAATCAAAATATTGCACGCGTGATGTCAGATCACGAGTTCGCCACGCGTCAACTCCATCCATTCGCCCCGCACGTGCGACTCGACTACCTAGAGCAAACAAACAAAAAACTTTATGATTGACAGGTCGTCTCCCTCGCCACCTCATCTTCAAAGCTTCAGCCGTGGGTCGAAAAGTCGCATCGCTTGCGTGTTTCTGATATAAATAAAATCTACATCAGACAAACTTTTCTTAATCTCCAATTGTACCGCAATATTCTATATACACTCTAGTTTGATACTCGACTTCAAAACTTTGCCAAATACAGTTCAATTTCCTTCAAATTTTGGAATCATTCTTATTACATCCAGCAGGTCGCAAATCTGACTTCAGACAAAACAAATATTGCGGTCATTTCCCACTCAACTCGTCTTGATAAAGGTAAATAAATAATTTTTTATTAAGCCAGATTCCATTCCAAAATTAATATCTTGAATCCAATTGTGCTTTCTATATATCTTAATCTTCCTTCCCTCGATGGATATCCTTCTTAAAATGAGTTTCTTGTAATATTTCTTCAAATTAGCGCACTAAATTTTCCGAAGATTGATTCCCGTCAACATCATTTATTTTATAGGAATTATTATTGTATACTTCCGTAACTCTATAAGGGCCAATATACAATTTTTGTTACTTGTTGTATATCTTGAGGGGCAAGTTTGACGCAACTGGTTTTCGGACCAACACCAGTTCATTCAGTTTCAGTGGTAGAAAGTATATTTTCCCTTGCGTTCTCTTGAACCTTTTATCTGCGTGTTCCGCCAGATATTCCCTCGCCATTTAAATTCTCTCTGATATACTGGTTTCGATATCCGGTAGAATTTGGAACAAATTATCCCACGGTCTTTCAGGTTCCTGGTTGAAATGCAAAAAATCGGGATCTGACCTGAACTTTCATTGACTGTTGAGTTCAAACAATGCTCAATCATTGGGACTAATTATATCCAATTTCGATTTTCCTCTGCGCAATATACAGTAGTCTACTAAAGTATGAATGTTCTGCCCTGCATCGTTCGCTAGGATTTGACTCTGGGTATCTCACAGAACTCTTGATATGATTAATACCTAATCTTTCCATAGCCTTTTTAAACTCGGACGATGATTTCCGTGGTCTGTCAGCAGTTTCTCCAGTTTTCCTGCCTTTGGATTGACAAACTTTTCAATATTTCTGATGGCCTGCTTTGAATTAGTTTTCTGCGTAGGATTGAGTATTACCATTTTTGAAAATACATTAACCGTGACAAACATTTTGGACCAGGACCAAAAATATCCTGCGCCATTTCTCTAGGATGTGTAGGTATAATCTTCTTGTGATTTTCCTTCAAGATCTCTGATGGATATTTACTGTTTTGGCAGTTTTTGCAGCAACGAATAACATCTCCAAATGTTATTCTCATATTAATCCAATAAAATCGTTCTCGGGTTGTAGCTAAGCTTTTATCAGTACCTCCGTGACCTATACTTCTGTGGACCAACCATATGACACGGTGGATCAACTTAGGTGGAATAACTATTATTGGTTTCGTCTTTACTGCATCCAGAAATGTACATACCAGTTCTTAGTGCAAGATATAATCATTGGAATTTTTCTGCGTCTCTTTGAAATCAGAATCGGTGTTATCCATATATCCTTTAAGATATCTGTACATCTGTCTCGTAGTCGCATATCTCTTCTGTGATACGGCTAACAGTCTTAGTTTGCTCAATGTTTCCAGGTCTTCGTCTTCCAGTTGAACTACATTCACCTCCTCCGTTTCTATGAGATTTCTTGACAGGATATCTGCTAACACGTTATCCTTGCCTGATTGATACTGGATCGTTGCATTGAATTGCTGAATAAAAAGTGTCCATCTCAACATACGATCCTTCGTAATGTCGGATTTCAATAAAAAATGAAGTGCCTTATGGTCAGTCTTAATAATAATAAATTGACTAATAAGTAGCTTTTTCCACTGTTACAAAGCATGAACTGCTGAGAAAGCCTCTAGTTCAGTTGTAAAATAGTTTTCCTCTTGACCTTTTAACTTTCTACTACTAATAGCAACATAATGGTTCTTTCCATCCGAGTCCTTCTGGTACAGAATGGCACTGATGCCTACCCTTGATGCGTCTGTTTCGATGTAAAATGTCCGATAAAATCCGGATACTCCAGCTTTATGTTGTCTCTCAACATTTCTTTAGCTCTGATAAACGCCTTTTCTGTGGCTTCGAAACATTTCCATTTATTGCTCTTTTTCAATAGTCATGCAGTGGTGCCATCAATTCCGAGTATTAAGGAGAGTAACTGCTAAAATACTGATACATACCCGTGAACTGTCTGACTCTTTTGATTTTTGTCGGTCGAGGAAACTTCAATATAGCATCAATTTTGTTCTGATCTGGGTGATATCCAAATTGATCAATTTTATGGGGTAAAAGTTGATTTTCTTATGTAAAAAGTGGCATTTTTGGTAATTGACCTTGATATTGGCGTCTCGTAGGTTCTGGAATAGTCTTCGCAGATGAATTAAGTGTTCTTCCTTAGTTGTTGATGAAACTATTAAGTCATCGATATAACAAATTACGTTCTCTTTGACCTCATTTGTCAATTTACTACCGAGAACTCTAATCAACGCCGGACTACTCTTTATTATAACAAACGGGATTCTATTGAAAATATAACGGAATTGGTTAAACAAAAACCAGTAAACGTTTTACATTCTTCAGTCATTTCGACCTGGTACAATGAATCTGTCATATCAATTGCTGAAAAGCAAGCCTTCCCTTTAAATTTTCTGAGGAGGAATTTTAGGGAGTCTATCGTGTTCTTTTATAATCAGCTCGTTGATCCCCCTGGCTCCTAGGCACAGTCTCAAATTCCCGTCAGCCTTTTTCACAACATTAATGGGATTTGAATAAGACGTGGCTCTTTTCTGTATTATGCCATCTGTCTCCATTTCCTTAATGATCTCAGATACCTCTTCCTGATATTTCTCGGGAATCGGATACAACTTTCTATGGTGGGGAGTTACATCAGTGAGCCTAATCTGGTATTTAAAATCCTTAATAAGACCTGGTTTGCTGTCAAGGTTGTCTGCATATTCCTGGATTAGATCCTCTAATTGGTCCTGCATTTCCTCCATATCCTCAATGTTAATTACATACTGCCTTTCTTTTTTCATTTCCACTAAGTAAATAATTTCTTCTAGGATTTCTTCCCTATTTACCATATCTAAGCTGAGTTCATTTTCCTGTTCTTCTGACTCTTCTTTGTCTATGACTTCACAGTGATATTTAATAGTTCTCTTTCCCATATTAATGTTCACTCCTGCCTTTGTAATAAAGGCAATACCCAATATGATATCAAAACTGTTCTTTCCCATTACAATGAAAATGTGTTCGTAACTATGTCCATTTATGACGAACTCAAAGAAGGCCTGAAATTCACATTTCATAGTCCTATCTTGAAAAAATCTCGCACCTTCACTGCAGAAGCTGGCATGGCTGTTATGCTTTTCCCTCGAAGTAACCTGATGTAACAGTCTTCTGAAATTACTGACATGGATGCTCCAGTATCGATAAGTGATTTATATGCTTCTCCGTCTAAAAGAAGTTGAATTATAGGTAACTCTGCCGGTTTACATCCCTTCTGCTCCTCTCTCTCCCACAATAAATCTTCGTCATCCACCTGGTATACTTCATTTATGCTGAATGAATAAGGTAGCGATTTTACGTCGTCTGCAAGCGTTTCAAAATCGGAGTTTTTTTAAATCCCTACTTCGATTCTTCAGCTCGATCCAGACGACTAGTATTCGGTTGTACACCTTGCTTGATTTTTAGGTCTATTACTCTCACGAATAGTATCCCTTCTTAATCGTTGAACGTATTCCTGATCTTCCCTATATCTCTGGTCTGATTCTTGTCTATTCCTTTGGTCGTCATTCAATTTCTTATATCTGAAGATATCTCCATTGTTCCAAATTCTTTCTTGGTCATAACTATTCCTCCCATTATCTGCATGGTTGAATCCTGATCTACGGTAATTATTCGGGTAATAGTTATTTTTGTATGGCGTTCGGTCTCTACCTCTCCTGTAGTCTTCCTCATACCTCCTCTTTCTTGAATAATTATTACGAATAGGACCTGGATCTCAAGCAGACTGTTGTGTCTGATCTATCAGTACGGTACTGATGTCCGTATTGTCCTGCCTCGTAATTCTGCTTATGCTATTAGATATGGCACTTGTATGGTCCAACCTTCTTAGAAGTTCGTCCATCATCGGTAGACTTTGAATGCCAGCTGATATAATATACCGCTGCTCATCCGGTGGCACCTGTTTTGCTATTGCCTTAATAAGCCCCACTTCAATTGTGCTTGTAAAAAGGCGCAAGCGTGCCAACTGAGCCAGAAATAACTTGCGTATTTAGTGGGTAAGGACGATGAATATCTTTTAGAGTATACTTCAGCTCTTATATTCAATTGATCCATAATTGACCAGAATCTTCCTGTAAGTGCTTCGGCAAATTCCTTGAAATTCGTGTAAGTGTACCTGAATGCCTTATGCCATAATATTGTTCCTCCTTCAAGATACCTTTCCCCTACACTCATCGCTCGGTCTCTAGATATATGATTTTCTCTAAGAAGGTCACGCATGTCTCTAAGAAATTATATAGCCGTAAGATTTGTAGAATTTCCGGAAAATTTCTTGGGGCGATCTTATATATTCCTAATTACCACGACTCTCTGGTTGTTACTTTTGCAACCTAACATCTGCTGATATTGGCCAAAGCCTGCCTCATCCCTGAGATCGATCCTTGGTCTCTCGGTATTCGTTCTTCCTTCGAATGGGACTGGTTCTATGTCACTAATACTTCTTAATTGTTCCTCTAATTGGTGTAATCTAGCCATTTATGAATCCTCCTCTCACTTCTTCCTAAATTGGCTTTCCTTACGAATTTCCTTCGAATCCGTTTCAGTTGCTTGCGTAGAGTCCTCGTACTTGGATCTTGCTAGTCCTTCCTTTAAGTTTTAAGTTACTGAATTGAACTCTTAAATCCTCAATTTCGGAATGATGAGTCTGCTTAATTTTCTCTATCTCTGTCCTGATCTCCTCTACCTTTTTCTTAATATCTTTTTCTTAATGCTATATGTTTGAGATCATCCTTAAATTTAGCATGCACGTTGTTCGTATTATCCTGATTGCATTTTATCAATTCACATTTCACAATATTAACAGCACTTTTTACAACGCCGGTAACTTCGATGTCTATCTTACCCTTCAATGTTTTAGCTTGTTCAACAACTTGCACCTGCAATGTTTTCATAGTATTTTATACCTGGTTTATTTTTGTTTAAATTGCCTGAATTTGAGAACTGTTGTTGGTGATTTCTACACGTAACTCTTTCAAATTCTCCTCAATAGCATCCTGTACACTAAATTTGGTATCAATCTTACTCTCCTCAAAACTATCTCTACCTCTCTCGGCAGCTACGTCCTCCATTTTCGCCTGGTGTTCCCTAACTTCTCTCTGCAATCCCAAAATATCATCTTGGACTACACTGGAACTAATTTCTAGACTGTTTAAACTAGTCTGTAGTTATGCATTGTTTCCCTTAATTTGAACACTTTCATCTTGTAGCCTATTAATGCCTTCCTGAAGCTGAATAGGATCTTTTTTAACTCTCTTCCAGACCTTCTCTCGTTTCAATCTGAAATCGATTTATTTTGTCATTCAACTCATCCCTTACCTACTTACTATTCTCCTGCAATAACCTTTAAGTCTCCACCTGTAACTTCCTACTTTCTTCATACAGGAATTATTTAGTGTCCTCCTGTGACTTCCTACTCTCCTCCTGTAATATCCTACTTTCTTCCTGTACTAACCTTTGAGTCTCCTGTGACTTCCCAAATTCTTCATGTAAGAACATTTTAGTGTCCTCCTGTGGCATCCTATATAAATTTTGAAAAAGTGTCATATTACTTTCGTTCACTAACTGAGCTTGTACTAAGTCCGCCTTCAGACTTTTCCTAATAGTTTCTGCGCTCTGTTTACTATTCTCGTGTAATTTTTAATATTATCATGGGTGAACTTATTCAATGCATGAACATCACCGCACATTTTATTTTGGTTCTCCAGAACCGACTTAAACATGGCCATTATGACCTCCATATCCGTCGACGACATAGTTGTCTTCTTACTCTTGGAGAAAGCTGGTAAGCTGAAATCGTTGAATATTGCAGGAACTTGAGAGTGACCATTTTATTAGCTTATTGAAGATTTTTGTACCATAACCTAACCCTAATATCCAACCAACCTATTTTTCCTTTTATATATCCAGTAGTTAGTTTAATTACATTTAATATCACCAAACTTGATCTTACGATTTTAATTTAATTATTACGTGACCTTATTATCATTAGCCGGTTTAAACACAAGTCGACGGTAGGGTCAACATAGAAGTATCATGTATCCCATCGCTCGATACAACAAACAATATATCTCCTTGCAAATTGGTTCGATAGCCTGCCTCCGAACGTGCAAGCTCTGTTAACCAAGATAGTAAATAAGGACGCTAAATCGTGAGATCTTCCGCTCCCCTCTGGTATCAAAAATTCGAGTCTATGTTTATGTTTAGCCTATTTTCATTTATTAACAAAAAGTTCCGTGAAGAATTGTAAAGCCTATTTTCATATATCCTACTTATGTTAATTGCCTATATCAATGTAGAAAATTTCAGTTTGATTGCTTTAATAGATTCATAGATATCGAGAACCGTCTAAATATTTCGGATGGTCGCCATGTTGGATTTTAATATATAGGCCTTACAGTTATGTACTATTACAAGACGATTATTGTGTAGGTGTGTTATTCAAACTTCAATCGCATGATTAGGACACACGAAATAAAAACGAGATTTTAAAATTTCACTCAGCCGCCATCTTTTGGTTAGGAAAATAATTTAAATTAATTAGATGCCAATGGATTAAAATTTATACAAGCATTATGTTTACCGTACCAAATTTCACTGCGCTCGAATGGTTAAATCGCGAGAAACGTCCATTTGAATATTTTAATTTCGCGTTGCCGCCATATTGGATTTGTGCTCACCATGTTATTGAACTTCCTATAGGTAAATTTATGCTTATAGCTTCTATACATACAAAACATTTCAGTTTGATTGCTGTCATAGGTTAATTGATATTGAGAAACGTCTAAATATTTCGGATGGTCGCCATGTTGGATTTTAATATATGTCGGCCAGAGAGTTATTTACTAGTAGATGAGGATTATTGTGTACTTTCATTATTCAAACGTTGATTTCGATCGCATGATTAGAACACAAGAAATACAAACTTAATTTAAAATTTCGCACATCCGCCATCTTGAGATTATGTAAGCTATTGAAATAAATTAGATGTCAGTGCAATGCCATATGTTTGTTAAAGTGATTATTAACTGAAATATGTATGATATTAGCATTATACTTTTAATTATTTGAAGTTATATAATGTGCACGATGGTCATCAGCCACTGGTAGTTAATTTGTAATCGCAACTGATGGTGATGTGTGATGTCTTTTATGTCACAATACGTGTGGTGTTCTGCGTTAAGTGTTTTATATTATGTAAAGTGTGTACTTAGGTAAGGAGATGGGTAATGTCTCCTGTGTTGATTCTGCGATATAGGAGATGGTTAATGCCTCCATTGATGTACTGCGGCGGTGGAGAATTTGTCGTGAGTTACACACATATAAAGTAAAATGATTTGTTATTATCGTGTTGGAAGCACTTTTTGCGTTGCCTTAGTAATCAAATGGTTTCATTTGCAGAGTAGACTCAGGTAAGGAGATGTGCCTTCATTGATTGTTCGTCCAAGTGAGCCGATGAGAGCCCAAGTAGTGTAACTCCTGTCGGAATAACAGAAAGTCTATCCTTTGTAACCCACAGACGCAATTTTCACTTCTAATGCTTCACACACACACACACACACACACACACACACACACACTGACCCCGTGCTACACCTCCTTGCCACAAGGGTTAGACTTACCTGAGATTCCGAGATGAGTTCCACCATTTTTGCTCTAAACGGTTTGATTCACTCGAGATTCCATGTCAATTATAATGCATTGATTTTAGGGTCACTTATTTGAAGGTAAGATCAGATGATAGAAATATCCCGATTGTGGCATATGGCTGGATATGATGTGAGATTTATGACTCATGTAATTAATTTAATTTACACAGATACTGCATAAAATCAATGATAGAAAGGGAAATGTTAAGTAAATAGTAAACAGGTAAATATCGGAATGTTGATAATTAATAGGCTGATAATACAATGACGTTGATAATTAATAGGTGGATATAATAATGATGTTCATATTTAATAGGCTGACATTAGAATGAAGTTGATAATAATTGATATTAAAATGAAGTTGATAGTTAATAGGTTGATATCAGAATGATGTTAATATTTGAGAGGTTGATATTAAAATGATGTTGATAACTAACAGGCTGTTATTAGAATGAAGTTGATAATTAATAGGTTTATATTATTATGAAGTTATCGACAGCAGTGGCTATGCAGGCTAAAGCGCAGCGTTAAGTCAAGGGGCCATGCTCTCTGCTGACTCGGTAGATTCGTGGGTTCGAGCCCCACCGTTGGCCGTCCTTGAAATGGTTTTCCGTGGTTTCCCATTATGAACACCAGGCAAATGCTGGGACGGTACCTTCTGATAGGCCACGGGCGCTTCCTTCCACATCCTTGCCCAGTTTCATTCATCTTCATCCATTCCGTCTCTCATCATGACGCGTAGGTCTCCCACGGGCATCATCTAGAAAGACCTGCACTCGGCCTCTCAGGAGGCCACACGACAAAAATAAATAAATAAATAAATAAATATAAAATAAATAAATAAATAATGAAGTTTATAATTAATAGGCTTATATTATAATGAAATTGATAATTAATAGGTTTATATTATAATGAAGTTGATAATTGATAGGGTGATATTAGAATAAAGTTGATAATTAATAGATTTATATTATAATGAAGTTGATAATTAATAGGTTTGTATTATAATGAAGTTGATAATTAATAGGTTTATATTATAATGAAGTTGATAATTAATAGGTTTATATTATAATGACGTTGATAATTAATAGGTTTATATTATAATGAAGTTGATAATTATTAGGTTTATATTATAATGAAGTTGATAATTAATAGGTTTATATCATAATGACGTTGATAATTGTTAGGTTGATATTAGAATGAAGTTGATAATTAATAGGTTTATATTATAATGAATTTGATAATTAATAGGGAGATATTAGAATAAAGTTGATAATTAATAGGCTGATATTATAATGAAGTTGATAAATAATAGGTTTCTATTATAATGAAGTTGATAATTAATAGGTTTATATTATAATGAAGTTGATAATTAATAGGTTTATATTATAATGAAGTTGATAATGAATAGGTTTATATTATAATGACGTTGATAATTGTTAGGTTGATATTAGAATGAAGTTGATAATTAATAGGTTTATATTATAATGAAGATGATAATTAATAGGCTGATATTAGAACGAAGTTGATAATTAATAGGCCGATATTATAATGAAGTTCATAATTAATAGGCTTTTATTAGAACGAGGTTGATAATTAATAGGCTGATATTAATATAAAGTTGATAATTAATAGGCTGATATTAGAATGAAGTTGATAATTAATAGGTTTATATTATAATGAAGTTGATAATTAATAGGCTGATAATAGAACGAAGTTGATAGCTAATAGGCTTTTATTAGAATGAAGTTGGTAATTAATAGGCTGATATTAGAATGAAGTTTATAACTAATAGGTTTATATTATAATGAAGTTGATAATTAATAGGTTTATATTATAATGAAGTTGATAATTAATAGGTTGCTATTAGAATGAAGTTGATAATAGGTTAATATATCAAAATGTAGTTGATGATTAATAGGCTGATATTATAACGGAGTTGATAATAAATAAGTTGATATTAGAATGAAATTGATACTTAATAGGTTTACATTATAATGTACTTGATAATTAATAGGCTGATAACGAAGTTGATAATTAATAGGCTGATATCAGAATGAAATTGATAATTAATTGGCTGATATTAGAACGAAGTTGATAATTATTAATAGGCAGATATTAGAACGAAGTTGAAAATTAATAGGCTGATAATAGAATGAAGTTGATAATTAATAGGTTTATATTATTATAATGAATTTGATAATTAATAGGTTGCTATTAGAATGAAGTTGATAATAGGTTGATATTAAAATTTAGTTGATAATTAGGAGCCTGATATTAAATTCAGTGGATAATTAAAATACTGATATTTGATTGATCATCTTGGTTGATGTACTGTATACATGGTAGGCCTATTTGCCGTTGTATAACGATGATAATAATGATCGAGACAAGGTAATCTTGATATTGTTTGTGCTTGTTTTTGATTTATTGTCAATTTGACATAGTTACAGTCAGCACAGGTCACAACTTTAAGATGGGACTTTGAATTGGTTCAAGAGGAGATTTCTTGCTTTATCGAGTATTTATTCTGACAAATAACACATCAAAATAAAGAAATTCAGTCATATCAAAAATCTAAGTTATATTGTCTGTATGATTAGCATAGTTGGGAATTTTGTTGTTTGTTTTTGACTTTTGTTCGCTCTTTTAATTATGTTGACATAATTTTTATGTAATTCTTATCATCTTGAATATTATTATTTTCATCTTTATCAAACTTATACTTACAGTAGATGTTGGTGTGTGATTTCAAGTAGTTTTGATATTATCCTTTACCTCAGAAGACATTATTTTGTACTGGATTAAGTGCACTGTACACCCCCGTGAACTCATGCTCATTTACTTCTGAGGTTAAGCATACACGGTCTTTTATATAAAGTAAGAACGGAAAGCGGCAGTTTTGTTATTCGCTGCTGCGGTGTCCTTGGCCGAGCATGTGCTTTAAGCATGTGTACAATCCTGTATGAAATATTACCTTATAAAAGATGCTGGAAGTGTCGTCCTTCCTGAGTTATACAACAGGCATTGTAACTGGTAACCACATTCTGGCTGACGCGAGTGAATTCTGCCTCTGTAATGTTTCCGATATTTAATTTTATGCTTTTTATTGAGCACTGAGTCAGTAGTGTCAAACTTATTTACAATTACGTGAATCTGTGCAAGTGAAGGTGGCACTTCATCAGGAAATTGCTGAACAAATGCTTCACCTACCCACCGAGCCGACTCGTACTTAAAATAAGATTTGCATACAAAAATACGATGTTGTAATGATAACTGTCTCATGTTAACATCTCAGGTTCAGACTGGCGACTGAACACCTGCACGTGTATTGCAAGGTCGAGTACAGTAGACACTATGCGCGCGCTTTCAATACTACAGCATGGGGTCGTGGCCACTGCAACAGCGGATAACAAAGCCGCCGCTCGCCGTTCTTACTTTATATGAAAGACCCTGTACATTCAACGTTACACCAATTGTGTGAAAGGGCACAGTACTATCCCAGCATTTGTCCGGAAGTAGCGTGTAAAATGGAGACACAGCACACTCAGTGGAGCCACTGTCAGCGCCGGAATTCAAACCTCTTTTCTCCGGATTTGCTGCAGCAGTGTTTATTATTTTATGAAGAAGGAAGCAGAGGAGTGTAAGAACAAAACACAAGTACTGAGGATGTGCAAAGCGGGAGATGATGCAGTACCTGTGCATATTTCTAGTAATTGACAGGTGACACGCAGATTGATAGCGTACTTTGACACCTAGTTCAGTAGAGGGTAACATAGAAAATTGCTGAAGGACCAAATTATTCAGAGTAATATAGCTTGGTCCAGGTAGGAGCACGGGGTAGAGACCTGTGTCTACTCAGTGTGTGTGCAGTACGGAGCGAAATGTTTTCATTTAGCTTGTTGATGAGGACAGGAAGTGCGGGCGACCTGAAAAGATGTCCCTTAACGTCACTGCTGATGATAATCATCACGGCTAACGGCTCTACTCTCCACACCAAATACGGACAAGTGTAGTACAGACGTAATGTTACTGTGGATCATTTTCGTTAAACATAGCAACCCGAAAACCGGATATTACTATGTAGCTTGCTATTACCAATAAAATGTGAAGTGTGCTATATTTTCTCAATATTTAATTAACTACCACGCTGAGTACTTTTTAGGAATAGCTGCCACTATAACTGAAGTGCAAGTACTCGTGCACATGGTTTGTAGCAGCAAGCATTCAAGACTGTCAACTTGGAGGTCCGGGTTTGTTTTCCAGCTTTGCCAACAAATTTAATTCTGGTATAAGGTCTGGAATGGGATACACTCAGCTTCGAAACCAAAAGCTGAGAAGGCGGGGATGATCGATTCCCACCTCAGCAACTTGGAAATGGTTTTCCGCGGTTTCCCAATTTCTACTCCTGGCAAGTGCTGGAATGGTTCCTAACTTAAGAGCAGCGGACACCATTTTCTCAATCCTCACCTGAATCACAAATGCACACAGTAACACATCCATCACAGTGACACAGGTTATCAGACAAAATTCCTTACACACCCAAGAACACGGGGCTAAAAGATCACGATGTTCTTGCCCCACACAATTTCTTACATACCCAAGTACACGTGGCTAAGCGACCAAGATGTTTAAGCTCTTAAAATATTGAATATGAAAATCCACAGCCTGCTTCCAGTCTCCGACCGGGTCAGGAGTGGAATGAATGAAGCCCCCATCTAGCGGCGAGGATATGAACTGTGCCGGCTGCCGAGGCCTGACGCACTCCTCTGGGGCAATGATTAATTGAATGACAGATGAAATGAAATGATAGTGGAGAGTGTTGCTGGAATGAGATTTTGACAGGGAAAACCTGAGTACCCGGAGAAAAACCTGTCTGCCTCCGTTTTTTCCGGCACAGATCTCACATGGAGTGAGCGGGATTTGAACCACGGACCCAGCGGTGAGAGGCCGGCGTGCTGCCGCCTAAGCCACGGAGGCTTTCTTAAAATATTATAGAATAATAATAATAATAATAATAATAATAATAATAATAATAATACAAACAGTTAAAATAATAAAACATTAATAATAATAATAATAATAATGTATTAATAACCTCCCTTGAAAAATATGCGTGTTAATTATTATAGTGATTATTATTATTATTATTATTATTATTATTATTATTATTATTATACTTGATACGGTCGTAGCTATCCAGTGTAGGCTTACATACTTCTGAGTAGGGGCTATTTAGGCTGTCTCTCGATTTTGAGAGTATAAGGTTATATGTATAAGGTTATCAGACAAATTCTACATGCACCCAAGTACACGGGTAAGATGACCACGATGTCGCAAAGCTCCTAATGAAGCGACAACAACAAACAAGTGAAAAGTGTGACTGTCACCTCGCAGAAAAATTCGGTGTATTTAAAATAATCAAATGTGATATGAGACTTCTCTTTACAACTGGCATCATACGAACCGAGGTACCATGAATTTTTGTCTAGCTTTAAAAATGTGAGATCCTTGGTCAGGAATCACAACCCGTGATCTAAGGATCATGAGGCAAAAACTCCTCAGCGAAATCTGATGATGAATTGTTTCTAGAGTTACAAATCAGGGGTGCATCCGCGATCTCCCCACTTTCTTCTTTGAGATTATTCTTGCAACAGCGCTTCAAGTTTGTCCCCCACGCTGCGTAGTGGCCAGCATTCTCGGCTGTCACCGTGGACGACCCACTCTGCCAAAAAATTAAATTTTGGTCTGAAGGCTGGAACGGGGTACTGTACCCGTTTCCCAGATGTCAAAAAAAAGGAAAAGCTTGTAGTTTAACGTGACCGTTAATCGGGAGATCATGAGATGTCAAGTCGGCCCGGCAATCACAACGTGATGTCCAAGAAACGATACATAGAAACACCAAATAAATTTTAAGAGTCCCTGAAGTATATATCCGGAAAAATCTAATCAAAATCAACTCTAAGCTCGGGCTGGCAAGTAATCGAATATCTCTGGCCGTTTAATGGGATAGGTGAGAAAGGTTGACTCGGACATATATTTCCAAATAAAATAGGATAGTATTATTCAATGAGGCAGAAGCTCAATTCTGAAGGAATAATTTAGATTTTCTAAGTTAAAATGATCCCTTTTATTTTAAGAGCAGGCGAACACACACAAAAAGAAATAAAACACTCCTGCACTCAAATTGATATTTTCTTAAGTTGGGATCGTGGTTCCATAAGTCCTATACTACCAATCGATTGTCCTAATTTAATCTTTCTTTGGGGTAATGTGAAGTTGAAATTAGAGTTCAATCGTTCGTTGGGTAAGCTGAATTTCAATAAAAATATTTCACTGCAATTTTTACTATTTTCAGCTTTTGGATCAATGAAGAAAATTATATATGAGACTTCACACATTTCACTTCCCCAGTAACTAATCTATGTAAACATACACAGGAAATTTTCACACATGTTATTATATTAATTAATTAATGCATGGAATAATTATCACAGATTAATCATGATCTTAAATAATTACTCTGCGATAAATTGAGTTAAATATTTACAAGTTATATATGACATTATCGTAGAGTAATGTTCAAATGATATCATCATCATCATCATCATCATCATCATCATGTACAGTTTCCAGCCCCAGGCTGGGTCTGTTTGGAACATAAGCCTCGCCACTTAGTTCTTTCTTCCCACCACCCCTCGGCTGTCACTCTGGTCCAGTCCTCGCCTCTCTTCTTGACACATTCCTCCACTCCTTTCAGCCATCTATCTCTTGGTCTTCCCCTTGGTCGTTTCTTCTTCATCTGCATCTCATGCATCCTCTTGGGAATCTTCTTCTCATCCATTCTCTTTAAGTGTCCATACCATCTCAGTCTTGATGTCTCAATCCTACCTTGCAAGGGCTCCTCTTTTACTATTTCCCTGACCTTTTCATTCCTCACCCTGTCTCTTCTTGTTACTCCGATCCTACTTCGCAGGAACTTCATTTGAGCTGCCTGTTTTCTGCTTATGTGTATTTTCTTCATTGTCCACGTTTTGAAGCATAGGTCAGTATCGGGATATAGTAGCTTCTGTATATCACTTCCTTGCTTTTTTTTGGGACATCTTTATTCCACACTAAGCTCCTAATGCTTCTCAGAAATGGTTCTGCCTGTCTGCCACGTTCCATAATCTCTTTGTCATTTCTCCCAGTTTCCTCCACTATATTTCCCAAGTACTTGAGACTTTCCACTTTCTTCAGCTGTCCACCTCCAAGTGTTATCCCACTCATTGGTCTGTCCTTTTTCCTAGTCGTTAACAGGATCTCACATTTCCTGATGTTGAACTTCCATCCGTACTCTCCCACTGATTCTTCTCAAGCCTTCAGTTGCTCCTGAATTTCCTCCTCCTTGTTTCCCCAGACCATGAGATCATCTGCAAACACCATTGCTTTCATCCTATCTTCTCTGCTATCCGTGTCATTACCTCATCCATAACCACAATAAAGAGAAGGGGTGACAGCGCACTACCCTGTTTCAGGCCACTCATTTGTCTGAACCAGTCTGTTCTTTCCCCTCCAACATTCACACAACTCACACTTCCACAATACATCTCCTTCACTCTGCCTACAGTCTCTTTTTCCACTCCCATGTTTTCCATTGCTTTCCAAACCTTCTCCGTACACACACTATCATAGGCCTTTTCGATGTCCAGGAAGGCCATCAAAAGATCCTCTCCAAATTCGTAGTGGTGTTCTTGGAGCTGTCTCACTGAAAATATGAGATCCACTGTTGATCTCCCAGGTCTGAATCCATACTGCTCCTCTCTCAATTTTCTCTCCACTTTGGCTCGTATTCTACTTTCTAATATCTTTTCATATATCTTGGCACAGTGTGGTATGAGTGTGACTCCCCTGTAATTTCTGCACTCCTTTCTGCTTCCTTTCTTAAATATTGGGACAATTAATCCTTTCTTCCAATCTTCTGGGGTCTTTTTCTCCTTCCATATCACCCTCATCACACGGTACAGCCACTATTTCCCAACCTCCCCTGCTGCCTTCACCATTTCAACACTCACTTCATCCACACCTGGTGCCCTTCCTCCTTTCATCTTGCCTATAGCCATTTCCAGTTCTCTCCAAGTCAGGTCCTTTTCCATTCTTGTGTTGTCTTCTCCATCTTACAATAAATTGTCTTCCTCCCTATGACCATTTGGATTCAGCAAATTCTCAAAGTACTCTTTCCACACTGTCTTGAGTGCCTCTTTGTTGTGTACCTCTTTTCCGTTTTTGTCCATCATTACCACATCCTCTCGCAGACCTCTTCTCTTACTTTTGACCATCCCATAAAGTACTTTCTTATTTCCTCTGCTGTCTTCCTCCATCATCTCTGTCCACTTTACCATCCACTTCTTCCTCCCCTCTGCGACAAGCTTGTTTGCTTCTTTCTTCTTTATCTTATAATCTTCCCTTGTCAGATCAGTTCTTTCCTGGAACCACACTCTGAAAGCCTTGTTCTTCCTTCCCACAGCTTCTTTTACTCTTTCATTCCACCATGGTGTCTTTTTACACCGCTTTCTGTTGCTTGTTCTTCCACATACTGCCACTGCAGCTCCCACCATTGTGTTTTTGAATTGCTTCCATTCCTCTTCCCCTGTTTTAGGATTGTCTGTTGGCATCCTTTCCCTTATTATCTTCTGGAATTCTTCCTTGACTTCCTTTTCCTTGAGTTTCCATACTTTGATTCTCCTTTCCGGGTACTCTGTCCTCTTGCTATCCTTAACAACTCCCAGGTTCATTACAAGTATTGTGTGGTCACTATCTAAGGCCTCTGATGGTATTACCTTTATATCTCTGACACTTCTCTTCATTTCCCAGTCATACAGCATGTAATCTACCAAAGATTTCTTTGTTAAATCACTGCTGTACCACGTTACCTTGTGGCTTTCTTTCTTCCGGAACCAGGAGTTGCCTACCACTAAACCGTTTCTCTTGCAAAAATCCAGCAACTTTCTCCCTTCTTCATTCCTGCTACCCCATCCTTCTGCTCCCAATACATTTTCATATCCTTGCCTTTCACTTCCTACATGTGCATTCAAATCTCCCATGACAATGATGCTCTGCCCATTCAACTGCTGTTGTAGCTCCTCCTCAAAGTCTTCCTTCTCTTGAGCTGTACATCCAACTTGAGGGGCATATACCTGGGCTATCTCCAATCTTCTTCCCTTTACAGTTACTCTGATCTTCATGATCCTGCCACTTATTGCCTTTACCTCTTCCTTCATTCCATCTCTCACAACTACTCCTACTCCGCTGCTCCTTCCTTCACTGTTCCCACTCCAGTACAACCGGTACCCTTTCCTCAGTTCTCTGCGACCTTCTCCTTTCCATCTTGTTTCTGCCAAGCCCAGTACATCCAGTTTTCTTCTCTCCATCACATCTAAAATCTCCTCCACTTTTCCTGTCAGTGTCTGTATGTTTAATGTCCCAACTCGTAGTCCATTAGCATATCCGGGTCGTCGTCGTTTGCATCCGTCCTTTCCGGGGCCTGTTCCTGCTTTGAAAGCAAATATGATATCCACTACTGGCTTGCTAGGCCTATCGTAGCTTCACCAGAGCCCCGTCAGCCGTCACTTTTCAGGGTTCCCATAGAGCCTTCACAGCTACCGTAGCGGTCCCGGGGCACACAAAGTCCCCACTGTACTTCACCCCTACAGGCAATCTCCTACTTCATGCCGTTGCCCGTCTCCCACCACGTGGAGGAGGGGTTGGACTTGTGGGAGATGATATCATGTTCATCTCAATTCCATGTTAATGTTCATCCATAACATGGATTACTTTGTAGCAGTATGTTCATCATAAATGTCTATTCCATGATTTAATTTCATTAAATTATTATTAATAAATAATGATAATTCCTTTCCATAATCGTTATTATCATCAGTGTTATTAATTAATTGAGATTGTGTTGTTAAATATCAATTAAATTGGTTACAGATCACCCATAAGTTAATAAGTCATTCATTGAAGAAATTATCAGATTAAGCTAATTCCAATAAATTATTTTTAATGTTTCTCGAAGTTCATATAAACAGCATTCGTCTAACAGCATTTAACATTGCATCATAAATAACTATCATAATATTATTATTATTATTATTTATATGATTATTATTGTTTTGGTTATTCTAAGGAAGGCGCGCGTGAGTTTCGCATCTGCAGAATAGCTTCGGAGAGTGAGTTTGCATTGTGAAGTGAGTTACCAAAGCGGGTTAGTACAGTTGTTTAACCTCCATTGTGTGGTAGATGTGTTAGTTTGCAATTGGAACGACATAATATCGTGTGTATATTATGAATCTTGTGGTGAAATAACCTTGTTGTGAACAGCCATCTTGTCAAAGATGAAATCACACAGAAGATAGATAGACGATCATTTCCTTGTGCAAGCGCTCCTATTGCTAACCAAAGACCTCATTCTCTCGATCCGAGTCACGGCCTACTAGACTCCACCATCGGTATGACGAAAGAGGCAAAGATTCAGCGTGATACAGCGGAGTTGTTGGGAGCATCAAAGGAAAGCATCCAAAATGGCGGAGAGGGTAGGCGTATTGACTCAAACCAGATTGATGATATCGGTCGGCGGATAACAGAGAATCAACATGAAGAAGAGATGCATCTTGAGACTGCCAGATCACTACTAAAGAAGATTATGGCTATTCCTCTTAAGAATTTAAAAATGGACATAAAAAACGGTCTCATGAAGTTGGAAGAAGCTTTAGATGCTGGAGCAACATGTAGGTTGTCATGGAAGAAATCAGCAGGAGAACTCAAGCAGGAAATAACTATCATGGAGAATAAAGAATTGACCAGGACATCATTAGTAAGAAATGAAATGGTGGAAGATTCAGGAAATTGGGAAAAGGTTCTACCTAAGAAGAAGAGAAAGAAGAAGAGCGAGGAGAGGAAAACTGATGATATTCCAATGGAGCAGGTCAAAAACGATCTTAAAGATACAGCGGTTAGCGAGAGAGGAAAACGACCTTATTCTAAATTAAGGAGTCGTTCAGAAGCCGTAATCATCAAACCAATGAAGGGTAAGACTTTCGCTGATGTTCTGAAGGATATCAGGAATAAGGTGAAGCCGGAAGAGAATGGAGCAGACAATCGATCTATCCGTAAAACTAGAGATGGGGCTGTTCTTCTTCAGTTCAAGAAAACAACGCAGATTGAAAACAGGGAGAAATTCAGTAAATCTTTGAGAGATGCTCTTGGACAAGATGGTGACGTAAAGGCTTTAATTCCCCGAACTACACTGGAGATTCGGGACTTGGATGGTATCACTACCGTTGCAGATGTGGAGGAAGCTGTAAGGCGGGATTGTGGTAATACTCATGGTGAGCTGAAAATTTCGGTAACAAAACCAAATAGTTGGGGACAGAAACTTGCCATTTTTGAAACTAAAGATGAGGATGCTCAGAAACTTCTGGAAGCAGGAATAATTAAGATAGGATGGCTATACTGCAGAGTACGTGTTAGAACCATTTTATCTCGCTGCTTTCGATGCCTGACATATGGACATTTGGCACGGAAATGCGAGGGCCCTGACAGAAGTAAGCTTTGTTTTATGTGTGGAGAAGCTAGTCATAAAGCAGTAGACTGTAAAAAGAATAATCCGCGATGCATGCTTTGTACAGATAAAGGTGTCAATGAAGTTAAACGAAACCATGCTCCTGGATCAGGTGCATGCACAGTTTTTCGAGAAGCTCTTGAAAAGGCCAAAAATAACAGCAAATGATGCAAATCCTTCAAGCAAACGGGCACAGGAGTCAAAAAGCTAACGACCTTCTGACACAGCTGATTTATGAGATGGAAGCAGACATCATTATTATTAGTGAACTATATCAAGAGAGAGACCATCCTGGGTGGTTTGCGGATAATCTTGGAAGAGCAGCAATTTGGATACCAGATCTAGGAAAATTCTCAGTCGCAGAGCATAGATGTGAAAACGGTTTTGTCTGGGTACAGATTGGGGGAATCACTATTGTAAGCTGTTATTTTACGCCAAATGAATCTGTCCCATACTTTCAAATGAAACTTGATGGCCTAGAGGATGCATTGCGTGGAATGGACAAAAGACTAGTGGTCGCTGGTGATTTTAATGCTCAAGCGTTGGAATGGGGCATGCCGCAAATGGACTCCAGAGGAAGACGCATAATGGAAATGGCAGCTAGAACAGGTTTAGTGGTCAATAACATTGGAAATGTACCAACATTCCGACGGCCAGGATGTCAGGGAACAATACCGGATGTAACATTCTCAACGGAGGATATCGCGCCTAAGATTACTGGATGGCAAGTGATTGAGGACTATACAGGGAGTGATCACCAATATATCATCTTTCGTTTACTTCAGGAAGTTCCCCAAGCAAGAAACATACTGCGCAGGCCAGCACGGTGGAATATAGCCAGCATTGACAAGGAAGCGTTTCTTGATGTAATACAAAATGGAATGGAGAACATAGCAGAAAAATGTTCTTGCTGTAGAGGAAAAGAAGCAGCTGGTATACGTGTTGAAATCACCATGCAGCTAATCCAGCAAGCATGCAATACATCAATGTCCCGAAAGAGACCACGAACTAGCAGACGCCCAGCGTATTGGTGGACCGAAGAAATTGCAGAATTGAGAAGAAACTGTCTGCGACTTAGACGCATGGCCCAGAGGACGAGAGGCAGACAAGTGAATACCTCAGTCACAGCGGAGTATAAGTCAGCAAAGAAGGAACTCGGCAAAGCAATTAAGAAGAGTAAAGCTGATAAATGGTGGGCTTTGGCTAAGGAAGTGGAAGATGATCCATGGGGTCTGGGTTACAAGATTGTAATGAAGAAACTTGGTAAATTCTCAAACCCGAGCATGGATTCACAAACCATTAAAGAAATTGTGGATACGCTATTTCCCGACCATCCAGAGAGGACTGATTGTGACGATGAAAGTGAACTGAATGCTATACCTCTCTTCACAGTAGAAGAACTGAATACTGCTTTTTGCTCCCTTAGAAACAAGAAGGCTCCAGGACCAGATGATATACCTGCAGAAGTGCTAAAGATAATATCAGAACTTTGTCCAGAACTGTTGTTGAATATGTACAATCATTGCTTGCTAGCGGGTGTTTTTAATGCCCGATGGAAAATGGCTCGATTGGTTTTGATCAGCAAAGGAAAATCTGGTGGTTATAGACCTTTATGTATGTTGGACACAGCTGGAAAAGGCCTAGAGAAACTTCTGCAGCCAAGAATTCTCTCAGCAGTTCAGATAGCAGGGGATTTATCTGTTCATCAGCATGGATTTCGCAGATTGATGCAATATGGGAGGTGGTGAACACAGTAGAAAGAGCGCAAACGGGCAATCATCATTCTCGTAAAGTGACACTTCTTGTGACCCTGGATGTAAAGAATGCTTTTAATTCGGCAGGTTGGAATGACATGTTGGAAGCTCTTGAAGAGACTTTCAAAGTACCACAGTATCTTATGCGCATAATGAGAGACTACTTCAGGGATCGCACTTTGCTGTATGATACGGAAGATGGACAAAGGGCAAAAAGACTAACGGCTGGAGCAGCGCAGGGATCGATCCTTGGTCCAGATCTCTGGAACATCATGTATGATGGCTTGTTACGTCTGGAGATGCCAGAGGATACGAATCTAGTGGGCTACGCTGATGATGTGGCTGCGTTGATAGTGGCCCGCAATGTTGAGATGGCCCAAATCAAATTGAACCAGGTGATGCGGCGCATAAAAAACTGGATGACGAGTCACAGACTAACACTAGCAGAACATAAAACTGAGATAGTTCTTCTGACGAGGAAAAGGATTGTGACTCTTGTACCAATGACTGTTGGAGATACAGTGATTGAAACATCTACGAGTACAACATATTTAGGAGTGACACTTGACTCCAAGCTCACATTCTGGAACCATATTCAGAGAGTGACAGATAAGGCAGTAAAATACATGACAGCACTTAGTAGGCTGATGGTGGTGTATTTTTGCAAATACACGGAAAGAAAGAATTAGCTTTTGCTGTTCATTACTTTATATCAGTCCGTTTATTTAAATTTCTTTCCCGCACACACCAACATCGAACTGTTACCTCCCGTTTGCCCCGTGCATTTGTTTATTTTTTCTGTCATTTTTTTTACAGAAACGCATATTCTGCTGAACCAGCCTGACAGCGTCCCATCGCTGCCTTCCGAACTTCCATTGCTTCAAGCCATGAAGACTTCCACATTAATCCGCGGGGCGTCGTATTCTTCACCAATCTACTACTCCGTGAAGACACCGCTCCAAGAAGAATTTTATTTTTGTCAAGATTTTTCATGTTTATGTGTAACCTCTTTGTTCCTCCCCTCACTCGCCCACTTCCCCCTCTTCTCCCCTCCTCCTACTGCTCTCTCCTCCGTGCGTGCAGCCAGCCCGCTCGGACACTTCACTTCTAAACTTCGTCTCGACTTGTCTCCGCGTCGTGAGCAACCACTCACTCTCAGTGCACTCAACTTCTTGTTGGACATGCCGTCTAGGCTAGTGCTTTTTCTGCGTCTAGCAGCCCTCACTTGTACGTCGGAAGTCGACTAAGTCAGTTAGAGCTCCACTCAAGCTCGCCTCCTCAACTCGAGAGGCAAACTTTCAAATTGATGATGATAATAATTGTTGTTTTAAGGGGCCTAACATCTAGGTTATCGGCCCAAAACTTTCAAATTCTACGCCATGTTAGAATTTTAGTATCAACCGTCAAAGAGATTATCGCCTTCGCCATGAAGCAAAGCTAAGTATTACTTCTACGTTATTCAACTTATTTAATGGATTTTAAATAGCTACATGCTTTTAATGATCATTTTATAGGCAGTGTAAGATTACTATATTTGGGGCAATAATCATCCTTCGCGGGATTTTCTATGTTGGGCTTTGGTCTATCTAAGCCAATCTTAACATGAAGCAGCATTTCTTAAGCTCATTAAATGAGAGATTTTCTCACAACGCGGGATACCATTAAATTACCCACTGTCTATAAAAAAAATACTTAGCTCATTACACCGCTGGAATAACTTTTGCCCTATTCTTCAGTCATGATCGCTCTGGAACCTTCCATAATCTGCACGCTATCTACCAGTTATACTGTCATGTATTTTCCACTCACATGTGGGAACACTTTTTCAAATTAAGGAATCTTCCTTATGAACTACTAATCAATATCTATTTTTTCTTCCTCCGTTGGGATTTTCTCAGATGCATTCAACTATAATCTACAACTTTCTCAAGCAATAGACTCTCGCATATCTATTGTAACTAGTTATTTTCCCTTATTGCAATAACTTTCTTTGCCATAAACCTTTTGTGCTACTACAGTGAACTTTTCATGTATATCAACAGACTATAGTGAAAACAGTGTTTGTTCAACATTTCATCCGCGTCGCGCTCGTCCGTGTACTATAAATACGGCCATGAACACTTTTCCTCAATCCTATTTGATCTTTCCCAAAACCCTTACTAACAAACCAAAATAATCAAGTTGTTACTTTAGGTCTTTTTTCAATGAGGTGTCACACTCAATTAGTGCCCTCCCTTTTTTGCTCTATGTACCATGAATTAATGTTTGTAAAACTTCGTGTTTAGTACACGCTTTAAATTGTATTGTTTCTCCCTTCTAATTTGGGAATACAATTCTTTCAACTCATAAGTGAGTTATCTCTAGGTTTCACGAAAGGGAAACTTTCCCCATTTGTCTCGTGATCCTTACTTAAACATAGGAATTCTGGAAACTTCCTTGCGATTTTTCTCTTCAGGTTTCACAATAAGTAACCTGCCCTATTTGTATAAACTTCTATTTTATTCTTCCTGCTTTTTGTTGTTGTTACATTCGAAGTTGTTACTCTTTCTATGATATTTACCTATAAAATTCTTAAAGTACACACCTTGTACTTAATGTATTGCCTAACTTTAATTACGTCAGTTATCTTTAAATTTTCCTTTTATTATTTATCTTTGTCTTTCCAAAATCTTACGAAGATTTTAAAGTATATAAAAGATTTGAAACCAAAAGAATTGTTAATTGCCTGGCGCAAGCTTTAGATGTTTTTGGAGGTCTGCGACCCCATTTGTTACAAAATCAAAATTATATATTTGTTACAAAAACTACTACCCAACATTGTTAAATAAATTTAAGATTTGTTCTTTGATTTATCATTTCTCAAACATAACGGTTAGGCAAGATCCTGTCTTCCCTAACTCTTCCTAGGTTGCCCTCGTTAATAAAAATAAATCTATTGATAGGGTGTTCTCCACTTGTTGCATTTGAGCAAGAACTCTTAGTCATAACTTATGTCAAACTCTCTTCCTATTTCTCCATCCTTTTTCTCCGGTCCGAAACCCACTTCCTTTCTTTTCATCATCTTCCCTTGGGGGTTAGGTTATTCCCAAGCTAATAATCTACCCAGATGGGCAATATTAACGGCCCAAAATCAAGTAAAAGACGCCTCCTCGTGACGACGGTTCAGTCAGTGCTCCTGTATGGCTGTGAAGTTTGGGCCGAATCCTTGAGATTTGCATGGTATCGGAGAAGGATAGCTGCCGTACAACGGAGAGCAGCTTTAGGTATTGCATGTGCATACCGCACGGTTTCTGAACCTGCAATCCTCACGGTGGCAGCAATAGCCCCAATCGATCTGCTTGCATTGGAGCGACAAGAAATCTGGCGTACCCAAGGAGAGCTGGGAAAGAAATGTGCAAAGAAGCGTGCCTTTAATCAACGGATGAGGCGATGGCAACTCAGATGGGAAAGTGACCGTCGTGGTAAATGGACCAAGTGACTGATACCACGCCTGGATACCTGGGTCGAAAGAGTACATGGTGAAGTCAATTATTACCTCACACAACTTCTAACAGGACATGGATATTTCCGGAAATTCCTGCATAGAGTAGGCGTAGCGAGTGGTGCAACATGCATATATTGTGACGACATCGATGATGTACTTCACACCTTCTTCGTGTGCGGCCATTGGATGATAAAGAGAGAATATGTGGAAACTGAACTGGGAGAACTGACACCAGATAATATTATTGCTGTGATGTTACGGAACCAGCAATCATGGGATCATGTAGCAGTGTTTGTGGAGGACGTCCTTCGCCAGAAAAAGCGGGATCTGGAAACGTACGAATGCCCTTAAGAAGAAATGAAGAAAGAAGAAGTCTGAAAGGCTAAGTAAGCACGACATCACCCTGAAGTAATGCGAGAGCGGTTCTGGGGTGATGAACGCATCGTGGGAAAAGGGATGTGGCTTTTAGTGGGTAAGAATCCCACACTACTGTGGAGTGCGGACCCTTCACAAGTGTCTTTTGAAGATTTTCCACAGTCCCTCGTAAAAAAAATATTTATATCACCACGCACATCATAAATTATCATATTAGGACTGTGTTAACACTAACAACATCCTCGAATTCTCTTAATCACCAATACTTGTAGTGAAATTCTCTTATCACAAACTTTAATCTTTTAAATATGATGGATTGGCCACCCGACCCACATCCAATTGTTGCCACTATAAGACCACTTTAATTAAAGTGTCTACTACATTAATGTGTGAAACGTGCTACCATTATATGTGCTGTTTCAAAAATTGTTATTCAAACTGGTTTATACTACTCGATAATCTATTAAATTAAGCATATGAATCCTTTTAATTCCATCAATTCAAAATTGATAACCAATAAATTCATAATAGGTTTACTGCTCTACATTTGCAATTATAATTCAAAGCATTTGCCATAAATTGCCATACTAAATGCAATCATGAACGATAACTATTAAATAATTATTATTATTTAATTAATTCTGCATAAATAATTCAATTATGATTCATAATTAATTCAACTTTTTAAATTAGATTCAATTAGTTAATCTAATTAACTATTGTTGCTAAATATCCGATAAACAATCAGCAATCGCATCAAAAATAATCATGCAGAAAAAATCACAATAGAGAAAAATTATTATGTTGTCATTAAATTAAACTCATTTGAATTTATTAATTTAGGAATGAAATTATAAATTATTAAGTTTGTTGAAATATGTGTGAAATTATTATAAATTGCAATGGCTTAGTCCTAAAATGCTCTTTATGTATGAAAATCAGGCATAATATAGCAGTCGCCTGATATAAAATCAATAATTAATTCATGGTAGCGTAATGTCTGTCATTGTGTAGAATAGGTGTATTTTGGTCGCTTTTCCCTTAAAGGTGGAGTGTTGTCGGACGAAGTCATGGTAGTTAAGGTTGCCTTACATCTTCCAAGATCGACGTCCTATTAATTCATGGAACCCCATCATCTACGAGTGGATTGTATGACGTATTTGAGTCTTCTAATTCTGGCATACATCTATGTTCATAAGTATTCCCTTATTTAGTTTAATCCTTCATCATGTTGAATGAGTATATGTTCTTGAATGTTCCCATGTTGATCAGATTATGTGAAATTTGCTTGTTGAAAAATCTTGAACCGCAAGAAATCATGTGAGTGTCCGCCACTGCTGGCATAATGTTCCACATATTACTAGTCTTTGTGTCTTGCATTACGTTTACTGTATTCTTCTTAGAATTGTATTCCGCTCAGAATATGTTCAGTTGAAACGTACAATCTTGTTTCGAATTGTGTGAATATCTTGCTATAAGTAGCTAACAAATGCGCATGATGTTTTCTTATGGAGCTGTGCTGTGCAGTTAGCCTTGAGAGTTGCTGTCATTGAGAAAAATGTTCCCATTTATTGCGGTCCGCAATCTGTTTAACAAGTCCTTTGGGTGTGGTGAGATTTCAATATCTACTATCAAATAGGGTAAAGTCAACTTACATCAGCCTCTGCAATATACACACATCAAAAAAAGTTTTGCATCACCTCGGTTCCCAGATCTCCGGCATATAGACGTTGACTGTGTATATTGTATCCAAGATACAGTCCCTTTGACTGTTCATAGATGTCACTAAAACTGCTCAAAGATGTAAACAACCATGCATGAGCAGGGCCTATTAGACGGAGGGGGTACGACAGCCGATCAGTTCCAGTCATTCCACCAGGACGAAGGTACGCTGCTCATGTTGTCTGTAGTTCTACCATGCCTAGAAGGTCAATACCGCAGTTCGATCGCGTCCGCATTGTTACTTTGTGTCAAGAAGGGCTCTCAACAAGGGAAGTTTCCAGGCGTCTCAGAGTGAACCAAAGCGATGTTGTTCGGACATGGAGGAGGTACAGAGATACAGGAACTGTCGATGACAGGCCTCGCTCAGGCCGCCCAAGGGCTACTACTGTAGTGGATGACCGCTACTTACGGATTGCCGCTCGGAGGAACCCTGACAGCAATGCCACCATGTTGAATAATGCGTTTCGTTCAGCCACAGGACGTCGTGTTTCAACTCAAACTGTGCGCAATAGGCTGCATGATGCGCAACTTCACTCCCGACGTCCATGGCGAGGTCCAGCTTTGCAACCCCGACACCATGCAGCGCGGTACAGATGGGCCCAACAACATGCTGAATGGACCCCACGGAATTGGCATCACGTTCTCTTCACCGATGAGTGTCGCATATGCCTTCAACCAGACAATCGTCGGAGACGTGTTTGGAGGCACCCTGGTCAGGCTGAACGTCTTAGACACACTGTCCAGCGAGTGCAGCAAGGTGGTGGTTCCCTGATGTTTTGGGGTGGCATTATGTGGGGCCGACGTACGCCACTGGTGGTCATGGAAGGCTCCGAAACGGCTTTACGATACCTGAATGACATCCTCCGACCCATAGTGCAACCATATCGGCAGAATATTGGAGAGGCATTTGTCTTCATGGACGACAATTCTCGACCTCATCGTGCACATCTTGTGAATGCGTTCCTTCAAGATAACGACATCGCTCGACTACAGTGGCCAGCATGTTCGCCAGACATGAACCCTATCGAACATGCCTGGGATATGTTGAAAAGGGCTGTTTATGGACGTCTTGACCCACCAACCACTCTGAGAGATTTACGCCGAATTGTCGTTGAGGAGTGGGACAATTTGGACCAACAGTGTCTTGATGAACGTGTGGATAGTATGCCACGGCGAATACAGGCATGCATCAATGCAAGGGGACGTGCTACTGGGTATTAGAGGTAGTGGTGTGTACTGCAATCTGGACCACAAATGCTGAAAGTCTAGCTGTATGATGGTACAACATGCAATGTGTGGGTCTCATGAGCAATAAAACGAGCTGAAATGTTGTTTGTGTTGATCTCTATTCCCTTTGTATTTAACGGTTCCGGAACTCTTGGAACCGAGGTGATGCAAAACTTTTTTTGATGTGTGTATACACACACGCTCGCAATGAATTGATACCACCTGTTGGTCGAGTACTAGAATTGTACCGTTCTTCGGTCTGGTATCGAACTTAGAATCACTACGTTCAACTCAATTTCACTTGCGAACTCAACTATCACGTCCGCGTCCGTTCCGTAATTGAAATCTGGACTTCGGCCAGTCAGGTTTGATACTGTACTGCAGACAATATGCGAATGAACTGAAGTCAGGAACGACTCCGTATCATAGACTGTCTTCCTCGTCACGTGGCTGGAATAGTGTAGGGGTGAACATCCCTCTTAATGTCGTCATAATGAGGAGCTTCACATTAGACTGATAAGAAATACTCGGCTTTCTGTTACAATAATTAACCATTTGTCAATTTATATCTTCTGTTATCTTGACAATAATAAGCAACGAAGATTCATTAAAAGATGTTCTAATTAATTATGATCAGTAGGATATCATAAGAATGGAGTTTCATGTCGGACATACAAAATAAATTATTCTTTGGTTCGGAGACTCGCTCTTAAGCTCTCAGCGTAGATTGGCCAGCGATCTTTCGTTTCCTTCTAGATCACGGCTAAGGTAGCCTAGTCACATCACTGGATTTCGGTCACATTACACTCAGTCTCGTGAGGCAAAACTGAGAAGAGTCGGGTTCGATACCTTCATGTGCCATCCTGGAAATGGTTTTCCGTGGTTTCCTTCTTCCATGTAAAGTTTTGAAGCCATTCTTTCAGTGTTGCCTACATAAACTGTCAGTTGTAACTTCCACTCCATGCTAATGCCGCGATGGTACCTAACTTAAGGCTACAGTCGCTTCCTAGCCCAATCCTACCTCAATTACAAATACACACACTAGTACAGACATCACAGTGACACATGTTATCAGACAAATTCTACAAGCACCCAAGTACATGGGTAGCATGGCCACGACTTCGCAAAGCTCCTAAAGAAGCGACAACAACCAACAAGTGAAAAATGTGACCAGTTCCTAAAGGGGACGGAAGGTTCCCTGCCCTCTGCGAGATAGGCCTTCTCATGGCCTGCCTATCTCATGCCAGCTGACTACAAGTCTGAAACGGTTAACTGGCTTACGCATGTACCACCTTTTCTCAGGATGTGATCTAGGGCTTCATTGGCACCATGCCTCTAAGAATTCAGCCCTGTATTGCAGCTCTGGTGGGCACATCTCTTACTGCTTTTGACCACTTTTGAGTTCAGAGGGACTCTTTCTCCATGTTCGATTACAGCAGAGCAGCATCAATCCTTCAATGTGTTTCAGTTCCGATTTTCACAAGTGTTTGTTGGCTGTAGCCCTTAAGCGAAGAAACATCACCTGTGCGTAATTGGTACCATCCATGAACGTTTTAGATGAGGTGAATAACGTATAATTCCATCTATATTTACAGGAAAGGTTCGCTGAAGAACACACCAGAGGAATTCACGTATCTCTTGGAATGGTTGGTACACAAGAGAGGAATTTTGTGATTTATGGATCATAGAACCTAATGGACATCCAAAATATTTAATGCAGAATGTTGAAATAAATTGGGCACGAGTAGTTGTCCAGTCCTGGTATCGGAGTAATTTCAAATCCAACATTAACTATTATGACATCGCTACTTTGTGGGAGAAATGACTTGAAACCCCATGCTAGGCAAGGTGAAAATATTTGGAATTCCCACTGTTTTATTGTGTATAAAACAAACCTTGTGGACTGTCCGTGTTATAATAGTTCAGACCCGTAAATAAATTCTGTTGGGCGCCACTCATTTGAGAATAAAATATAAAATACATGATACTTTACTCCCGGGCAGCAGGGCAATACGCTTGCTGTATGGCAACTCACACTTCCCCCTTTCCTAGAAATCATACATATAAAGAGTAACTATTGAAATAATCTCATCACTTTGTAATTGCAATGTAAATTTATAATATTTCATGAATCGAACTATGTTTTACTAACCGGAAAGCGCCGAACATTACATTTCCATTTAGCTAACCTTGTCTTACTGGATATTTGGGGCATATCGTTCAAATAGGTGTTCTTTATTTTCATCCTCATATGATATCTCTGGTTCCTTTTATGAAGAATCCCTTTACGGATACTTCTCCGTTATATATATAAGAATGTGAATCCTTTCTAGAATACAATTACATTCACAAATACTTGTAGCAGCTCGTCGTATTATATAACAGAATGCATCCTCTCGATGCCAAACAATCAACTAACTAACTTTTACCAGAGTATCTATATCTCATTTCACCGCCACCTAGATCCTTATTCGTTTCAAACAAATCATTAGTTCTACGTTATGCCGTGTCGCTTGTTAGTCGGTTTCACATCATATGACACAAGGTCATCAGGCAACAGCCTAGGTACTAACTTCTACTCTATATATCTGGGCACTTTCCGATTGAATAAATATAAACTATAACTATATATATATATATGACAATGAAGAATAATGAGGAGTGTCTGTGCAGATCCATGATCTGTCACAGTGTATAGACCTATAGCCTACATCTACAGTACATTCCACAATTCCTGAGGCTCTACATATTTCGTTAATTAATAAAGAGTAACTAACCATAGTTTACAACCATATAATCTCTCTAAAGTACAATCTACGGATAGCTATCACCATTTAGCATTTCACCTAACATATATACTGCATTTAGCATACACTGACAGTTGCAGTACCAACACTGCAACTAAATAATTGTACATATTGTAAATATTTTCACCTGTATTTCAAACATAGATTTTGTAGCCTAAGTGTAATGGATCTGATGATGATCGCTTGACGATCGAAACTGGTCATCCTAGTGTTTTATTAATCTGATGTAATTTATTTCAGGATTAGGGCATAACCCATCTCATTTGGGTACATTCGTGTTGACCGACTGAAAAGCACTAAACTCTTGTTTACTAAGGCAACACTGAAAATATGGCTTCAAACACCACAATTTTGCATGTTTATTGGGGACTTGCCTTCACACACATACTGTCCGATCGTACAAACTTTTCTTCTGTGCTCAGTTTCGAATATAATTGAAAGTTATTCGAGAATAGTCTACTCGTATGTGGGTCATCGATAGTGCAACCAAATTACTCATACAGTAGATATTGACATGCTTACTCACCGTATTTGTTGGGTATCACATCAGGGTCAGTCTCCTCGGTGGCTCGGTGGTCCCCTACTGGGACGACAACAGCAGCACTTGCTGGCGGAGCAGGATTCAGTGGGGTGCAGTGCGGGTCGGCTGTGTCGTCAGCTAGAACAGCCTCCAGGGTGGTGTGCTTCTCTCCTCGTCCTCTGCGTCGGTACTGGTGTCGGCGGTACAGAGCTACTCCAACAGCACACACCACAGCCAGGAGCCCAGCAGCGGTAGCTACCAGTCCTGTCAGTACGGGGTTCATCGGGAGTGCCGTGGACGGTCCTGTAACACAGTTCCCCGTGTTTTGTCAACCACAAGGATACAATACAAATCCACAGGAACAATCATCGTTCTAGCCACATAGGATACATCTAACTCAAAATATTAAAACTATTAATAAACTGATGCGTGGTCAGCGCGACGAGGCCCCTCGGCCATTAATCATGTCTTTCTTGACCGAGGCACTGTCTCTCTGATCATACAGCTATCCAATATTCCTTACGAGACTGAGTGCTCCCTGTTCGAGGCATGAATTCAGTATCCAAAATCCCTGACGGGGCAGACAGTTGAACCTAGTGTCCCCTAGGTGCAAATTAGGTATGAGTGTGCGTAACGAAATTATAAAACAAAACATGAGATTGTGTCAAGTTTTTTTTTAATGTATAAGGTAGTTCTGTTGAGCTGGTTTTGTTCCTTTTTGGGTGTGGTGGGGTATGAGTATATTGTTACTTTGGGGACCATAATTAACCCACCTGAAGGAAACTGTCACAAATTAAATAATTCTCCTGCTGTAATTTGAATTTCACTCCCTTGGTTTTAAAACACCAGGAGCCGTGTTTTGTAAGGAATGTACACATTCTTCTTGAAATCCCAAACAATTGCAATACACGTTAGCTGGTAACTATCTTAAAAATATTTCACCTGTATCTACAGATATAAATTCTTAAGATTGGTTTTGATCTCCAGAATGATGAACGGCTCTAGCAATTGCAGCGCGTAACACAATATCAGCGAGTGTTGTATTTTTCAACTATATACATTTAGTGAACTGGACTTGAACAGCACACTAGGGGCATCGCGAGAGTGGTACTAAACATACATTGAGGGTTCCCTTGAGCAAAGGAAGACCCTTGGCTCCTCCTTTCACCACAGAGATCAGTTTCACCTGTTGCACTCAGGGTATCGCTAACAGGAACAGTACACCGAACGTATTAACGTGACCCATAGATTTTGTTTTTTCTTTTATAAACTATTTATGTACCGGTACTATATTAAATTATATTACAAAATGGACGTTCGAAACATGTCATCCAATAAAGTACCCCTATTTGTGTACATAAAGGCATGTTATTTTGTAATAAATACCTTATGTTACATTTCTTTCAGGTTAGGGCATATAAATACTTTTATGTTCGATCCTGACTATTATGTGTCAGAAAACTGTATCATAATGAGGCTCATTATAACACTATTTTTCATTATGAAACAGTTTCTCCCACCAATCAGAGCTCAATAAACAGTTGTGTGGCCAATTAGATAAGGATACCTTCGCTCATGCGCTCAAAATCCAACCTGTCTATATAAATTACCGAAAGTGCACCGTCCATATGTTCGCGTAAATAAACTGGTGAATATGAGACAAGGAATATCACTGTACCTTAATATCCCCAAAACCATTTTCTACACAGCGCGTTGTTTTGAAACGACTACGGTGACAGTTTTACTGAATACTGGTGCACAATCTGAACATATTGTAACCTTATTTTGAAGGGTACGATTACGCCACTGACGATATGTCAAAATTTTGACATTCGTTATTTATATCATGTGTTATTTCGGCAGTTAATTAGCCACAAGTTATTAAGTGTAGGGTTAGTCCATATAATGTATTATCATGATTAAGGTTTTGTTACGGTATTAAGTTGACAGAAGTCAGAGGCTGTTTTTGTAATTAGCTAGCGCTTGAGCACTAATGGTCATTTCTTGAGCTTACGTCTTCTCCCAGAACACCACGATGTGAAGGAATAACTTACCTGCGTACCTACTCAACAACAATAGCCGCGTGCCGAGCCCACGGTAATGAGTAAGGGTGCGGCCAAGGACGAGGGTAGATGAGTGGAAAGAGGTAAGCTGAACAATACAGACGGTCGTGGTACGACTTGGGACGAGACTCCTTTATGTGAAAGGAGGACAACTCAACTAGACTTGGTGGAAGACAGTCGCAGGTAGAACAGTATTGCAGGAGTGGTATTCAAGACTTAGGCCAGTACGATACATTATGGTGTTGGCAGTGTCATTCGCCAACATCATAAGAGTGGTTTAGGGACTTACAATCCACCACCATTATTCATTCTGAGTAGCCTACATACCTCAGAATTAATAGTAGCCAGTTATTTAAGATAAATTCCTCGTATGAAGATGGACTTCTACCACCTACAACAACAGCTTTCTCTTGGGGAGAGACTCTTCAATAAAGCGGATTCATCGTTTGGTAAGCTCATTGACCTTATGCACAAGCTCTCTTTCTTCACTCTTGAATAAATCAACCTAAAGTATTAAATTCAGATCTAGATTAAATTAAATTCATAACGCCTCCGTTTTCTTGCAACTTTTGCCTGTCTTAAATTCTTTTGTTTACTTTCTACGTTAAGTCATTAATTAATGCATTTTCCTAACTTGTTTGTTTTTGATGCTATTAAATTTTTATTTAAAGTAAATGCAGTCTGTCTCCTTTCTAGATGATAGAAATAGATATAAGCCATCCTCTTTTCCCCGAAGCAAATGTTATTCAGGTTAATGACTAAGTCATACCACGACTTGAGTCGATGGAGTCTGGTGAATGTTCTACCTGAGCTAGGACGTAAAATTATTTATGATTTATTGGGTTATCGCTCTCAGATCGAACCCTTGGCGCCCAACACTCTTACATATAACTTCAGATCCGGTGACCACTGATGGGTCATATCAAATGGTAAGTCAGGTAAAAAAAAAATGGATACAGAAATTAATAATCTGGCAGGTTTTGATCTTATATATTGTTCCAAAATTACATACACAACCAACAGTACCGTTACATTGGCGCCCAACGTGGGGCGAAAACCTGATAACATTTGTGGAGGGAAAAGTGACATATTTCTGTACCTGCATTTTGGGGGATTTTATATATCAACGTGAGTCAGAATGAGTGATTCAGAAGACGATGTGTTACTACGTAGTCAAAAACAGCTAGGGAGTAAGATGACGAAGGAGAAAGAGGATGAAGCACGTAGTAAGTTAGTAGAGGAAGGTGAAAGCAGCACAGGGATGATGTCGGAGGTAAATCCCAGTAATGATGGTGAGAAAGAAAGTCCGGGAGATATGAAGAGCATGTTTGCGAGTCTTATACAGGTATTAAATACGAAATTTGATCAAAACAGTAAAGAAATTAGTAGTAAACTAAACGATAAATTGGAGGAAAACAGTAAAGAAATTAGTAGTAAACTAAACGATAGTAATGAAGAACTTAATAGTAAATTGGATCAAAACAGTAAGGAGATGGATAAGAGATTTGAGCAAATTAAGGGTGAAATCAGGGGTGTGATGGAAGAGAAGACGAAAGAAATCCTAGCTGACATGGAGAGTAGATTGAGGAGGGTGCAAGATGAACTTGAGTATAAAATAAGTAAGCGAGCAGAGGAATCTAAAGAGTTAATACAGTTAGAGACGAAGCAAATTAAGAAACAATTGGGAGGAGAAATTGAAAAAGTTCAGAGTACAACTATGGAGGTTAAAGAACAGTTGGGGGGAGAAATTAAAAAGATTCAGGGAGTAACAACGGAAATTAAAGAACAGCTGGGCGGCAAAATCGACAAGGTTCAAGCAGAAATTAGTAAAGAAGTTGAAAATTTGAAGAAACAGAGTAAGGAAAGTATAAGTAAAATTCAAGAAACACAGAATAGGCTGAATTATAATGTTGAAGCAACAGATGGTAGCATATACGCAAAAGTTAGTAGTATAGAGAAACGAGCAGAGGAGAAAATTGCCGAGCTTGAAAACAAATTAAAGTCTAGAATAAGACAAGAAGCAGGTCAGAGTCGAACGACATATATGAATAGCACGCATAAAGAAATAGAGTTAGGGAAATTTAGCAATCGGCAAGGATGCCCCATGGTGTTTCTAAATACTATTGAAGTGAGGTTTAAAGAAAGATTGGAGGACGGAAACATCGAATGGTGTAATGTTGTTGAAATATTAGAACAGGCCTTCGTAGGGGAAACCAAAAACTGGTTTGCAGTTTATAGGGACGGTTTTGAAGATATCACAGACTTCAGACATAAATTTTGTGATAAGTTTTGGAGTGAGAGCATACAATCACGGTATCGTGAGGGAATCGTGTGTGGAAAATACAACGCAAGGGGTAATCTCAATATGACGGAGTATTTCCTGGGGCAAGTGTTGGTTTGTAAATACTTGGATGGACTGAGAGAGGAAAAAGATGTGGTAAGGCTCCTGTTAAGGCATTTCCCTTACCGGATCAAAGAGGCGGCATGCATACAAAATGTAAAAACTGTCACGCAAGTAGAGAACTTACTAGGTACCTTTGATGCGCTAGGGAAAGGTTCAAGTGAGGAAACAGTCAGTAGAAACCAGGGTAATTATAATAATCAGGCTCAGGATGCAAGAAATCAAGGAATGCAGAGAAACAGTGGCGAAGGGGGCAATTATCAAAATAGGGATCAGAGTGGAAACAATTACCAAAACCGGGGTAATAATTTTGTGACGCCCTATCAAAACAGGAATAATTACTCGCAAGGCAGGAATTATGATTCGCGAGGAAATCAAGGTAGGGGTAATGATGGACGCAACGGACACGGGCAGGGTAACTACGGTAATAACCCTAATGTTAATCAGAACCGAGGATATGGGAGAGGTAATCCCGTAGGTAATAATGAAAATAGTAACCAACAGAATGTGAATAGTAATAGCCAGACCAGCGTTGCGACCACTTGTGAAGCTAGAGACAATAATAGTAATTTAAACGCGAGCCAGACTGCATCATAAGGTCAGGATCTCAGTCTGCGACGTGCCCTGTTTTAACCCTGATACAGGAACACTATGACCTAAACGTAAGGAATGATTTGTTAAGTGAACTATGTGACGAAGCAATATTACCAGTGGCGGGTAATATAAGTCCGATCATTAAGTTACACGTGTCCGGGACGTGTACGAATGTGTTAATAGACAGTGGCTGTGTAAGAAGTTGCATAAGCAATGCTTATTATGATAAATTAAATGGAACTGGGGTAAACTTTGAAGAATTGCCAATTAAGAGTACTTTTGTAATCACAGCCGTGGGTAGGAAGTCTAAAATTATATCAAAACAGGTGTTAGTAGAGATAAATATAAACAGTTACGTAGAGAAGCAAGTGTGCCTTGTAATTCCAAATCTAGTGTACGACGTTATTTTGGGTTCTGATTGGCTGACTAGGGTGTCAGGAAACATATGTTATGAAGAGTGCTGTATTACATTTAAATTTGGTGGTGCGGAAGTGGTGATACCGTTCAATGAACAATATAGGAGTAGCGTAGTAGGAGTGATGTGTACGTTAAATGAGATGTCTCAAGCTATAGAGCAAGAGTCAGTAACTTTTGTAGGCAGTGTGGTTACGAACGACAGTCTCGATGACTCGTTACGTGAAGCTGCGTTTCTTGGAGATGTAGAGGAAGATAAGTGTATGCTTCTCTACGATGTTTTGTCAAATAATAGTAGGATATTTGAAGATCGAATTGGTAGAGCCAATTGTTATGTCCACTCTTTGAACGTTGTTGACAATTCGGTATTTACCGGTCACCGCTATCCTGTGCCTTTTGTCTATCAGAAAGCCGTAGAAAGTCAGATCAATCAGATGCTTCAGGACGGTATAATTGAGTATTCTAACAGTCCCTATGTAAATTCACTTATTACAGTACCTAAGGCAGATGGAAAAGTCAGGATATGTTTAGACGCGCGTTTAGTTAATGCACACATTTCATCAGACCAATTAAAATCTATGTCTATAGAGGAGCTAATGCAAACTTTTGAGGGAAAACAATTTTTTACGTGTGTTGATTTAAGTTCTAGTTTCTGGCAAGTTCCTCTTAAAGTTGAAGATAGAGCCTTTACCGCTTTTAGTCATCAGTACAATCTGTACCAATTTTGCAGGGTACCCTATGGATTAAAGAGCAGTTCAGCAGCGCTGATAAGAGCACTGAACATAGCTTTAGGTGATAACACGGGAGATTATGTAACTATATATATTGATGATCTTGTAATTAGTTCGCGTACTTTTGAAGAGCATTTGGTTCACTTGGACACGGTTTTTAAGAGACTAGATAAAGCAGGGTTCACCCTGAAATTGTCAAAATCTACGTTTTGTAAGTCACAAGTAACTTTCCTGGGTCATAGTGTGTCACGTTCAGGGGTAACTCCAGAAGAAAGTCGGATTAACAAAATCCTCGATGCAAGTGTGCCACAAAATGTTAAACAGCTGAAGACGTATTTAGGAATCTGTAATTTTTTTAGACGTTTTGTGTTAAAATATTCTAAGTTAGTAGAACCATTCAGGGACCTCTTAAAGCAAGGAAGCAGATGGAGATGGGATGTGACTCATGACGAGGCATTTCAAGCTCTGAAACGAGGTTTTGAACAAGCAGTTGTTTTAAAATATCCAATAAGAGACCAGGAATATGTGGTGATGACAGATGCCTCACATATAGGTATAGCAGGAGTCTTGTGCCAGAGAGATACGGAGGGAAATTTACGGATTGTATCCTTAGCCTCGCGTGGACTTTCTGCCGCTGAGAAACGCTACACCATCACAGAATTAGAGCTACTTGGGATAGTATTTAGTTTAGGGAAATTCCGTATGTATCTACTCGGAAGTAAATTTGAGATCCACACAGATCACCACGCATTGTTGTACATGAAAACATGCAAATTAAGTTCAAATAGAGTAAGCCGTTGGATTCTAGCATTACAAGAATATGACTTCACAGTTATGCACATTAAGGGTAAAGATAATATCCTAGCCGACATGTTATCACGTGACTCCAGTCTAAGCAGGGATAATTCTATTATTAAAGCAGAAGAAGGGATTTTATTGTGCGCTTGTGTAGATCAAGGCAATAAGGCATCGTTACAGAAACTGAAAGACATGCTAGTGGAACAGCGTGATGATGTAATCTTGGGTGAGGCACTCGCTAGGTTGGAAGGGGGCAACTCAGACATAGTGAAAGTGGGAAGGTTCGCATATAAAATGCAGGACGGCCTTCTCGCAAGAAGATGTAGGAAGGATCGCTGGGCAATATGTGTACCGGGCACTGTGAGGGAGGAATTAATATGGTTTATGCATAAGGAGCTGGGACACTTTGGAGCCAGCAAAGTACTTTATGAAATTGCTCATGACTTTATCTGGGAGAAAATGGGAAGGGACATTAGAAAAACCATAGCTAAGTGTGACACCTGTCAGAGGAGCAAGTATCCAGTAAGATATCTAGTTGGGGAAAGACAGGCAGTTCTCACAAGTAGTCCCGGCGAACTACTGTGTGTGGACCTATTTGGCCCAGTCATTCGAGGTCAGTACGGCTACGAATATATATTCATAGTTATTGATGCATTCAGTAAATACATCAAACTGTATGCGCTAAGGAAAGCCACGGGACTCGCATGTAGCCGACTGATCATTAACAAGTATATACCCGAGTTTGGCGTTCCGCTCAGGATATTATCTGACAGTGGACCACAGTTCACTGCAAAGAAATGGAGAACCAGTATGCAGGAAGCTGGTATCACACAGGTTCATTCCTCTGTAAGATACCCCCAAGGAAATTCTGCGGAGAGACCGTTAAGGGAAGTGGCTCGTCTTTTTCGCACTCTGGTGAATGACAAACATTCGGCTTGGGTTGGACATCTTCCCAAAGTCGAGACTTGGCTGAATTCTGTCCAGCACGAGAGCACGAAGATGACACCGTACGAAGTTCACTTCGGTAAAAGACCACAGAATGAACTAGCTAGAGTATTAGGCTTAAATGAGGGGAAACTACCAGGGATGGATTACATTGTCCAGTTGGCGAAACATAATTTATCAAAGTCAGCTGCAAAAAGAATTCGCCAACAAAAGCAAGCGAAATTCGACCTATTCAATCCGGGAGACAGAGTCCTGTTAAGAGTACCGAAGCAGTCGAATAAATTAGAGAAAGTGATGAGCAAGTTCTTTTTTTTATATGAAGGCCCTTACACGGTTACCAAACGTATAGGCAATACTGCCTATGTACTAGAAGACGATACGTCAACTCGATTATACGGCACGTACAACATAAATAGCCTTCGGAAGTATATATCTTAAGTGACCCAGAAACAGGCAATATTGCAAACATTATGCTGTTGAGCAGGTAAATCAAAATGGTAAATACCTAGGTATTAATAAGGTATCAGATGTGGTCAGTATCATTGATCTGTGTGAGATGAACTGTTAAAGAGGAGAGGGAATCGAGATGAAGGGTGAACTGGTATGGAGTTTGGTACTTAAAGGGAGTTATATCTAAAGGGACAAAGAGGACAGAAATATGATGGATTGTATGTATTTCTAGTGTTGTTTTTTTCAGTGATATACACGTAATGACATATGAGAGAGAGTTTGGGTGATAGAGTCATATAGCACAACCAAATTACTAGTGATTGTGTGTGTGATTGACCTTACTCAAAGCACTCAAAATGGGAATTCCAAAATCAACGAACTTGCAATACAAGGTGTTTTGGGAAATCAAACTGCAGATCACAAAGTGAACTCGTGTGATTTGAAATAAGAAAATGTGACAAAGGGGAAATAAGAGAACACATATATGTCTTTTTTTACACATATAGGTAAAATAAACAATGAGCGGTAATGACCGCAAGACAATAAAAAGAAAACAATAAGCTATATGCGATTGAGACATAAAAGCCTAAGCAAAAAACATTGGTGTTAAACCAAAAGAAGAAATGTTGATTGTATATATAAATGTCTATGAGGGTAATTTATTATGTGTATTATGTTATATTAGGGTTCTATGTTAATTTACACGTGTCTTAGGAAGATCACGCGGAATATAGTAAACAATAGTCTGCGTGATTTTCCGGGACGAATGTAACCTTATTTTGAAGGGTACGATTACGCCACTGACGATATGTCAAAATTTTGACATTCGTTATTTATATCATGTGTTATTTCGGCAGTTAATTAGCCACAAGTTATTAAGTGTAGGGTTAGTCCATATAATGTATTATCATGATTAAGGTTTTGTTACGGTATTAAGTTGACAGAAGTCAGAGGCTGTTTTTGTAATTAGCTAGCGCTTGAGCACTAATGGTCATTTCTTGAGCTTACGTCTTCTCCCAGAACACCACGATGTGAAGGAATAACTTACCTGCGTACCTACTCAACAACAATAGCCGCGTGCCGAGCCCACGGTAATGAGTAAGGGTGCGGCCAAGGACGAGGGTAGATGAGTGGAAAGAGGTAAGCTGAACAATACAGACGGTCGTGGTACGACTTGGGACGAGACTCCTTTATGTGAAAGGAGGACAACTCAACTAGACTTGGTGGAAGACAGTCGCAGGTAGAACAGTATTGCAGGAGTGGTATTCAAGACTTAGGCCAGTACGATACATTATGGTGTTGGCAGTGTCATTCGCCAACATCATAAGAGTGGTTTAGGGACTTACAATCCACCACCATTATTCATTCTGAGTAGCCTACATACCTCAGAATTAATAGTAGCCAGTTATTTAAGATAAATTCCTCGTATGAAGATGGACTTCTACCACCTACAACAACAGCTTTCTCTTGGGGAGAGACTCTTCAATAAAGCGGATTCATCGTTTGGTAAGCTCATTGACCTTATGCACAAGCTCTTTTTCTTCACTCTTGAATAAATCAACCTAAAGTATTAAATTCAGATCTAGATTAAATTAAATTCATAACGCCTCCGTTTTCTTGCAACTTTTGCCTGTCTTAAATTCTTTTGTTTACTTTCTACGTTAAGTCATTAATTAATGCATTTTCCTAACTTGTTTGTTTTTGATGCTATTAAATTTTTATTTAAAGTAAATGCAGTCTGTCTCCTTTCTAGATGATAGAAATAGATATAAGCCATCCTCTTTTCCCCGAAGCAAATGTTATTCAGGTTAATGACTAAGTCATACCACGACTTGAGTCGATGGAGTCTGGTGAATGTTCTACCTGAGCTAGGACGTAAAATTATTTATGATTTATTGGGTTATCGCTCTCAGATCGAACCCTTGGCGCCCAACACTCTTACATATAACTTCAGATCCGGTGACCACTGATGGGTCATATCAAATGGTAAGTCAGGTAAAAAAAAATGGATACAGAAATTAATAATCTGGCAGGTTTTGATCTTATATATTGTTCCAAAATTACATACACAACCAACAGTACCGTTACAATATGGCATTGAAGCACACAGAGCGCATGCGTCGGTTGACCAGAGAGCTTGGTAAACAGAGATATACTACCCAGCGCAGCACCCGATCACAACATTCTAGTGACTGAACAGATATTTATGAATATTTATGTTAAAACATATAATAAAGTTATAATTATCGTCGAACATAAACAGTCGTATGCAACTCGCCTATAATGGTAATTGAGACACTCGTATGGAAATTATAAAACTAGCATACACTCGTTTTATAAGCATACTCGTGTCTTAATTATAGCCATTATAGGGTCGTTGCATAATGTACTATTATGTTCGACGATGTCCAAAGGTAAATATTATATGTCAGAAAACTGTATAATAATGAGGGTCATTATAACACTATTTTTCATTATGAAACAGCTTCTCCCACCAATCAGAGCCCAAGAAAAAGTTGTGTGACCAAATAGGTAAGGATAGCATCGCACCTGCACTGATTTCCAATGCCTCCTATTTCAAATTTCACTGCGTGGCGAGTGTCATAGTGGGATATTCGAGGAGGCCGTGGTCAAATACAAGGTATTCTCTGCGTCCCACGCGCTCTGTTCAGGATATAAAACTAGCGAAATCCCAACAGATGCTATTTTTAAATATTTATGTTCAAATATAAAATAGTTATAATTATCGTCGAACATAAACAGTCGTATGCAACTAGCCAATAATGGACCGAATGGAAATGTTTCTTTAATTATGAATGAATTCTAACATGGTTGCTAACCCTCTTGGTTTCACGTAGTTTCGAATAATTTAGGCATGATTCACATGACGTCAAGATTATTATCATTTTAAATGATACAGTCGACTTCGTCGTTACGTTACGGCAACGTCACGAAATGTACCGAGAATGCACTGAGGTGTGTGACGTCATAGTACCGCTTGGTGCATTTGCTTCCAGCCATTCTAGCATTCGTAGTATGTAAAATTATATTAAGTCCAGTCTTTCAGACTGACTGTCTATTTTTCATCTCTGAAAAATCATACGGAGCGGGGGAATATTTTCCAAATAAATAGAAATAAGAGACGTTAAAATTGAATAACGTATAAATGTAGGCCTTCTGAAGTAATTGCTGCTCTTGAAAATGCAAATTTCAGCGTTGTGCTTATAAAGGTTATGCGATATAAAGAATGTGGATCCTCCCGAGGTAAATCATTCACATTAACAATACCCAACACAATTTCGTTAACAAATAACGAGCATAGCCCATCTGCATAGTTTCTGCTGGCCTAGAACACCACAAAAACGTCAAATTGATCTCCATGCGATGGATGGAATAAACAGCTTCTATGATCTACATCTTTGGACAGTGAGCAAAATAATTATTTTTTTAAAATAGCATCATGGGGGTTAGGGTGTTAAAGCTTGCTCGGTTTTAAAACAAAGCTGTCAACGTTGCCAAAATGCTCGAAGTCACATGAAGATACACTTTATACAAAACAATTAAAAAACACTAAAAAAAGATACAGTCAGTCAGAGAGACTAGACTTTATATCCTTTCAAATACCGGCTGAGTTAGCCGTGGTCGTTACGGCATGACTGCTGGCAGTCGCTCACATACGGGAGGCGAGAAGGTTCGAATCCCCCCGCCGGCAACCTTGAAAATGGTCTTCTGTGGTTTCCCTTCCAGGCAAATGCCAGGCTTGGTCCCTAACTATAGGCCACAGCCGCTACCTTCCAACTCCTCGACCTTCCATTCCAACTTTCCTCCCAAACGGTACTTGTAGCTCACCCATTGGGTGTCCGTCTCGAAGCAGCTACTAAACTGGCGAGCCGAACATGTCCTCGGACGCTCCCGGCACTAAAAGCCATACGCAAAAAAAAAATCATTTCAAATGACCCATGCTACAAATGCTACACATGTTTTGCACACTGCTGCATGACGTCACGCACTCGCCGTCTCCGTTCGCATAACGCCAGACCTCAGGAATAAACTCAGACTCGGTGCATATGCACTGAACAACAAGATGACGTCATACACGCTGTAACCGTGACGCATAACGGTAGACCTAAGCATAACGATGAAGTCGACAAGATCGTTTGAAATGATAAAATATGCATCAGAGTTTTGAGTTCGTCACACTGGTAGATTTTATCAACTTTTCCCGTGTCATGTTCAATAGAACATAAATAAGAAATACTAGAGGACACGTGCGAGAAATCTCACATTTCAACATCATTGTCGTTGTGCATTAGCCTCAGACAATAGTAACGTTCGACGCGACACAGTTCTGGAAGGAGCCGGCTGGCTGGCTGTGTGCCCAGCTTTACTGTTATCCGGGTTTGACCCAGTTCTTGCAAGGTCTATTGACTTGCTTATTTATTTAAATATTTGTTTATAAAAAATGTTGATATTTATGAAAAGAGTGTGCAATACGTCACTCAATTTTTTCTTTTCAATGCTCATTTGTTACAATCTGTTACTCGTATACCTCTATAGTAGGTCTACTAGAATAATATGTATGATTTATTTTATAAATTTGCTTTCTTATTATCACAAAACGGAGGCAGACATGTTTTTCTCCGGGTACTCTGGTTTTCCCTGTCAAAATTTCATTCCAGAAACACTCTCCACTATCATTTCATTTCATCTGTCATTCATTTAATCATTGCTCCAGAGGAGTGCGAAAGGCTTCGGCAGCCGGCACAGTTCATGTCCTCGCCGCTAGATGGGGGCTTCATTCATTCCATTCCTGACCCGGTCGGGGACTGGAAGCAGGCTGTGGTTTTTCATTTTTTCTTCTTTATTATCCATAATTCACGGTAGCTAATAGAAAATTGCCCCTCAAAAGAATATAATAATAATAATAATAATAATAATGGTATTGGTTTTACGTCCCTTTTAACTACTGCGGCTTTTAGAAACGCCACTGTGGGACGCCAGAATCGCGCCCCGAAGTGTATCTTTAACGTGGCAGAAAATCTACTGACACGGCTCCCTCACATTTGCGCACCCTCAAATGCCAACTGACTGCTCAGGATTCGATTCTGCAAGCTTGGGCACAGCAGACGACCACGTTACCGCTGTGCCACGTAGCCAGTCTTAAAACAAACAACATCATTGCCTACTCACAAGCAAAATTACGCACAGGAATTTTTAACTGTTATTATCGGTCAATTAAGACCAATCCCGTAAAGATCACATCATCTGTGACGAGTCAGAGTTTCTTCTTTGGCAACGCCATAGGGCCCATGCACGTCATCTATAAATAAGGAAAATGATGCTAATGACTTCTATGCCGGATGAATATTATTATACAGTAGAAGTATTTTCCAGCAATCGGTTCATTGACACACGAAAATAAAAAAATAATTTTAGATGCTCACATAGAAATCACAGTATAATTCATTAATTCAGCACACTAAAATGTGCTAGCATATTTTGTTCATCAACCAACCATATTTTCTAAACACTCGCTTCCCTGGTAGGTAACATTCGCTCATCTTCAAATAGTACACATCCAACGGCGTAGACATGCTCGTTATTTTGTGCACCACGGCCGCGCGGACAGCTGCAGCAAATCCGGAGATCAGAGATTCGAATCTTGACGCTTACAGCGGCTACATTGAGTGTGGTTTTCCCTGGGTATTCCCACACGCCCACCAGGCAAATGCTGGGATAGTGCCTTACTTGAAGTCCCGGGCAACCTACCCCATCCCTATCCCTACTAGAGTTACACACACTACTACAGTCATCACAGAAATACAGGTTATGACCCAAGTTGCACACATACCCAACTACACGGGGCTGATGTCAAAGAAGCCTCAAACCTCTTACATGAAATAACATCAACATCATGTAGGCCTATAACAAAATCAAAGTAATATTGTCCTATATTGTTTCCTCATAGCCTTCTGCAAATTATGCAATTGAATGTACATTTCTCATAATTATAACTTTTAGCCTATTTTCATTTATGAAAAAAATAGGCTTATGACTATGAGATCACCTTTTGACCGTGTGTGTGTGTGCGTACGTGTGTGTCGTCGTCGTCCACACCCCCCCCCCCCCTCCCTAATAAAATCTAAACGGATGGAGCGATTACAATGAAACTCGGTTAGAACATAGTACTATTTCGGACGACCCCGACCGTGCCCTTCAAATTTTAATAAATCTCATTAATCCAACATGGCGACTGTGCGAAATATTTCACTGGCATTCTACATCTCCGAAACTACTACTCATATCACGTTGACATTTTGTACAGTGATAAAAAATACTATTAGAAGTTTATCTATATGACTTTCAGAAACCTGTTTAGTACAAAACGAACATGGCGGCCAAGCAAAGTTGCAACATTTAAGTACAAAACTTTCGCGATATAACCATCTGAGCGCAGTGAAACTTGGTACATCAAATGTGTATACAAATTGTAATGCACTGACATCTAATTTTGTTCACTTGTCCACATATCCAAAAAATGGTGGCTGTGCGAAATTTTCAAATTAAGTTTTTATTTCTTGTGTCCGAATCATGCGATCAAAGTGAACGTTTGAATAATGAACCTACGCAATAATCGTCATCTAGTAGTACATAACTCTATGGCCTACAGTTATAAGAATCCAACATGGCGACCATCCGATATATTTATACGATTCTCAATATCTACTAATCTTTGACAGCAATCAAACTGAAATTTTCTATGTTGATAAAAGGAAGTAACATAAGTTCACCTATGGAAATTTCAATATCATGGTCAACACAAATACAACTTGGCGGCGACGGGAAATTTTTAAATATTTATATGGAAGTTCCTCGGGATTTAACCATCCGAGGGCAGTGAAGCATGGTACGGTAAATGCTTGTAGCAATTTTAATCCACTGAAATCAAATTTATTTCAATTGTTTTCATAACCTCAAGGGGATGGCTGTGCGAAATTTTCAAAATCTCGTTTTTAACCCATTTTTATGTTATGAAAAAAAAATAGACTTATGAGATCACCTTGTGTCCGTGTGTGTGTGCGTATGTGTGTCTGTATGTCTGTGTGTCTGTGAGTCTGTGTGTCTGTGTGATGTGTGCCCCCCTAATAACTTCTAAAAAGATGGAATCTCGGAAAGGTCATAGCACCATTTTGGCCGACGATGACCGTGCCCTTCAAATTTTACTACGTCTAAGCAATCCAACATGGCGGCTGTGCTAAATATTTAGCCAACATTCAATATCTTCGAAACTATTACCGATATCACCCCGAAATTGTGTCCAGAGATAAAGAGCACCACTAGAAGTTCACCTATGGAACTTTCAAAAACCTGGAAACTACCAAACCAACATGGCGGCGAAACGAATTTGCGACTTTTAAATAGACTTTTCTCGCGATTTAACCATCCAAACGCAATGAAACTTGGTACAGAAAATTTTTATACACATTCTAATGCACTGGTATTTAATTTAGTTCAATTGTTTGTATAACCTCAAGATGGCGGTTGTGCAAAATATTTCACTGACATTATATATCTCCAAACTATTACTGATATCACCCTGAAATTTTGCACGATGATAAAGGGGACTACTGCACGTTTATCTATGTAACATTCAATGACCTGTAAAGTACAAAACGAACATGGCGGCCAAGCTAAGTGGAAACGTCTTAATATATGTTTCTCGCGATTTAACCATCTGATCGCAGTGAAATATGGTAGCCTACAGCGGCCTATATGACTATACATATTGTAATGCACTGGCATCTAATTTAGTTCAATTGTTTAGATAAACTGAAGATGGCGGGTGTGCAAAATTTCCAAATTGTGTTTTTATTTCTTGTGTCGTAATCGTGCGATCGAAGTGAAAGTTTGCATAATGAACCTAAGAAATAATTTTCCTTTAATGGTATATAACTCTATGGCCTAAACATATAACAATCAAAAATGGCGACCATCCGAAATATTTAGAAGGTTCTCAATATCTACGAATCTTTAACAGCAATCAAACTGATTTTTTACGTTCATAGAGGCTATGAACATTCGTTCACCTATAGGACTTGCAATTACCTGGTGGGCACAATTCCAACATGGCAGTGACGCGAATTATATTTAAATTGAAGTTTCTCGTTATTTATCCATCCAAGTACAGTGAAACATGGTACGGTAAATGCTCATACAAATGTTAATACACTGGCATCTAATTAATTTCAATTGTTTTCATAACCACAAGATGGCAGTTGTGCGAAATTTTAAAATTTCGTATTTACGTCTTGCGTCCTAATCATGCGATTGATGTTTGAATGCTACACGTACACAATAATCTTCATGTAATAACACACAGGCTAACTCTAAAACCTACATATTATAGAAAAATCCAACATGGCGGTAATTAGACGGTCCTCAATAGCTATGAATCTATTACAGCAACCAAACTGAAATTTTGTATGTAGATAGAGGCAATTAACATAAGTATGATATATGAAAATAGGCTTTAGTTCTTCACGGAACTGCTTCTTATTTCTTGTGAACTACTTATTCGACTGAAGTTTGAATATTAAACCTACGCAATAATCTTCATCTAATAGCACATAACTCCATGGCCTACATACATAATAATCCAACAAGGTGACAATTCCAAGGTTGTCAGTATCTACCAATATATTACAGAACTTCTTGTTTCCATGGCTTTACATGAAGTGATGTGCGGTGACTTCTCATGTAATGGACGAAGGGATCGATTCTCTCCCTTGGCAAGAGTTGAGTAACTGTGTAACATTTAAATACGTACCTTCAATTTGCTTTTATTCTGACAGTGGCGGCTACATTTAGTACAAAAGGGGGGGTAAATTCATTAACAAAATTGAAATATTAACAATTTTGGGGTTTTGACTTCATGTTTCTTGGATGTGTGTCAATTCTGTCTGATAACCTGTGTTTGCATTTGGGGCTAGAATAGATAATGGTGTACCGCCCCGGTATTTGTAGTAGTTTAAGTGAGAAAATCAAGATAAAAACATTTTTGGGACGTCCGAGTGGAATTCGAACCCATTTGTCATCTCAGTTGTCCACAAGAGGTTGACTGCAACTTGATTCACCCGTCATACCAGGATTGGAATCCCCGTGGCTAATCCAGATATCACTCGGTCCGTCACAGCTGAATGCTACTATGCCAACCACTCGGGCAGCCTCAATAAATCTTACGCGCCAACTCGTATAATCATATAAACATGACTTAGTATAAGTTGAAGTAAGGCTGCTACGTAAATCTGCATAAAATTTCCCGCAATGTTACCTGGTAACTTATATTGTATAATCTGACGAGCCTGTTATTAGGGCCCCATCTTGTAATTGATCTGTATTTGTGAAATTTAGTTATGATCAGATGGTTAGTTTGGTTGGTAATTGACTTTGGCATTGTACACTTGAGTCATAGCCATTTCTTTCTTCACGTTGGTGTTGGTATATAAGGCTTTGCTGTACCTATTCTGATCAGTCACTTGGAACTGATAGTGGGGACAACATACAGACAGAGAGACAGACAGGAACATACATTTGTGTAGTTCATATAAGATTTATTTTTTCAAAACTGGAAAGTAGGCTAATATTTTACTAATAGTAAAGGTTCATTGTAGTCGGTTTTGAAGAGATCGTAACATTTCTTCATCAATTAGAGGAATTATTGCCAGTGAATCGACATGCGAACCATCAATACTTAACTTATAAAACATAAGCAAGAGAATTATGATGCTGGTGGTGATTATTGTCTTAAGGTGACGAATAAAGAGAACTGTGTACCTGTAGATTAAGATTGTAGCCGCAATTCACTCTACTAAGTCTTATCCCGATTCCGATAAAAAGACACGAGGTTTTGTTTTAAAAAATATCTTTCAGCCACCAATCCTTATTTTGAAAACGTTCAAATTAAATTATACTTCAGCTTATTTAGCTCTAGATACATATTAGTTATGCCATGTTTCACTGCACCTGGATTATTAAGGCGCCAGAAAAGCCAATTTAATTTTGAATTTCTAGTAACTGCTATGATCGTTATTTGCTTTTCACGCTTCTGGTTGTAACATGTATGAGTTTGTACCATAATTTTTAAACCTTGCAAAAAGTCAGATTGAAGGCTTTAATAGTTTCCGAGATATTAATTACCGATGAAATAGTTACCGCGGTCATCATACTGGATTAGTGACACTTACAAGAATTGAAAAGTCATGATCAATGACTTATATATTAATACTAGATGTGTACCAAGTATCATTCAAACAGCTACAAGGGACACACATACGCACACTCACTAACATACGGAATAACACTGCTCTCATCAGCCAGTATTTCATAAGATGAAAATACGTTAAACATATTACCAGCAATTGTTCCCACATCATACATGTCTGTTACGTCAAACGCGTCAATCAGATAAGTTGTGTCCATCCAACTTTCATTCCCGTACAAAGGAGCTGGGTTTATGACTACAATGGTTGGCTATGCTACTTAGCTCTTCGCCTTCTCAGAATACGCGCTTGTGAGTCTAATTTGTGAGATGCGTCAAATTGCGATATATACAGTACTTCATTATCTTCAATAATTTTGAAGTTTACTCTGTATGTACAATAAGTCTTCACATTCAGTGTTAGTCCCATTCTCCAATTTTTCTTTGCTCCAGCTATAATATAATAGGAACACTGAGAGCAGGAACTGTTGGCTTAATGTTCCCCTCCTCTCCACTCTCCTCCAGCTTCCTTGTCTTTTTCTGGATCCCTAGTGTCCTCCTTCATTTCCATACTTTACTTCCAACTCATGTATAATTCACTTTGTCGCCATTTTTACTGCCTTTCCCTTCGATTTTGCGTGCCTTGTAACAACCTCTTCGTAGGGCATATCGAGTTACTAAACAGGGATGCTCCAGCATCACCCTCACCTCGGTATAGACCGTCCAGCTCTCCTCACACGACGTCAAGCTCACACCAAATATTAGAACCTACAACACAAATTGGATGACCCATCAGTGTTGCACGCTTCATGGCTGAACAGGATAGCTGGGCAAAGTTTGGGGTTAAAATTTTTGAGCCCCGGCGTTATTAGCGGCCATCGTGAGTGTGGTTTTAATCGTTTGTTTCTAACCTCACTTCAAGCAGATAATCATGTGCTGGACATCTACCCAAACTTAGAACATAATAATTACCGTTATGCACTCTGTACAGCCTTGTACAGATTATCAGACACAATTCACACATAAGCTCATGGGGCTGTCTACCGTGATGTTCCAAGTCCCTATGTGAAGCAAGAGCAACAACTGGCTAACAGAAAGGTACAAAATACTTTCGATATAATAATGTAGTCATCAGTGGGTACCGGATTAATTATTCTGTTCCTTGATGAACAATCCAAAACATCCTAATTATTCTTTTAAATCGTGAGCAGTGAATTTCAATTAACTGCCCCAGTAAGTATCAAGGAAAATTTGGCGCAAATTAAGGACTCAGCCAATTATGCAAAGTAATCTGAAATATATCTTGACCTACAAATTAACATCCAAAAGAGTCAGTAGAACGACTGTAAAGAATAATAGACAATGATTTATTATATTAGCCTACTGAAGGGAAAGGAAACGTCGGGATTGGTCCACTTTAAAATATACACAGTCGATGCATTCAAATAAAAATACAATTCTTTATGTCTGTTCAAGAGAAAAGTTCAGTGATTTCTGTCACATTCCTTTACGAAATCACGGCTGAAAGAAATACTGTAAGTGCAGAGGTCTTCCAGCATGAATCAACGTCACAATTCGACAATGGAATACCTGTCAGCATGGTACGTCTGTAGTATCAGTTATATACTCATCACTTTCATCGTATTGGTTTTAAGCAAACATCTTTAGAATTTCTTCAACGATGTTTTACTTTTATTGTGACAAAGATAGCCATCAGAACTATCCTACTCGAAGTTGCCAACTCGTGTAAACGTTTTACTTGCAGGAAAACCTATAGTTTTCTTTAACGTTGCTATCACGAGTCTGAATCATCCTCCACCTCCATTCTAAATAAGCGATAGGAATAGCGCCCAGGTCACCTAGAATTACAACATCAACACTTTGTCTCTCCAGTACTTGCTGGCCTTCGTCTGCAAGGTGAGTGTCGTGTGACTTGTGAGATTATGAAATGAACTACAAAAGTGCAATGCAATCATCAGCCATAACAATAATTTCTTAATTTCTTCCCTGTCCTCATGAAGATCTTTAATCATCGACAACTTCGGGATTGAAAACCGTGACCACCAGATGAGGACGCCGCAGCATTGCCACTTGACCTTTGAGGTGGACGAAAACCAATTTAACAAATCAAAATTGCTGTTAAATTTTGTAGTTATTGGAGGCTTCCTCGCCTTCTTCATCCTAAGATCTATTTTTTTGCGATACACATGGCGAATCATAATGCCATTTATATCTCTTCAAGTTATCGGCATCGGTACATTTCATACCGACTTGTTCCTCAATTTTCCTCATGAGACTTAGTCCACCGTGCTCCTGACTCTGTCCATTATACTAATCAGGGCCGACAATCGAACCAGAAATCAAAAATTAGCAGCCCACTGAAGTGGTGGCGTTCATATGAATCCTTGTATGCTATTCTGTTAGAAGGAACACAATATTTACAATACATCCAATGATGTTGGTTTTTCAAATCGGTAATAAGTTTTGTGGCGCAAAATAATTGAATAGGGATCTAGATTCGTCTAAATGAAATTGAGTTTTCTTGGAAAATAAATCCTAAGTGAATAAATAACCCAACAAATAATCATTCTTGAAAAGAATTCGATAATTTTCGACACGCTTAAAATGGTATATACTGTATATGATAAAAGCGGGATTTTCTAACTGTTTGGTATAAACATATCAAAACGAAGGGGGAAAATTGAACTTACCATACGTTCAATGGATGTCCTGAACATTCGCATATTTGTTCTTTTTGAAGTTCATTTGTGAATCCAATGGAATAAATGGCCTTATGCTGTGAAAATTCTTCATAAGCGGTGTATCACAAGAATATCCGAGGACTTGCGTGCTTACTCTAGGAAAAAGGGGAACGGGGAAAGTCTTGGGTCACGTCAGCTAAACCTAGTACCGAGTAATTACAACTACACACTCTAAAATAATTGTCACACACGGAGCAGCTGACTTTGTTATCCCTTGGCTCTGAAATGAAACAACGTTTATACAGAATATATGACAACCTTAAATATATTTTCCTCCAGTCCTCTTAGATATTACTCCGCTTTTGTGGCATATTTCTCTTGGGTATTTACAGCAAATTATGAGGTTTTCCGCATACTGCTACCTTAACTCGCTTGCTCCGTCTGGAGATTTTATTCCCGCGGTATTTGGTAACGACATTTCACGTGTTCTTTGTGTTTCTCATTTCTTTCTCCCTCTGAATCTGCGTCCAAACGCAGGTTATACCGCTCTTTATTGAAGAAAACAGGGTACGGAAGCTAAAGTAGTTGTGTAATATGGTTATGCGGTTTCGTGACGAAGTATTCCACACAGCCCAAACAACGATGTACAACAACGGATTTAGTTCTGAGTATGAACTTAGAACTCATAGTAGAAATAGGGAATGGTTTAATAAATCAATTTCTCATTTAATCCATTTATTGGCAAACTTAGAAATAACTGCCTACTTCTTATACTTTCACCAGTCTTTTAACATAAAACATCTTTTGAGCTTAATTTCGTTATTTTCAGCATTCAAGAAAGAATTAAATCAAGAAACGTTGAAATTGAATTCCCCGTTGGTATCTTTCGATATTACTATGTAGTTGAAATCAAGAGAATTCGTGTAGTGATATGCATCATATATTGGAAATACCGTGAAAAATTCAATACAAACCTGAAGTCCATATTGACAGAGGAGAAAAAAAGGGAAGCCTTCATAAACTACATAACCTCCACCTTTGCCTACAATGATACCCCATTCCTCAGCTCACGGTAAAGTAGTCTGGCCGGCATCTGATATGTATTCAACTCATTTCTCTTATTTTGAAAATTGAAATCTTTTGTGCCCCACTCTCAATCATAATTTTGCCTATTACATATGATACCTTATTTACCAAGGTCTGTTCCAATAACTCAGTTGATCGATTTTGAAATTTAAGAAATACGCTAATCCACCGTATAGAAAGAACTGCATAAATTCGGCGGGCGTTTGCTTTCAGGAGAGAGAAACTCGTTCACAATACTACCACATTTCTAAATTGATATAGTATTAAGTTCAGAATTATGGATTTTTAATAATTCGTATATTTAATATGGCGATTGTGCATAATATTCAGTCTCATAATTTTGTAATTTGCGCTGCAAGTAAATTCTCTTTTACACGTACTGTCCTTTACAAATTACAAATTTCAAAAATGAAAGTTCATTAAATGGTGAATTATATATTTTATATATTTTTATGTTACTGTACGCGCCAATTACGCGCGCTCAGGTGCAAGCACATGAGGCCAGGCTGCTACATACTCGGTATACAAGAGGGTTCAAGCCCCACTATCGGATGCCCTTGAAACGGTTTTCCGTGGATTCCTATTTAAAACTCACGAGAAATGTTGGGTTTGTATCATGTATAAGGCCACACCACTTCATTTGAACTCCTTGGCCAGTTTCATCAAACTAATCTGGCATTACTTTCTCTAAAAAGGTTAGTGTGATGAAGTAGTAGCACGGCTATGGGGTGTCTGGAACACATTGGTGATTGTATCAACTGCGTTCCAAGATGGTGGCCGGGATATTCCCTCCACGTGACCAAGATGGTGGCCGAAATATTCCCTTCACGTGACCAAGTTAAAGTAACACCCCGCTCAACCTCAGTATAGTGCTCCCTATCAACACACAAAATTCCAGCCTGATTGAAGTAATAGATTCGCAGATATTGAGAACCGTCTAAATATTTCGGATGACCGCCATGTTGGATTTTTATATATATAGGCCACAATACTATGTACCATCAGACGGATATTATTGCCTAGGTACATTATTCAAACGCATACTTGGGTCGCATAATTAGGGCACAGGTAAAAACTTAATTTTAGAATTTCGCAAAGCCTCTATCTCGCTTATATGGAGAAAAATTGAACTGAATTAGACACCAGTAGATGAAAATCCTTTATAAACATTTATCGTACCAAATTTCACTGCGCTCGGTTGATCAAATCTCGTGAAAATGCCGTATATAGGCTATATTTTAACTTCACATGGTCGACATGTTGCTTTTGAACGTAACATGTTTTTAAGCGTCCCAAAGCTGAACTTACCTTAGTATTCTCTAACACCATGCAAAAGTTGAGGTTGATACCACTAATAGCCTAGTTTCGAAGATATATAATGCCGGTGAAATATTTCGCACAGCCGCCAAGTTGGATTGGTGAAACCTATTTAAATTTGAGGGACTCGGTCGGAGTCGAACAAAATAATACTATGTCTTTACTGTGTTTAATTAAAATTGCTCCAGCCGTTTAGATTTTATTAGCGACTTGCATACACAAGGAGCACACACACAAACACACGTGGACAAATAGTGATCTCGTAAGCCTATTTTATCATATGATGAAAATAGGCTAAAAATCGATATCTATGGAGCTATGAATCGTAAAATAAGAGGCTATAAGTCTAAAAAAGCTAATAATAATAATACTATCGTATGGCCTCGGGTGCCTGGTGCAAGCTTTGTTAATTGACACCCAGAGGGTAGCTTGCATGTCGAATTTCGTCATTCCTTTGAACGCTATGAAAGTCAAGGAGGTTAGATATCTAAACTCCTTGACACTACAGCGCTGTCAAGTAGAGAATGGAGGAACTTTGTGTTGGCGGAAAATCCCGAGATTAATAATTTTGCCATTGAACACGGCCTACTGAATTCAAATTGGTTCTTTAACATGCCAACAACGTATGACATGAGTGTCGTGATTTTTGTCGCCTTTCAAAAATCACTTACCAAGGTCAGGGGCGAACCTGCAATCTTGGGGTTGGTAGTCCGACACTATAACCACTCACCCACCGTGGCAAGCTAAAAGAGCTAATAAAATGCCCTTTCAACTTGATTTAATTTCGACCCTAAAACCATATCTACTTCATGACACTGAGTGAACCCCGCTCCAGTCCTTAGACCACAAAGAAATAACTTGCCAGAGCTGGCAATCAAATCCAGACATCCGCAGTGACAGCCTAGAACACTATCCACTTCACCATGAGTGGAACAGAATTAATTCTGTTAACGGGATGCCACACTAGTGAAGAAGTATTCAAAAGGTGATGATATGTGTCAATGTATTTCAAGTAGTGATGTGTTCAGGGCTCTGGAATCCTTATTATATGGGGATGTTCAAATAGACTGTGAAAGGGGTTATACCGATAGAGTGGGGATCAGATATTGATAGTACGGTACGATAATCGTAGGACTATTTCTACGAACGTAAATCAACTCTTATTCTGTAGTTAAATCAGAGTTGATTCTGCATGTGAATTTCACCACAGCTAATTTCTCGTAACCTCTTGACAAATGCTTTGTTAACTAGTCATTCTTGGCCACTCAACTCCTTTAAGAGCAGTAAGTTAGTTAACGCCGAGGGAAACAGGTGTTCATGCTTTCAATGACGGCACAGCAGCGAATATTTTAATTGATACATTAGGACGACATTGAAGTTAAGTTTTTTCCCCAACACTATTTCTTAACTTCGCTACAAATCGAAGGTACTGTAAATGCATTAAAATTAGAGTAGAGAAATGTAACATGATCAGAAAAATACTAGCCATATTTTTATAGCCATAGAAGCGAGAAAAGGAAATTATATGTTGGCTTACAATATCCATAGTCTTCTTTAATGGCTAAAATTCCAAATTATATTACCATTATAACTACAATCAGAATTTATCTCGTCGACTGTGTGATTGGCAATTTTACTCGGGTAAAGGTAAAAGTTAATTAAGCAGCCAACTAAATGCTGCAGTGTAGCCTACAATAGGCTACTATTCTAGAAATGTCTGAAATCTAGAAGGTACCGTACTAGAAGGAAGTCGTACAACGGGATAAATAAAACTAAAGTGTGGCATTTGAGATCCACTATCGGATAAGTAGTAATTTTACATGGACTTTATAGTAATTTATTCTTCACAAAATTGGTTTGCTTTCCGACTTTCACGTAACAGCTCATCATATGGGCGTAATAAAACGTTTCTCTAAGTAATTCGGGGAGAATTCGTTATATTGCGGGAAACAAAAAAGTAAAATATGTTTATGACAATAGAATTATAAGATCATACAGTCTACCAATGCCAAGAAAGAATAATTTGGAAATAAAACAATTAGTCCGTGAAGAACTAAGTAGCCTATTTTCATATATCCTACTTAGGCCCTATATTAATTGTCTCCATCAACATACAATATTTCAGTTTGATTGCTGTAATATATTCGTAGATATTGAGAACCGGCTAAATATTGCAGATGGTCGACATGTGTTTTTTTTAATATATGTAGGCCATAGAGAAGTGAAGTTTACTATTAGAGGAAGGTTATTGCATAGGTTTATTATTCAAACTTCAATCGCATAATTAGGACACAAAGAATTAGAATGAGATTTTAACATTTCGCACGGCCGCCATTTTAAGGTTATGAAAACAATTGAAATAAATTAGATGTCAGTGGTTTCAAGTTTCTATAAGCATTTACCGTATCAAGTTTCACTGCGCTCGGATGGTTAAATCGGAAGAAACGTCCATTTAAATATTTAAAATTCACGTAGCCACCATGTTGGATATGTGCCCACCAGATTATTGAAATTCCCATACGTGAACTTATGTTAAACGCCGTTATCAACATACAAAAATTCAGTTTCATTGCTGTCATAGTTTAGTAGAGATTGAGAACCATCTAAATATTTCGGATAGTCGCCATGTTGGATTTTTATATATAGGTCTTAGAGTTAAGTATTATTAGATCACAATTATTTCGTAGATTCATTATTCAAACGTTGACTTCGATCGCATGATTAGGACACAAGAAATATAAACTTAGTTTTGAAATTTCGCAGAGCCGCCATCCTGAAGTTATGTAAACAATTGAACTTAGATATCAGTGCATAAATATGTATATAAGCATTTGCTGTACCATGCTTCACTGCGCTCGGATGGTTAAACTGCGAGAAACGTATATTTCAATGTTTTAAATTCGCTTGGGCGCCATGTTCGTTTCTTACTTATAGTCCAGTAAAATTAGTTTTAAACCTGGACAAAATCAATAACAAGCTGAAAATTGGTGGAAACTTTAAGAACAATGTCCTAAATGAAATCCCGAAAGTCCCAAAAAATCCGAGCCGGGGAAAAGCCACCATCTTGGAAAAACTGCCGCCATCTTTGATTTTTCCGTTTTTGGTCATATCTTTCAAACAAGTGGTCCTGGCGAGGTCAGACTGGTGTTAAATTGACCGGATGTTACTGCCAAAGTCTCAGGAACATTAATTAAATAAGTTAGACGCGTTCTTACAGCTGTTTTATTCAATTAAGTACTATTAACATAAATAGAGTGTTTAAAGTTCGATTTTGACCGTTCCTGTCACAATAGCTAAAACTGCCAATGCAAATAATGTATTTAAACCTAAAATTATAAATCATATTCTTGAATTTGTGAGTATCACATCTAAAATGCTTAAATTATTGTCAGTATTAAATACAGAGACACTATGAGAGATGTAAGCTTGACTTTTAATGCTTAGCGGCTTCCGTCGTTTGGTGGTTCCATGAGATCTGTAAAAAAAAGGAACAGTGAGAATATTATCTTTTGTGCAGATAATGTCCATATATATTTCGAAATAACTTGCCCTCGTATTAAAGCACAAGATCGTAAGGGTGGTCGACGTCGATGCTCTCCTCTGGGCGGTTCGCACATCCGTGACCAGCGCAGTATCCGCATATTATTGTGCACGTAGGCCACTCAGTAGGCAAGCGCATTTGCGCTCACATCCGGATCTGCAGTTGTGGTGTCCAATCGGCTAGTTATGGGGCATCCATATAAGGAAAGAAAGAAAGCCTCTCCTGCTGCAGCGATTTCTTTGTGCGATGCATCTGGCTTGTTGAAAACATGGACCTTACTGCGCAATTTAGCGTTTTCTATAAGCTGCTTGAAGGACCTGAGTTTTTCCTTTCTAAAGGGGGCGGATGTGGTGTCACAACCAGTATCAGCGTGGAAGAAAGGGAGAATTGGAAGCAAGCTTCCAAGGCCAGACTTGAGTTTTCCGCTTTTGAAAATCTTGCCTTTTCAATTCTTCTTTCCGGCATAAACATGGAACTGTCTTCGTGAACATCAGGAACAGAAACCATCAAGACGAGCAGATCAGTATCTTTTCCCACAATCACAGAACTGACTTCTGCTTTCCTTGAAGTTTCGGCTGCCGTTGAAACAATCAGGGTATCAGCGTCGTCTTCAGCTTGAATAAACTCAATGCCTGCTGTTGTAAGGTGTTTTGATTGGAGAGCAATGAAACGCGTCTTGTTGTTCTCGTTTGATAAAAACACTCCTTGTGTTACAGTAGTTGGCGTGAAATCTTCCATAACTGCGTTTGGTGCCTCCTTACCAGTTCTCCTGGCATGTTCTGCATCTTTGGTTGTCGGGGCACCATAGGCATCAAACACAACGGTTGTCTCTTTGCCAAAATAGATTTCAATATAATTGACGTTTTGCTGGAAAATTTGGGAGTAGGTTGCAGAACAGGTCCAAACAACTCGATGCAGAAGGAAACCTCCGTCGACCGTGAACTCATGGTTTGATGGCAAAGCTTCTTCGCAGCTTGAAAACTCTTCTTGGACTTTGTGCCTTTCCGCAGAAGTGTGCCATCAAATAGAGCTGGTGGTCTTGCGGCCAACTCGTAAGTCAAGTACGTTGAAAGCTCTTCTTTACTTCGTATTTTGCAAAGGAGGCGATGAAACAGTAGGTTCGGGTCTATTTCCACTGTGGTGTCCTTAGTTTTAATGATCTTGGCCATACGTCCAAGGGAACGAAATTTGTCCTTCCTCTTCAAGTGGACGTCGCTGAGGCATTGAGCTGCGATTGACTTCATGGCTTGCAAACCAAGGGCGTGGAATTCATCGCAGTTCACGGTGTCGTCGGCAACCACACGTGTACGCAGAGACAAAAGAAGAGGAAGTTTCACGAAAGGGTTGTGAGAACGCAGCCACTCTGTCATCGTGTCAACGTCCCCTTTGTCTCTGGCTTGTCGTGTCTCTCGAAGTTCGACGTGTTGATCGCAAAATTCAGAGAAAACACCACTGAAGCGTTCCATTGAATCAACAATACCAGACGTTGCAGGCATGGCGGTCACCCATCGAGCAATCACCTCTTGAGATATTCCACGGCCGTGTGTCAGTCCTCCCGCTGACTTCATAGTACGCATCAGCACCTGTTCGATTGCCATATCCGTCCAAACTCCACACCAGAATTTGTCGGATCTTCGTACGGTGAAGAAGCCTTTCGTCATAAATTTTTCGATTTCGGACGCAGTCATGGTTTCATTTATCCTCAACATTTGCTGGAGGTAAATGTGAGCGTATTTGGCATAATTAAAATGCCCTGCAGCATGTAAGTATGGAATCATGCTCTGCACACAATACAGGTGAAGATTCCATTCCCCGGAACGTTCGGCTCTCACGAAAAGACGCATGATGGTTACCATTTTGAAATACTCACTCCACAATTTTGCTGTGCGACCTGATTTGATGACTTCGTCGAACTTGGTGTAAAACCAACTGGAGGCGTCAGCGAGACATGCAGTGTTGCGGATGCTTGCAACTTTTTCTTCCCCTAAAAGTACCTTTCGGTGAACTGCTTTAAGTTCTTGGGTTAAAATCGTATCTCCTTTTATGTCGTCGATGAGGACACTGGCGAGAGCAACTTGAGTCAGGAAGTGGGCACGGATTGCTCGAGCATACGCGTGTCAAGACATCATGTGAATTACCGAATTCTTTGCATAAATTTTCACCCACAAGTTCTCTAAGCCACTTCCAGCCATTAAAAGATCCTACAGCCCCCATAAAGGACATCAAGAGGTGGAAACCTCCAAGCCGCAAAGTATTATTTGATAAAGGGCTATATTCTTCGGCCGAGAGCACGATATCCAAAGGTTTGTTGGTCAAATGTTACCACACAGGACTGGTTTCTCACTTCGCTCTGCTCTGCTGCATAAAGGAGGCAAGAGTGAATCGTCGACGGATTTAAAGGCGATAAGTTTGTATATTCATTTTATCTTTAGAATTACTCTTATTCCACCAATTCAGGTAATTTTACTAAGTTAGTGCGTAAAAACAGGTCAACGTCGAACTTTGAACACACTATTTATATTATTAACAGTACTAAAATAATTTAAAAAGCTGTAAGAATGCGTCTAGGATATCTTATTAATATTTCCGAGACTTTGACAGTAAAATCTGGTCAATTTGACACCAGTCTGACCTCGCTAGGACCACTAGTTCGAAATATATGGCCAAGAAGCGAAAAATCTAAGATGGCGGCGTTTTTTTCAAGATGGCTGCTTTTCCCCAGCTCGGAATTTTTGGGACTTTTGGGATTTCGGTTAGGACATTGTTCTTAACGTTTCCACCAATTTTCAGCTTGTTATTAATTTTGTCCGAGTCAGAGGTCAATTTTGTCTAATTGCACTGGACTATTAACAGATTTTTGAAAGTCACATAGGTGAACTTTTAGTAGTGTGCGTTATCACCGTACACATTTTCAGGGTGATATCTGTTCCAGATATAGAATGTCGGTGAAATAATTCGCACAGCCGCTATGTTGGATTGGTGAGATATAATAAAGTTTGAAGGGAACGGTCAGGGTCGGACGTTATTGTGGCATGTCTTTACCGAGTTTCATTGAAATCGCCCTAGCTATTTTGATTTAATTAGGGGGTCACACCCACAAAAAGGCGCACACACAAACCAACACATACACACACACGGACAAAAGGTGATCTCATAAGCCTATTTTTTCATAACTGAAATAGACTAAAAATATCCGTGGTGGGATCTGAACTTCTTCCAGCTTTGCATAAGTCATTCACAGCCTACAACGAAGGGAAAACGTACTATTTTCCTCATACAATTCATACACTCAACTACTAGTATCACGAAATGCTTTGTTCACATCATATTAGGTTCGTGCCATGAATGAAGTCTTCTATAATTCTCTTGCTTTATAATATTATCTTCTATAAAATATCAATGAATCATCCTAAACATCGATCATTGCTACATGGATCATGTGGTGTCCAGTATGATTCTCCAGGGCGAAAGATGGTCTGAGCACGTGTATGTGCCAGAAAGCGTAATTATATAATCACTTAGAAGCGAGGATAGCCATCTACTCACTCTCGGATTTACGTTAATTAGGAATTTACTAACTAATCGGTAATAACGAGTTAGTGAAAACCGCCCTTGGACAATCAAGAGTAGAACCACCCATACTAGGTAGAATTATGCACTTACTATTAATAACGCTATCCGCATTTGCCTGGGGATATTATAAGGTAAGTCACGAAGAAAAGCCTTATGCTAACAACATTGTGGTGTCCGGCATACTCCGTGTCACCATTATTTAGTTACATAGGTTTAAATATTATCACTTGTCCCCATCTCTACAAACATGACAATTTTTAGTTATTTTCTTCCAGCTGGGTTGAATGTCTGTTGGAATTATGTTGTTGTTGATTTCTTAGGGGCTTTGTAATAACGTGATCATATAGTCCAGTGTACTTGTGAGTGTGTAGAATTTGTCTGACAACCTAAGTCACTGTGATGTCTGTAGCAGTGTATGTAGGCCTATTTGTAATTGACGTAGGGGTACTTGGGTGGCACAAGTTAATGCCATCGGTAATCGACCTGCTGTCACGTTAATGCTGCATGGATTTAAGACGGCAATGGGTGTAAGTATTAACAATCGCAGCGAAATCACAGTTGATAAATCTTCTTCAGACAAAAAATAAAATGTCATTTTATTGGTTAAAGTAAGCTGACTCCGACTATACTTGATTTCCACGATCCCTTTGCTCTTTGGCGTACACCACAAGAAGTAGGTGAGCAGGTAAACAAGTGGTGATCCAAGATTTACAATATAGATGTCTTGGACCCATTACCGCTTTTAAAGCACAATTGCCTTCCTCCTTTCAGTGTCCATCTTTAATTCACTGTCTCGGTTTGGAAATCGATGGTCACGACAGTCTCATCAAGCATTTACCACGAACCGGCGTGTACCTTACTGTGCAAGGCGATCAATTCCTGAAACAGGATTATCCAAGTTATCCTAGTCATTGAATTACTGTAGCTAATCTGATTGTGATGAGTTATGCGGCACCCGCTTTATAAATTAGTCCTTAGAGGCGTTTCCAAGATATTCAAATGGATTTCTGTCCAGTGGGTGGGAGAGGAGAGAGGTTCGTTCGTTTCTCGCATGATGTGGCAAGAGTCTGCAAAGGATGGTGTAGCACATTGCACTAGTCTACAGTAAATCTCATTATGACTTGCCTTAGTTGCCTTCCTTTGCCGAGAATACCTTTGTGCTGGGCCCAAATTAATTTTTGTCTCAATAATTGAATGTGCTTTACAGTGAAAGTGATCCTCCAACGGATTAATGGACTTTTCTATGCTCAGTAAGAAACTTTGTATTCTCCAACATGCGGGCATAGGCATTACACAAAATTATCGGAATTTTAGGCTGTTTATTTTAAATATGTAACTTAGCACCCTTACGTTTCAATTTATACATTGAACAAGCAATAAATGAAATTAGAGAACAAATTAATGTAAGCGTAATATTTCAAAGAGAAATAATTTCAACCCTGAGATTTGCTGATGAAATTGACATCTTAGCCGATTTGTCAGAGGATTTGAATGAGTTTTTAAATGGTAAGGAAATAATTCATGATGAAAATCAATAAATGTAAAACAAAAATGATTGAATGCAGCCAAAGGAAATCAGAAACCCTTATTGGCGTAAAATTGTCAGGTGCAAATCTAAAGAAATTAGGAGGCTTCTACTACTAAGGAAGCAAAATAACCAGTGATGGACGATGCAAAGAGGATATAAAAAGTAGTTTGGCAGAGGCAAGGAAAGCATTTGTACAGAAAGGGAATCTGTTGACTTCGAATATAAATTTAGGTATTAGGAAGTCATTTTTGAAAGCCTTTGTCTGGAACATGGCGTTCTATGGAAGTGAAACTTGGACTGTTGGCGCAGCACAAAAGAGGATAATACTTTAGAAGCATTTGAAATGTGGTGTTACAGGATAATTATGCAAATTAGAAAGCCAGGTAGAGTAAGAAATGAAGAGGTAGTCTATTAAGAAAATTAGGAGATGGGAGATGTTCCCGACGACTGCTAATAAAGAGAAGAGATAGTTTGGTAGGACACGACTAAGACACACAGGAATAGCAAACATAGTTATGGAAGGAAAGATCGAGGACAAGAACTGTGGGGGTGGACCATTGTTAGAATATGCTAAACAGATTGCCTCGGATGGAGGGTTTGGTAGCTATGTAGAGATTGTGATATACCCTGGGCGCCAAGAAACTTACTGTTTCCAATAAATATTATAGAGCAACGAATATCCTCTTCCTCTCAGGGTCAGAGACATTAATTTGTGCTGATCAATGACTCTAACTACTGACTGAAACTATAAGAGAATTGTAGGCTTTAACTTTTATTTTCCACTCTGATTCCATTCATATATGTATATATATTGTAAATCCAGACATGGCCGACTACCTATAAACAACTGTAACCGTAGTTACCTATCACAAAGACTTTAAACATGAAAAAGAAACACTGACACGATGCAAAGAATAAGATGCACCTAAACATTGGAATATGTATATATTACAAGATGAAACAATTAGCTCCGGACAGGGAGGCATGGAGGGCTGCAACAAACCACTCAAAAGACTGAAGACTCAAACAACATCCTTAATAAAGTTTTGATGGTAAGGATTTGCATTAATTTTAATAATTGCTTTTTGTTTAACAATTTTTTTACTTCCAAATCACAGACAATGGAATTTTAGTTTAATCAGATCGTGGCTGTATGCTCAAGTATATAGATGATTTCTAGATCTAAGATTGTTTTCTATCCAGAACAATGAACTTACAATATACAACCTAGAACTAAAACCATCAACTAGACAAATCAATTGTGGTGTTTGAAGCCATATTTTCAGTGTTGCCTTAGTAAACAAGAGTTTAGTGCTTTTCAGTCGGTCAACACGAATGTACCCAAAAGAGATGGGTTATGCCCTAATCCTGAAATAAATTACATGAGATTAATAATTTATTAATAATTTATTAATCTCATGTAATTTATTTCAGGATTAGGGCATAACCCATCTCTTTTGGGTACATTCGTGTTGACCGACTGAAAAGCACTAAACTCTTGTAGACAAATCAACATAGAATACCAGTTTTTCGTATTTTTTATCATTTCAAATGATCTTGTCGACTTCGTCGTTATGCTTGGGTCTAACGTTATGCGTTACGGAGACGGTTACGGCGTGTATGACGTCATCATGTTGTTCAGTGCATGTGCACCGAGTCTGAGTTTACTCCTGGGAGACGGCGAGAGCGTGACGTCAGACAGGAAAACAGGGTGACTCCTAAAGAGGTGTGCAATATGTCAGACAGGAATACAGGGTGACTCCTAACGAGATGTACACGATGTCAAATAAGAATACAGGGTGACCCTTAACGAGGTGTACAAGATGTCAGACAAGAATACAGGGTATTCCTAAAGAGATATACAAGACGTCAGATAAGATTACAGGGTGACTCCTAAAGAGGTGTACACGATGTCCAACAGGAATACAGGGTGACTCCTAAAGAGGTGTACAAGATGTCACACAAGAATACAGGGTGACTCCTAAAGAGATATACAAGACGTCAGATAAGAATACAGGGTGACTCCTAAAGAGGTGTACACGATGCCAGATAAGAATACAGGGTGACTCCTAAAGAGATATACAAGATGCCAGATAAGAATACAAGGTGACTCTTAAAGAGGTGTACAAGATGGCAGAGAAGAATACAGGGTGACTCCTAAAGGGGTGCACAAGATGTCAGATAAGAATACAGGATGACCCTTAACGAGGTGTACAAGATGTCAGACAAGAATACAGGGTGACTCCTAAAGAGATACACAAGACGTCAGTTAAGAATACAGGGTGACTCCTAAAGAGGTGTACACGGTGTCAGACAGGAATACAGGGTGACTCCTAAAGAGGTGTACAAGATGTCACACAAGAATACAGGGTGACTCCTAAAGATATATACAAGACGTCATATAAGAATACAGGGTGATTCCTATAGAGGTGTACAAGATGCCAGATGAGAATACAAGGTGACTCCTAAAGAGATATACAAGATGCCAGATAAGAATACAAGGTGACTCATAAAGATGTGTACAAGATGGCAGAAAAGAATACGGGGTGACTCCTAAAGAGGAGCACAAGATGTCAGACGAGAATACAGGGTGACTCCTAAAGAGGTGTACAAAATATCAGACAAGAATATAGGGTGACTCCTAAAGAGGTGTACAAGATGTCACACAAGAATACAGGGTGACTTCTAAAGAGATATACAAGATGCCAGATAAGAGGTGTGCAGGATGTCAGAGCAAAATACATGGTGAAACTTAACGAGGTGTACAGTATGTTAGATTCTATTCAAATACAGGGTGATCCTTAAAGAGGTTTGCAAGTTATCAGATTCAAATAATGGGTGGCCCTTAAAGAGTTGTAAAAGATGTCAGACTCAAATACAGGGTGACCCTTAAAGAGGTGCCCGCGCGGGAAGCCTAAGTTAATGGGTAATGGAGTCTGTTGAAAGAGTCCTGGGGCTTCGAGTGGAGCGAGAAGCCCTCCTGAGCCTTTCTAACATGTGTAGCATTTGTAGCATGCGTCATTTGAAATGATATAAAGTCTAGTCTCTCAGACTGATTGTATCATTTTTCGCTTGACTTTGAACGTCGTATTCAGTTTTGAGTCAGAAAATTGCAAGTATACTTAATTTGAGGGCGGATCGAAAAGTCTTTGCCGGTATATTATTTTCAGCAAAAAATACATACAGGTAATTTCAAATGTAAGTCCTATTCTACGTACCTCAGACTATTCTTCCACATAGTCTGTACATTGTTCATACTGCAACGTTTTTAGGGTTCGTTAAAATACTGGTCAGGCTATAATGCACTAAATCTTTATTTACAATAGTGTTATTTACACTAGTTAACACTAAATCAAATTATTTACACAAATTAGGCCTACTTACTTCCACACACACATACACAGAATCTCACTTTATACAGCTACCAGTCACTATTAATTACACTGATCTCTACAAGTCAGTTTCTCTTGCAGTCACTATTTATCTTCCACAGTCACTATTTACATTATTTATTTCCACATTTATCTTCACACCCCGTCTTCACTATTTACAGTCCTCCATTATTTATTTCCACTCATCGCGCTAGGCACGGCAAACTGCTTCACATTTATTTCCACTGGTCGCTCGGCACGGCACACACCGACAGCGTGGACTCACTCAGGACTAACTTGCCCGCCGCAGTTTGCCGGTATATAGCCAATCCAGCTCCTGGTCTCGAATGTTCTCGGCCGTTGCTCCTTCCAGTAGCGGCATTGAGAGTGTTCTAGTGGATTCTATGCTGGCACCACCCAGTCCTTTCTAGTTGGCTGTTCCCAATCAGGCCACCTCTTTCAGCAGCGAGTACGTTCTAGTGGTGGTTTCCAGAAGCGAAAGAGTCTGGAAGCCTTGCGTCAATAGTCTACCTGATTCGTAGCGCTATTGTATTGGTGGTGGCCTTGGGGAGGGTTTACCCTAATTAGCCTTGGCCTAATTGGCTGTCCAGCGTTCTCCATTCACCCCGCCCACTTGCCACTGCGAGACACATGGCGAATTCTGGGCAATTGCACGAATCTTGCAGACCCAGTGCACGCTACACTGTTCCCCCTTCTCAAAACAACTCGCCTCGAGTTGTTTATCGTGAGGCTATCCAATGTCCAAAGGTGTGGCATTGAGGGCGCTGACAAGCGCCTGTTTTGGCTGACGATCTCTCGTTTCGCTAGGTGGGCGACAGCTCCTTGCTGCCATTTTCGCGACATATGGCCCCGTCCAGCCCGTAGCAAACAGGTGACCTTTCTACTGCGACGGCGTCCTGGTGGTGGTTTACGTCGCTTTGGTGGAGGATAGCCAACCTCCACCGCCTCATCGTCTCTTGCGGCTGAACTGCTCTTCGGTGGCGTCAACCAAACTGTCCTCTTCGCCGCCGCCATTCCCCACGTGATGGTTTTTGCCTGCCGCAGGTTCTCGCCTTCCACTGAGCATCGAACGCTGAGGTACCATGGCGTCGCGATACTCATCCGCGAAGATGTATGCCGCCTCTCGTTGTACGTGCTCGGTAGGCAAGCCAGCTAGCGCGATTTATTGAAGTGACTTACTCGCGCACCTGTCCTTATCTTCTAGCCGTAGCTGGTACATGGGCGGTAGCTGGTGGCCCACATGATGCTCCTCCAGCGGTTCGACGATCCCGTTGTAGGCGATCCCCGACTGGATGTCATGTAGCACACCCGCCATCTGTTCCTGAAGTCCCGTGATGAGCTGAACTGTTCCGTCCTCCAGCGTGCACCCGGCATGGTTTGCCACAGTGTCGAACCCGGTCCCGCAGATCTGCCGTGATGTAGCCTCATCGACGTGCGGGGTCCTTCCACTCGAGACACTGCCCCTGTCGTAAGAGCTGCTAAGCCTCAATCCGGTTTCCTGGCCTGTGATGCTTCCCAGTGGCTCGTCCCCATCTCGCTCAGCATTCCGACCTCCGGACTGCACGATGCATTCGTCTCGGTTATCAGCACCGTCTGCAGCGCCACTTTCCATACCGCCTCCAAGCTCGTTACACTCCGGTTTTGACTTCAGGACTGGTTTCAGCCCGTCTTGACTAGTTTCATGCCCACAATGCTCCACTTTATTTTCAGAATTTTCCCCAGTTTTCTTTTCCAAATTTTCCGGGAATGCCGCCATTTTCTTTCCAAAGTTTTCGAAATGTTCTGTCAATTTCTTTCCCAGTGTTTCGAAATGTTCTGACATTTTCTTTTCGACATTTTCCAACACCTCCCACATGCTACAAGGAATCTCGAAAAGAAATATGTCTGGATCCTCACCAGCGTCCAGCAGTAACTGACATAACCGCACTTGTAGCGTAGACTTGGTTCCTGTTGCATCAGCATCCCTCTCTTCCAGTTCTTCACGCAATTCTGACACCTTCAGTTCTGAGAGTCGTACTTTCTTCGTCGCCATTTTACAGTCCAAAATGCGAGACATACGGACAGTCAGCACACGATGAACTAGGCCTACAGATGGTACACACCAGACAGTCACTTAGCAATTAACTATACACTTCCTTAAAGTAGGCCTTTTCAAAAGTACGCACTGTTTCATACAGAAGGACTCACTATAGCCTGACCCTCACATCTGACACCAATTGCAACGTTTTTAGGGTTCGTTAAAATACTGGTCAGGCTATAATGCACTAAATCTTTATTTACAATAGTGTTATTTACACTAGTTAACACTAAATCAAATTATTTACACAAATTAGGCCTACTTACTTCCACACACACATACACAGAATCTCACTTTATGCAGCTACCAGTCACTATTAATTACACTGATCTCTACAAGTCAGTTTCTCTTGCAGTCACTATTTATCTTCCACAGTCACTATTTACATTATTTATTTCCACATTTATCTTCACACCCCGTCTTCACTATTTACAGTCCTCCATTATTTATTTCCACTCATCGCGCTAGGCACGGCAAACTGCTTCACATTTATTTCCACTGGTCGCTCGGCACGGCACACACCGACAGCGCCGGCTCACTCAGGACTAACTTGCCCGCCGCAGTTTGCCGGTATATAACCAATCCAGCTCCTGGTCTCGAATGTTCTCGGCCGTTGCTCCTTCCAGTAGCGGCATTGAGAGTGTTCTAGTGGATTCTATGGTGGCACCACCCAGTCCTTTCTAGTTGGCTGTTCCCAATCAGGCCACCTCTTTCAGCAGCGAGTACGTTCTAGTGGTGGTTTCCAGAAGCGGAAGAGTCTGGAAGCCTTGCGTCAATAGTCTACCTGATTCGTAGCGCTATTGTATTGGTGGTGGCCTTGGGGAGGGTCTACCCTAATTAGCCTTGGCCTAATTGGCTGTCCAGCGTTCTCCATACACCCGGCACACTTGCCACTGCGAGACACATGGCGAATTCTGGGCAATTGCACGAATCTTGCAGACCCGGTGCACGCTACAATACATTTGTCCCATCACAGCAATGAATTTGAGATGCCCCTGCGGTAGAATTGAGGAACTATCGTTGGATTGCTGTCTTAGCGTAATCGTTGCACGTCGTGAATGGCTGTCCTATCAGGTACCATGGCAATGCGATACCAAGTGTGGCAACCAGAACCGCCAACAAACTCCGGTCATTTCACTGGGAGAATCTGGACGACCCACCACCAGTCCGGACCTCGACCCTAGTGATTTCCACGTTTTTGGTCCGCTGAAGAAGTTCCTCGCAGGACAGTGGTTCACGTGCAACGATGAAGCCAAGACAGTAGTTTGACGATGGTTCCACAGTCAGCCGGCTGAATTCTATCACAGGGGCATCTCGCATTTAATACTGCGATGGGACAAATGTCTGAACAAATGTGGAGATTATATGGGAAAATAGTGTAATGTACGTAGAACAGTATGTATATTTGTAATTTCCTGTATGTATTTCTTTTGGCTAATAATATTAGAGGCAAAGAATTTTCGATTTATCCTTGTAAATACATATAGAATTTAAATCACTTTCCAATTTAAACTGGAATAGCCCCGAAAACAGCAGCTGAAATAGGGTAAATTTTCCTATGCACGGCCACATCCTAGAACAGGACCATCCAGTCATTGCGCTCAGGGAGCTCTGGGCTGTGAGACTAGCGCTCCTTCCCCTACCACCACTACACTGTGGCAGCGAGGAGACGGACGATGTTCGGACCACGCTGACTAGATACGTACGTACAGTCGTGCGGCCGCCGGCTCTTGTGGGATTGTTGACATATTAATAGGGCTGTTTTGCCATAACAAATATACCACATATACAAATCGCGAATGTTACTCCGATGTATAGAATGTGCAGGAAACGAACACAAGTGTTAAGTAAAGAATATTGTGATTTATTCCAAACTGAAATGTGAACATATTAGAGAGGAAAATTCTACAAAAAATTGTCTTCTTTTTAACACATTACATCCCTGTTGCACACTAAACATTTGGCATGCCCGTTACAAGCTGTACAGAAGAATGAAATTTCCCATTCTGCTTGAAAGACTGCTGCTTCACCACTCCTTTCTTGTATGCTGTTCAGTCATGGCCACTGCGAAACTGATTTACTTACACGCTGTCAAAAAAGCGCATTGGACTAGACTAGCGACTGATGGATCGGCTGCACACTTCAGCGCGCTCAGCCAGACAAGCTCCTCCCACCACTTCTGAAACTACCTTCTAACAAAGCGCTCGGAGCACTGCTTCAGAGCGCGGCCGGAGCGCTAGCGCTCGGGGAGTGCTGTCTGGATGACCCTGTTCTGGACCATCAAGTCACGGTCAGATCCATATAGGCTACTAGCAGTAGTGCCCGGCATCGCCCGGTGGATTTATTTGTTTTATGAATGGTAATGGATACTACTACAGAACTGGCTCATGATAGTTAAACTAACAGAAAAAAAATATTTCAAAAAAATAACGTTTTGTGATGGTGGTGGTAGTGCGGGTGATAACTAGTACTGTATAATGGACGTAATATTCAGGTCAATTTCTTCTAATGAAAATCCACAGCCTGCTTCCAGTCTCCGACCGGGTCAGGAATGGAATGAATGAAGCCCCTATCTAGCGGCGAGGATATGAACTGTGCCGGCTGCCAAGGCCTGACGCACTCCTCTGGGGCAATGATTAAATAAATGACAGATGAAATGAAATGATAGTGGAGAGTGTTGCTGGAATGAAATTTTGACAGGGAAAACCGGAGTACCCGGAGAAAAACCTGTCTGCCTCCGTTCTGTCCAGCACAGATCTCACATGGAGTGACCGGGATTTGAACCACGGACTCAGCGGTGAGAGGCCGGTGTGCTACCGCCTAAGCCACGGAGGCTCGCAATTTCTTCTAATGATATTCATAATAATGAACGGGAAAACGCCTATTTACTAAATACAGGACTGACACATGTAATTTACAAACGAATTGAAAAATAATATTAGAAAGAGGAGTAAGTGAAATAAAAGACGCAGCCTTGGACCTATATCTCATTGGCTGTTAGAAATGTACAGACCAATAGTTTGGTCTTTTGTCGCATAGAAAATAATAAATCAGAGCACTTTGGAAAACTTCGGCTGTCCCGTGCTCCTGAGGTAGCAATAGTATCATGTATATCCACATAGCGCTCAACGATAAGGATCGGAATAAATGAAAGTAAATTTGAAAGCACCAACGCTTATTCCAGCTGATAACCTCAATGTACTGCACCAACACCATCGCCCTTATACAGAGGCATACTATTTTAATGATGATAACTGTTATAAGGAGCCTAATAAATCTTTTTGCACTAATTATTCCTCGCGAAAGCAATTTATAAGCAGCGCAAGATGTAACTACTGTATTTTCACAATTCTGCACCAGAACACTGGTAGGGGCGACGTGATGCAGCCCGCATTGCCAGCAAACAATAGACCCATTAAATATACTTACCGTTACACTACTAAGGACATGAATGGTTCTAGGCCCTTAAAATGTTATTTTCAAGTTCCTTTTGTCTCTTATTCTAAATGTAGGGGAATGGAGATGGTTGTGCAAAATATCAAGTGGACAGTGTTGCTAGCAGGGTTCAGATCGGTGAAACGGTGTAAATTAGTGGCAATGGGCCTAAATGCAGGGAATGGATAGGTCTGTCCGAAATTTCATGTAGACAGGGGTGTTACTTGTCGGGTCCCAAATGGTAAGTACAGTATGTAACATTTGGTTCAGATCGGTGAAAAAGTGTAGATTTGAGCCAAATGGCCTAAATGCTGGGAATGGAGTGGTCTGTCCGAAATTTCAAGTAGATAGTGTTACTCGTCGGGTTCCAGTTCGTAAGTATGTAAAATTTGGTTCAGATGGGTGAAACGGTGCAGATTTTTGCCCAAGGGCCTAAATGCAGGGAATGGAGTGGTTTGTCCGAAATTTCAAGCAGACAGTGTAGTCGTCGGGTTCCAAAGTGTAAGTATCTAAAATGTGGTTCAGATTGGTGACTCGGCGTAGATTTGTGCCAAAGGGCCTAAATGCAGGGAATGGAGATGTTTGTCCGAAATTTCAAGCAGACAGGGTTACTCGTAGGGTTCCAAAGGGTAAGTATGCAAAATTTGGTTCAGTTCGGTGTAACGGTGTAGCTTTGTGCCAAAGAGCCTAAACGCAGGGAATGGATTGGTCTGTCCGACATTTCAAGTGAACAGTTTTACTCGCAGGGTTCTAAAAGGTAAGTATACAAATTTTGTTTCAGATAGGTGAAACGAAGTAGTTTTGTGCCAAAGGGCCTAAATGCACGGAATGGAGTGGTCTGTCTGACGTTGATAGTGGACAGGGTTAATCGTTGGGTTCCAAAGGGTAAGTATACAAATTTTGGTTCAGATCGGTGAAACAGTGTAGGTTTGTATAAATAACAAACAGACAGACAGACAAACATTGAGCTTTATATATATGTAGATATTCCAAATGTGTGGTCTTGAACTGATGGAGCTAAAGATTTGGCGTTGACCTGTAATATGGACCCTTCCCTTAGCATTTTAGTACGTATTGAAAGCCTGCCGGTCACGACTGCAACATTGTATTTATATGTGTTCCAGTACACCTGAGCAAATCTCTTTTAGCTCTAAATGAGCATGGCATTATTCCATTTAGTGAATTAATTAAATATAGTTCATTTTTCTCTCATGGCTGCTTCATTTCGTAATCATCAATTTTGTAGTGAACACCGGGGTTCAATTCCAAACTTCATCAACGAGCAAATTAGACTTAAGGAAATGACCTCAGCTGATAATCTGCCCTCCAGAGTGTGAAGTTATTGCCTTTCTCATTGCTGCCATTTGATAGAATTAATATGTGCTTCACCCTTGGCTACCACAGCCATCATAATTGCACATTTCAGTCAGAAACATTAAACGTAATTCAGATTCGTTAACAGTGTCTTGCCCTCAATATAACGAGGAAGGATGTTGTTGTTTCATTTGAAGGGCTTGGACATCGTGATCATTTAGCTCCATATACTTGGGAGTGTATTTTTGTAAATGTGTCTGATAACATGTGTTATTGTGATGGCTGGATTAGTGTGTGTATTTGTAATTCAGGTGAGGATTGGGAAGGAGATGGCTGTGGCTTTAACATCGGGACTATCACTGCACTAGCCACAGTAGTTAAGAGGGACTTAATGTCCGTAACATTATTGTTTTATTATGTTTCATCAGCCTCCTGCACTTTAGAGTGTGTAGAATTTGTCTGATATTCTGTGTCATATTGATGTCTGTAGTATACTTGTAATGATGGTAGAATTGGAATGGACGCTTCCGTGGCATTAGCTTATGAAAAATCCTAGAATGTTCCTGGAATAGATTTGAGAAGAAAAGGAAAACCACTTCCAGGGAGGCTAAGGTGGGAACTGAACTCAGACCTTTTCAGCTTAACCTCACGATGCGAAGTGTACCCTGTTCCATCTCTCAGACCCGAATGAATTTTCCTGGTAGAGCCGGTAATCGAAGCAAAATCTCCGGAGCAACAACCAAGAATGCGAACGACTACACCACGAGGTAGACAACGAAGAAAAAAGACTTCCATCCTACTCTTAGATATCCTGACTTCGTAAAACCATGTTAATACAGTTCCATAACATTCAAACGAGAGAAAATCACCACCACCACAACCATGACCACCACCACCAACAACAACAAAAAACAATAATAATAATAATTATTATCGGTACGTGAAGAAGAAGAAGAAGAAGAAGAAGAAGAAGAAGAAAACAAAGTGACGTGTGTTTCAAAAAGATCTATGGTATACATGTAGTCAAATAACTGTGCGTTCGAGAGATGGATTGTACACTATACTCTGTGAGCTGCCTGAATAGGATTTACATTTGGCCGGAAGTTCCACGTCAGTCATCACCCCTCTGCCTCTTGACCAATCCATGTTCGCATAGTTGATGTCATAATACACTGCGTTGCAATATTACAGCCCACGTGCGTCAGTGCCTGATCAGCTGTATCTCTAGCTTGTACAGTGTGATCGCTTGTTATTCCAGCTGTTTGGCAACCATGTTCCCTGACCACATGGCGAGGCGAGAACTGTCAATCCTATTCTGGCAACTCACAGAGTATAGCCACGAGGCACAGTTGTTTGGCTATATCTCGTGGTGTATTTTCGATAACTGCTGACTGATATTTCAAAATTACTTGATCACTTTAAGACAAATTTGATTCAGAACTTTCTCAAAAAACTACTCTCAATTCTTGCTACTATTAGAAAACAATATATGTCATGAAGTTCAATCTATAGAGGAGACAAAACCTCTTGACGTTTAGCGAGCACCAAAATCGTGAAAGCACTGTTATGTTAATTAATGGATAAACAATCACCACCATTTCATTCTGACAACCATATGTGAAACTACGAACCGCGAGAATACATCGTATTAATATTGTTCTACCCTGGGGTTCCCACAGGGTATGGCCGTCCCCTATCGGCCCCTTTCACCACCCTTCACCCCCATTTCACGCCACAACCACAGAGAAACCAACAACAGCAAACGTCTAACCATTGAAAACACACTCAGCTTGACAAACCAACCACACACACATGTATTAATCCTTACAACATCCTTACAACATAAGTCCAAACAGGTAGCTGCCTACTATGTAGCACAAGAATTCGCGGACTAAATTACACAAGCATTCAAGAGTTTAGTGCTTTTCAGTCGGTCAACACGAATGTACCCAAAAGAGATGGGTTATGCCCTAATCCTGAAATAAATTACATGAGATTAATAAAACACTAGTGTTTTATTAATCTCATGTAATTTATTTCAGGATTAGGGCATAACCCATCTCTTTTGGGTACATTCGTGTTGACCGACTGAAAAGCACTAAACTCTTGTTTACTAAGGCAACACTGAAAATATGGCTTCAAACACCACAATTACACAAGCATTGACGATTCCCTTAAATACATCCAACGCCAGGAACTGGGACCTCTTTCGTCTTCCACAAGCCGAGGTGCTGCCTGACGTCCTACCGCCCTACAGTCCGGTGAGTGTACTCATAAAAGGTTGTCCTTAGTTAGTCCTTTCCATTCCAGACCTAATTCTTGTATTCATCACATTCATTCTTTGTACAGTTTCACACTTAAGTAATTAAATCATTTACACTCTTTTAAACCGCCATCGTGAATTTCATGAAACCCCCCTTGATCAAACTCTATTCCTTAGCCAGCGAGCTCTAGTCAGCTGCGCCACGCGCACCACGACCACGGCGGTTGCCCTACTTGGCTAGCATTTAACCTTGTAAACAGGCGTCAGCAATAGACTCGTAAGCACAGTCTGCCCGCCGCTGCTTGCTCCATTCGTTACAGACCGCACACACACTTTCTTACACTCGAGTTATTGTCCTGCAGACAAGTACATCGTCTTTTAGACAAAACCACCCTAACTCGAGCTACCTACCCACCAGGACAATACAATATCAATGAATTTGTAAGAGATTTAATCCTAAGAGACATATTGTGTATTCACTTGGTCACTTTAAGAAAAAAGTTACAGTCAGTCTGAAAGCCTAGACTTTATATCATTTCAAATGACGCATCCTAAAACTGCCTTCTCGCTTCGCTCGAAGCCCCAGGTCGCACGACGCCCCAGGACTCTTTCAACAGACTCCATTACCCATTAACGTAGGCTTCCTGCGTGGCTGCATGACGTCACGCACTCGCCGTCCATTACCCATTAACTTAGGCTTTCCACACGGCTGCATGACGTCACGCGGTCGCCGTCTCCGTAACGCATAACGTTAGACTCAAGCATAACGATGAAGTCGACAAGATCATTTGAAATGATAAAATTGTATTCAGAACTTTCTGAAAAAAAAATGGCAATTTAAAGTAGGAGTAACATTTTAAGGAGAAATAATTCCAAAACTGAGATTTGCAGATGACATTGCCATATTAGCCTAATCACCAGATGATTTGAACAAGTTTTAAATGGTATGGACTCCATCTTGAGGAAAGAATTCATGATGAAAGTCAGTAAATGTAAAACAAAAACAATGGAATGCAGTCAAAATAAATCAGTAACCCCTATCGACGTCAAATTAGCAGGTGAATAGCTAAAGGAAGTAGAAGACTTCTGTTGCTTAGGAAGCAAAATAACCAGTGAAGGACGAAGCAAAGAGGATATAAAAAGTAGGTTGGCTGAGGCAAGGAAAGCGTTTCTAGAGATAAGGCATCTGTCGATATCGAATATAGATTTAGTCTATTTTGAAAGCCTTTGCTTGGCACTACATAGAGCATGAAATGAAGAGGTATTAAGACGAGTGGGAGAGGAGAGAAATTTCAGGGGACTGAAAATGAAGAGAAGAGACAGGTTGGTACGAAACATTCTAAGACACCCAGGAATAGCAAATTTAGTTTTGGAAGGAAGGGTCGAGGACAAGAACTGTAGGGGTAGACCATTGATAGAATATGTAAAACAGGTTGCCTGGTATGTAGGATGTGGTAGCTATGTAGAGATGAAACAATTATCTGGAGACAGGAAGCCATGGGGAGCTGCATCAATCCAGTCAAAAGACTGAGGACTCAAAAACAACACAAGGTGGGCCTTTTTATGAAAGGAATAATCATCCACTCATTATTTTCAGTAGTACACATTCGGAATGCCAGCTCAATTAAGCGTTTTTTGTACGAGAGACTTTGCCATGCAAGATTTAGAATTGCGTACAGCTTTGAAGAGATTTTAGCACAATAATCTATAATTTCCTGGGAAAAACATTAAAGTTGCGAAGAAAATTGCAATAATTTTGTTGTTGTAGTTACTGTGTTTAATTCTACTTTGTGTACATATAAATTCTATATCGAGCGTTTAATCATCCTGCTGGCTTTTTTCATTCAGTGTCGTTGTGGAAGCCATTTTTCAGTGTTGCCGTAGTAGGACATACAATACATAGAACACTATACTCTAGGTTGCTCGGTGACAGACTGCAAGGACTGTAAACGCAGGTTGAAAGAGCATGCTGGGTATGTAAGGGATGACAGATTTGCCTATGTAGCTCCACTCAAAAATTGCACACTATTTTCTTAGTAGGTAGCTAAAACCTTGCAGTTATATTATTATTAAATCCCTTTCATGTTCATACAAACTTAAATGTTATTTAGAAAGTAAAATTTTCTAATAGAAGTTTTTTTCAGTCGGTCAACACGATTGTACCTGTTAAATAAGTGATATATATATATATATATATATATATATTTTAGCGCATGGCTTTTAGTGCCGGGAGTGTCCGAGGACATGTTTGGCTCGCCAGAGTGTGAAACTGCTTCTATGCGGACACCCATGGGGTGAGCTACAAGTAGACTGGCGCGTGGTCTGTTATCTGGGGAGAAAAATGAAAATCCACAGCCTGCTTCCAGTCTCCGACCGGTCAGGAATGGAATGAATGAAGCCCCCAGCTAGCGGCGAGGATATGAACTGTGCCGGCTGCCGAGGCCTGACGCACTCCTCTGGGGCGATAATTAAATGAATGACAGATGAAATGAAATGACAGTGGAGAGTGTTGCTAGAATAATTTTTTTACAGGGAAAACGGGAGTACCCGGAGAAAAACCTGTCTGCCTCCGTTTTTTCCAAAACAGATCTCACATGGAGTGACCGGGATTGGAACCACGGACCCAGCGGTGAGGGGCCGATGTTCTGACACCTAAGCCACGGAGGCGTTGTCTGGGGAGGAAAGTGTGAATTTAAGGACGAGGAATTGGAAGGTAGCGGCTGTGGCCTATAGTTAGGGACCAACCCCGGCATTTACCGGGAAGGAAGACGGGAAACCACAGAAGACCATCTTCAAGGTTGCTGGCGCGGAGACTCGAACCTCCTCGCTTCCCGGATGTGAGGGAGTGTCTGTATCCACGCCATAGCGTCCACGACTAATTCACCCGGTATTAACAGCCTTAGATACAACTGCTTAGCAACTAATGATTTGGAATAACTTTTTTCAGCGTAATACGACTTTATTATGAACCATTTTATATTAAATTTAAAAGATATTATTTTTCTCACACCCACAAATATGGGCCAGGCACCATGCGTCAGCCGCCATCTTGAAGTGTGAGCCATCCACATGCCTTAAGTCTAAGCCACCGAGCACGGCCGCTCAGCCTGAGCGCTCCTTCATAAGTCACTGCTTATCGACTGGCGCAACGGATCACGTTTAAATCACCCTTAGTTCGATAAGCGGAACTCGTAAAACCGGGCCTCATTGGATCAAAATTTCACACTGCTGCCGTATTTGAATTATTTGGATAAAGACCTTGTACTGTAGTTTGGGAGCCAGACGCTTCCTACATGAAGGTATCTGTCTGTTAGGTAGTCAGCCCGAAGGCTGGTTGGATCCTCAAAAAGTACCGCCGTTACGTTATGTGAGTAGATACCCACAAAAACCCAAGGCAGCGCTATTTTGAGGCGTTCTAGGCAAGAAGAGGAGTGAGGTAGTTTGCCATTGCTTTCTTCACTGAGTCAGAACAGTAGTCCTAACCCTATGAGTTGAACCTTTCACAACATTCACAGGCACTGACTGCGCCCCGAATGCCATTACTAAGCACCACCCATACCTCAGTAGCTTCCATATAATCACAGCCATGAGTGAGACTGAGACATCGGTGAAAAGCCACCTTTTACTCTAGCCTGTGCCAACTGACAAATGCAAAAGTACTGTATTCATCAAGAGATGGCGAACAGGCCAGACATGAAGGTATATTACTCCAAAATTCCGTAGATATCCGATGATTAGTTTTGTCGAAATTTGAATTAGGCTTTGAACATTTGGATGGCCGCCATTTTGTTCTAGTTAAGATGGCGGTGACATGAAACTGAGGGCACTGAGGTGCTCGTTGGTAGTGCTACCTCTGTACCGATTTTTGTTCAATTCAGTTTCATGGTGTTTGAATTGATAGACATACGAGGGCTATTCCAAAACTAAGGTCCGTTTTTTTTTAATTAACCGAACATTTTATTTTGAAACCACATTTATTTTTAGGTTTTACACACCTTCCTCTAATTTTCTACATTCATTCATTCATTCATTCATTCATTTATTTGCAATGAGGGGTGTGTCCCCCGGTGGCAAATTGGATACACATAACAAATAAATAATTATACATAACAATTCAATAACAATTATACAACAATTAAACTGGAGTATTTACACAAATAGTCAGTCTTTTCTTAAACACTCCTATATGTTTGGGAAAAGGCTCTAAGACTGCGGCAGGTAGAGAGTGCCAGTTATCAATGGCACGGTTTACAAAAGAATATTTACCATAATTTGTTCGCTGTGGTCGGCCCTTAACTTTGAAAGGATGATCGCTCCTACCCATGTAAGTGGGCTTTCCCAATCGTTTGCTAAGCTCACCCCATGCTGGTTGATTTGTATACGTGTTGTACATAGCGCAGAGTCTAGATTTCATCCTCCTAGCCTCCAGTGATTCCCACCCAAGTTTCTTTAACATACGGCTCTCACTGCTCCTGGGATTAAAGTCACTGAGCACAAATCTAGCCGCCTTTCTTTGTACCATTTCCAACTCATTGATGAGCCCTACTTGATATGGATCCCAAACCGCCGAGGCATATTCCAGAATAGGTCTTACAAGTGACAAATAACCTAATTCTTTAGCAGAGGTACTACTTCCTTTTAATACCCTCATTACAAAGTGCAGGGATTTGCAAGCTTTTGAAACTACACATCCTACATGACTACTCCATTTCATATCATTCCTTACGTGAACGCCCAAATATTTGCAAGAATCTTCTTCTACAAGTATTTCCGAGCCAATGTTATTTTGAAAATCCTGCCTCCGCACTTTCCCTATTTTTAAGAGACTACATTTTCTTGTGTTTATTTTCATTTTATTTTCAATCGCCCACTTATAGACCAGGTTCAGGTCCTCTTGAAGCACTGCATTGTCTTGTGAGTCATGTATCTTTCGATATATTACACAATCATCCGCAAACAATCGACAGTCACTGCGAATCCCATTTGGTAAGTCATTTATAAACGCCAAAAATAACAAAGTTCCGATTACGCTGCCCTGAGGGATACCCGACGTTACGGTAATTTCATCCGAGAATATGCCTTCGACTTTCACTTTCTGTGAACGAGCCGTCAAAAATTCTTGGATCCATAAAATTACTCTTCTATCAATCTTCGTCGAAGCTAATTTATGGAATAGCATGTCATGCGGCACGACATCAAATGCCTTCGCAAAATCTATAACTACGGCGTCGTTGCCTCGTTATTTAGGCACTTGTCATACCTTAAAACTAAGTTCTCAAATCCCTCTGCATAAAAGTTTGCCGCCTGCTCTGACAACGAAGAATTCACACTTGAGGAAAATCCATTGATCGAGTGGTTATCATGAATCTTCGGTCCTTGTGCATTTTCGTGTCAAATGCAGTCATCAAGTCATCTGTGATCACAGACCTGAGCGTTCTTCGTCATGAACATTTTCACGGCCACTTTTGAACTCTCGTACCCATTTTCTCACTTTACCTCCCGTCATTGCATTATCACCATACACCCCACAAAGCTGACGATGCATGTCTGCAGCCGACTTGTTTTTTGCACTCAAAAAACGTATCACAGATCGTACCTCACACGCGGCGGGCGAATCAATAATCTTGAACATTGTAAAGATGCACAGTTCAGCGTACAGGTTAGCTACACAGCTGCAACTGACGCCTGCTTGTTCGCAAAGGTTGCCGGGAGGTAGCACGCACGCTTGTTGCAGCGTGCGCAATGACTACGGGCTTAAATTTAAAAAAAAACGGACCTTCGTTTTGGAATAGCCCTCGTACACACATACATACAGACACACTGACATTTGGCCCATGTAGATGACATAAGTCTACTTTAATTTTCTTAAAAATCGAAAGTAGGCTGAAAATTTGGAGTAGAGTTCTAATGAAACGCGAATATGAATGGAATACATAACAGTGAGTAGCGTTATCGTAGCTGATGACCTTGGCAGGGATTATATGAAGATGGAAGTGTACCTATAGAGCGTATCACTGGGAACTGAGCTCGATGCAAAGAAGATTACATGCGGAGAACAATTGTCAGGACAGCAGAGGGAGACGCAGCCTACAAACGTCCAGGAATTTGCTAGCGATGACTGCAGCAAGCATCCTGCTGAGAGCCAGTGAGCTACGAGTACAATTAGCTGCATTCCAGGTTCGCACCAAGCCGCATATCAAGAAGCAAACACGGAAATGAAGAGAAAAGACGAGCAAACAGCTGGAGGCAGGCAAACTCATATTGGGCTATGAACTTAAACAGAGTTCCTGTATCAAAGAATCGGTGATAACTAGAGGGAGGCTGGTAGTCCCTGCTTCACTTGCGGATGAAATGTGAAGTTACGAGCCATTCTTTCAGTGTTGCCTTTTCAAACTGACACTCACAGACTATTTATTCAGGAGCTATCATTTTAACATTTTGTCATAATAGAGCCGATAAATGGTACCATCCATTAAGTGAACATTTTACGTGGACAGAAATATGCGCCATGCTGTTAAAAGGACACTGAGTGGTTGAGACCTCTCTCAGCATGTCAAGTGTCCAACTCATAACGCGCGCCCAATAATTGCTGATACTCCAACAGAACAGGTGAGTTTGGTGAAGCTTGGTTGTCATGATATGGATCTACCATCGGAGAGTATGCACATGATCGTGAAAGAGTTCATTCATAAGTTCTTCTCATTGGATGAAGATTCGTTCCGATAACGAACTTGTATATTACCTGAAAATGTGTGGTTGAATCTGTGTGTAATAGTGAACGTACAAATATAAGTCTGAAATGGAACCCAAGTTGAGTGTATATCACTACCTTTTGACGCAATAAACACTGATTCTTTTGGGCTAATGCATAAACTGAAAGAGGTGTTCTGAATGTGTGTAATTACGTTATATGGGCTTAGTCAGCTTGGGCATATAAGGTAGTGTTAGCTTGTTTGTCACTCACAACTCAACCTCAGACTGTGTGATTATCAGGGTCGAAATTGAATTAATACCGGCAGCCATTCGACGAGATTACGTTTGTTTGGATATTTCTAACCTGACCTGTTTACCGCCATCATCCCCTAGTGAATACTAAACTGTTGTGACAGATCATGAACGACCAATCACTTGTGTTGCCTGTATTTTGTAGGATGGGATGCTGAAATTACACTAAGCCAAGCCGATCTACTGGACCACCAAAGTGAACTGACTGCCAACGTGAAAACGCGCCAGATTTGCATCTTGTGCCTGGCGTGGATCTTATGACGCAGGTCTGGTACTATAAAGGGAATTACGAGCAATCGATACTATCCCACTCACTCATTCGGACAGTGCAGGTGTCCTGATGCCAAGTTCACACTGACTCTTCGTGCTTTGTGTTGTATGCATCGCTGACTTGCCGGGAGAACTGTGGAGAACTTGAACCAGAACCGTAATGAACAGAGAACATAGCTCCGCAATCCCAGGTCAGATGTCAGTTCGCATTATAAACGGGGCAACAGTGATGTCATATAGGGCCCTTGATGTTGACTGTTTATATTTGCATTGGCCTACGAGGTGTATTCTTTAAGTAAGTACCTTTTGAAACATGGTCTCTGGAGTGCTGCGGCCGTTGTTCGACGCGTGCGCGATCAGTACGTACACCTGTTGGTTAGGCACAAACGCCATAACGGATCATTCGTCCGTATTTGTATTTGTGGCAGGACGCTTAAATTGTCGGCAGTTGTACTCAGGCTATGTACAGAAGGTTCTGACAGAGGTGTACAAAACCAAGCGCGTAGGCAATGTTTTGACTTTCCTTGAGCGATACAGTAATGCAGATGATGAATTCCTCAGCCGAATTGTCACATGCGACAATACATGAGTGGCTTATGTTACGCTAGAATCAAAACAACAATCCATGGAATTGAGACACTCAAGATCACACAAGAAAGTGAAGTTCAATCAAACAGTTACATTTGGCAAAATCATGCGTACCTTGTTTTGCGATGGGCAGGGTATGTTTGTGGATTTTCTCCACTGGGGTGACACAATGAATGTTTAGATTTATCATGTGGCCATACATAAACTTCATTGTGCAATATAAAAGAAATGGCGTGGTATGTTCAAAAAGGGAATTCTTTTGCTTCGTGACAATGCCCGCCCTCACACGGCTAATCGAAACCAAGAGCTCATCACTTCATTTGGTTGGGAACAATTTCGTCATCCCGCGTATAGATCTAACGTACCTAGTGACTACCACGTACTCCTGCACGAGGTAAAGCATTTAGGAGGACAATGATGATCTAAAACCGACCACATCAAGTGGTAGATATGTATGAGGACGGAATTCAGAGGTTGGTTTCACGATATGGTTAGTGCGTTGACATGTTATGTTGAAGAGTAGACGAAAGTGCTGGCTTTCATGTCAAAATAAAATAAATTCATTCATTTTTATTAAATAATAATATTGCTTTATGCAGCGTTATGCATGATTATTAGGGCCAGCTGATCCACCTGGTATAAGGGTAGTTACAGCCAGTACTATTCACTTGCCTTTGCCAGATTCACTATCTTTTTAAACACCTCTTGACGGCAAATGATGACATGATTGGACACATATTCATGGACAAAATATGTCTCCGTTTGTATTTATATCTCTGTAATATTTGTACAAATATTTGCAACGCCTCGGAGAACTTCATTAGAGATAGAGGAACGGTTGCTGCTAGCTGCTTGGAGTTACCTGGTGTGATGATATTACCGAACATATAGTTGATGGCTATAATTTCATACGTTTTCATTATTTGGACAAACATAATCCTGTGTTTTCCTTTGAAATAAAAATGTTATTTAAACAATTACACGTTTTGGTTTATTTCCTGACCGTTACACATAAATCTAAGTAAATGATAAATAGAAACTGCAAGGTAATTCAACAGATATACCTTAAATTGAAACAATGAGTAGGTTTACAGTCCATTTTCATTTAATTGGAATTGGTTCCTTTTAGCTCACGCAAGCGAGTTTGTGTATGTGTGCACGTGTGTGTGAATATTTATGTATGTGTTTGTTCCCCAAATTATTTTCATTGGTCTGACCAATGCTAACGATACATTGCAGCAACGAAGACTCATTTCCTAAAAATAGTTTGGGCCATCCCTAGATAGGGCGAAATTTTGCGCTTTTAAATATAATCTTGTGACTTGAGAGAGCCCAACTGAATGCGCGAGTTTAAATCCTATAACCAGTAATGCTGCTCTCACTATAGATGGGTCTCTTGAGGAAGTGGCTCAAGTCGGAGAGGCCATGAAAACTAGCCGTGTGCATTCTCATGGCCTTCTCCGAGCCTCGTGCGCGTATATAACGTTATCAAATGTCATCCCTCCTAGGAATGTCCGTAATGAATTCGGGGCTGAAATACCATCACGATTTCTGAACTAATGAACGCGAAAGCAGACTTTTCGCGAGATCAAGAGGTTCAGCTTCCTAAAACCAGAATTGACATTAATTTGTTTGGGATTCCACCGTAGAACGTGACAAATCATTATTGAATCATTTCATCTCTTGTTAATAATTTTATATGAGATAATCAATTGTAAATTAATGTTATGGTTATTCTATAACAATGAATATTGTGCGTTGGTGAGTTAATTTGACTTGAAATAAAACTTCGGATTAATTTATTTAATTTTGCCCAATGTTATGACTTTCAGCAATCAGTTTGGTCTGTGAGTCTCTGTGAGTGAACAAGGTGATTCTTTGATTCCATGTTTGCGGTTAACATTGTGAAATCGTTTTCTTTCACTACTCTCACTTTGAAATCGTTAAATACTGAGAGTAACAATCAACTCCCGCATCTACCCCTCCGTCCCCTAACCTCTAGTTCATTATTGTATAAGGTTATCCCAAACTCTATAATTATCTTGCATTCTGAATTAGTGTAACTGTTCAGATTACTATGTATTATTGAACAGTAGTCTAATTAATTTCATAAGAATTGATTCCATATTCTACAGTAGATAAAATTGTGTAGATATTTGAATGGCATAAGAAAATATAGCATTTGAATATCCCAATCCTTATACATTTTAATTTATAATTTAGCCACCATTTCACCACTTAAACAGAAATATGATCTCTATTTTACCGCCACTGCCAATGACTCCATAATAATCGTCTTACGACCTTCTATGCGTTAGATTCCGTTATGGTTTTCATGACGAATTCTGAGTTGAACGTGCAACGAGAGTACATTCTCACGGCCTCTGGTGAACAATCGTTACTGAGGGTGTAGGCATTCTAAGCACTGAGCAGGAACTAAGAAGCCACCTACTGTAATATAGCATGCAAAGGATTGAGAGATGTCTGACGAATATTGAATGCTTGTTTGTAAAATTATATGGTTTCTTGCATTACTTCTAAATACATTTTGGTATTGCCAATACGTCGGAGACCACCATGAATGTGGGCCTTGCCATTTGATCTTGGCCTGCCATAAACTGTGCACATTTTTACAGCAATCAATAAAGTGAAAGCAGGGATGTTGGCGATTGTCTGGGTACTCACCTGTAAACTTTGCGACGCCCTTGAAGGTTACAGGTTCGATGATGTATGGCTCACTGCGGCCCTTAGCGTTGACAGAGTAGAGGTTCACTTGGTAGCTGGTGCCTGCTTCCAGCCCGTACAGGTCGAACACAGGAGGAGCGCGTGCCACGGTGACATTGTACCTGGGCCGACGTCCTGGCAGCTCAAGCACCTCCATGAAGAAGCTCTGAGGCAAGCCACCATCGAAGCTCTCCAGACATTCCACATGCAGTGAGTCCGACGTCTGGTTCACCACGGAGCAGTTGGCCAGAGGGAATGGACGTCCTTGACAAAGAGAGGGACAGAGTGTAGATATATTTTCGTGAGATGACAAATATTTGCCATGACTTAGGTCTATGGAAAAAGATCCTATATAAATGATATGAACACCTTTCATGATTTTAAACACACACTTTCACTCATAGCTGTAAACACAGTGGAAGAGCTCGGTCGGAAGATGTGTAGTCTATCTGGGAATGGAGATATGATTGAAAGGTAGAGCTTCACTGGAAGTGTGATGGAAGGGATGAACACCCAGATATCTTCCTGGCTGATTTATACTGAAATACTGGCAGAATATTACAGCGATAACTAACAGAATAGTACAGGTACATTTTATGGACTGAGTATTGATAGTCGTGTAACCAGTTATGTGTTCTACCTGTTCCCTAATAACCACGCTTCCTTCCCGGCCGTTTTTCAGGTGCGTTTGGAAGTCGCAACAGCTGATCCATACTAACATCTATGAATGATCATATTTTGTTTGAATTATGTGGTCACACACCACGGTTGCACTCCCAGAATTCACAGCAGTAAGGAAAGTAACTTAATGTTCAAAAACAAATAACAAAACTGAAAATGTTACTGAAATTCAATATTTAAGAGAAGATTTCGGCATTCTCGTTAAGCAGATTTCACATATTTCGACATTAAGCAAATCTCTCTTCAAATTGCTAGATTATAAAATTGTCAGCTGCAACTCTTCAGTCGGTCAACACGAATTATCCCAATGACTGGGACAGGGTACAATGTATATATGAATAACTAGCATCCCACCCCAGCTTCGCCCGGTATCTTTAACGGTTTGCCCAGCGTAAGATTAAAAGGCGCGCGGACGGCAGGTCCCAGACGAGGTGAACAGCAAAACTCCAAACACATATACTCTTCTCTGAAGTCTCAACTCTACACGACAAGACAGTTTGTTGCTGGTCAAAGCCGGGGTCATAGACTCATTCGCTTGCTTGTAAACTCGCTACAAAGCAAGTAATTTAAATTTCCTCTGAATGGACATTGTTCTAAGAAATGAAAACGTAAAAACACTTATAATAGGTGATGTATTTAAGTTAGAGATATGCTGTCGGTGACATTCTGGTAGAATTGTTCATACTGAATAATTCTTACACTCATAGTATATTGATATGTTTACGGTTTACCCAGCGTTAGCTTAAGAGGAGCACGGACGGCAGGGTTTTCTTTGACTCGAGTCAATGATATTCTTACTGCTCGGCTTCCTTTGGTCATAAATAAATGTTTTCCTCCAGGAACCTTCCTCCAGTAATCCTTTACAGAATGGTGAAAACCGCACCAAAATCCATCCAATGGTTCTCGAAATTACCTGTTACATCCAAGAATCAGGGACTTTGTTTTATACAATGTAGAGATAAGTAAATACTTAGTTACGGTCACTAACAATATGGGGCAATTTTAGGACTACGCATTTAAACTTTCAAGTGGTCATCATCACATCCTGATCACTGTGGTTGAGGTTATACAAACATTATCTAATTACTCGTAATGTAGTGTGTTTATGTGGTGTTTATATTCCGATTCACAGATTGAATCTCGTTGTATAAGGCTTGTTTGTTTTGTAAGTGTTTGTGAACTACGGATGAGTATTATGTACGTGTATACAGTTAGATAAATACAATATAATAAAAATAATTAGAACATGCACTTGAATATTATTATGTATCGTTACTTATCCGCGCGCTGACGCTGGTTTCACTGGTGTAACTTCATTTGCGGGGCTGATGACCAAGATGTCCCTAGCCCCTAAAGTGAATTAACAAGAACAACTATCTTCATTTGCTGGCTGGTAGGATAGCTGGAGGAAGCATTGAGAAAGAGCAGAATGAATTAGTGCTTAGTGAGAGCTTTGCCGATCCTAAGTACATGAACGTACAGGGAGGTGGACGTGGAGATGTACCACAAAACCCACTGAAGCACTTTATTTATAAAATAGGTATAGAAGACTAGTATCCACTTTCTTCAGTGTTTCTTGATAGTTTCTATGTAAAATTTGAGTTTTCAGTCGGTGAAAACCTAGATGAGACTCCAGCTATATTGGCCTGTTAATATTGTTATTGGCCACACCAACTCGAAATAACCTGCAGAAAAATAGTTTAACATACTATAGACAGATTTCATAATGAGTACACTTCACTCAACAGATGATAAAAGAGGGATGTATGAGTTTTCTCTGTCTTCTCTTTCAAGGGCATGGTGGTGCATCGGTCTAGCTGCTTGTCTCTCACCATGGCGGACTGGGTTCAATTCCGGGTCAAAGCATGTGAGATATTCAAAGTTAAATATCACGTCCTGTGTTTCGGATTCCACGTAAAATGGAGGTCCCGTGGCTCATGATCGCGAAATTAATGGTCACGTAAAACTACAAGCATCCTTTCTTTCTCTCCTCTCCTCATTTCTCTTTTCTTCTCTGCTTTATTCTCCTCTCTCCTATTCTTTTGTCTTCTCCTCTGTTCTCCTCATTTCTCTTCTCACTTTTCTTCTCATCTCCTCTTCTCTTCTCCTCATATTTCTTCTCTTCATTTCTTTCCTATCCTCTTCTCCTTATTTTACTTCTCTTCTGACATTTCTTCTCCTCTATCCTCTCATCTTCTCTCTTCTCTGCTCACTCCTCTCTTCTTCTCTATTCTTTTCCCTTCTCTCTTCTCTTCTCATCTCTTTTTTCCTCTCATCACCTCTCCTCTTTTCTCTTCTCTTCCCTTGAACGGCCGCGTGACTCAGCGGTAACGTTCTCGCCTGCTGTACCCAAGGTTTCTGGATCAAATCCTGGCACAGTCAGCTGGCATTTGAGGGTGGGCAAATGCGAGGGAGCCGTGTAAGTAAATTTGCTGGCACGTTAAAGATCCCCTTCACGGAAATGATCCCGCACCCCGGCGCCTTTAAAAGCCTGAGTAGTTACAAGGGACGTAAAACCAATACCGTTATTATTATTACTCTCTTCTCCTTTCTTCTCTTCTCTCCTAACATCTCTTCCTTCTTCACCTCATTTCTCTTCTCCCTTTTCTTCCTCTCAACTCTTCCCTCCCTCCTCCATTCTTCTCCTCATTTCGCTCCTCCCTTCTCTCCTCTCAACTCACCTCCACATTTTTCTTCTCTCGTCTCTCCTCACCCCTGCTCATCTCAGAGTCAAGAGGGCAGCAGATATATGAAAAGTGGAAGATGACAGCGGTGTCTTCGAGCAGAGACTTGTATCGTGTCTCTAAATTAGAGGGTTTCATGGGACTCGCGTTCACTGGCTAGTTACAGTTACTGTTTAACCAATCGAATTGATGCTGCGGCCGTAAATGGAATTGAAGGTGTAAGAAGACTTGAATTCAATCGTGTGACATGGAGAGGATACAGAGGCTAGTCTTGATAGCTCTGCTCTACCTGACTGATTGCACATCCCACCAACTCCTCCAGTGTTATACCCAATCAGGATTAAATTTGCCACCTCCTGGCTCATTTTATTTTCACTTCACTCACGAAAAGCCAGGTGAAATAAAAGATCATTCGTCGTACGTTATGAAGTGTAACATAGATCGCGATCCAATCAGAAGTGTGGAAAAGTACTTCTAAAACGATAAACAAGAAAGTACTTTATAAGTATGGTGTGGCTTAATGAAACCAGAAAAACGTAATAACGTGCAATCTGTCATAAAGATTCAGAAGGTGGGAATTATTCATTAATTCATTCATTGACCTCATCGTGGTGTACAATTCTTGGCTCTCACCCCTGAGGTCTGTGTTCGATTTTTGGCTCTGAAAAGAAATATAATTCTGGTCCTTCGTTTGGAACGAGGAACACTCATTTTAGTAAGGTGAAACTGAACGGGATGGTTTGATTCCCACCTCCACCATACTAAAAGTTTTTTTTATGGTTTCCCACTCCTACTCCAGACAAATTTCAGGAAGGTTTTTAACTTGAGACAACGATATCCTCCTTTCCAATCCTATCTCCAATTACACCCACTGCCACAGACATCACAATGGCACAGGTTATCATATAAATTCTTCACACAACCAAGTACACGGATGTAATGAACAAGATGATGTTAGCCTCTAGATGAAATAACAACTACGGGTAACCATATTCATTGTTTCATTCATTCAATGCTTCGTTCAGAAATGTAGAGTATCTTGATCTTCAGCCCCATGTACTCGTGTGCGTGGAAGCCTTTTTATAATACAGTAATATCTTTTATTCATGTAGACTGCAGTAGTAGGCATAGAGGATAAGTGCCCCGAACATGGAAATAATGTACCGCCCAAGAATTTGTCTAGAGTGAAGTAGAAAGAAACACTACCACAATCAGAATGGCCACCCTTAGCACCAATATTTGAACCCCAGACCCCCGAATGCTCAGCCACCCAGTCTGATAGTGGTGTGCGCTTTAGGGTGCTCAGCTAGTTGGTCATTCAGTTCTATATCAGGAGATTAATACTGCATACGTTTCAGTTATCTATTGCTAGAAATACAACTACAATAGCTAATCAATTGGAATATACGGTACATTGACCAAATATTCCGAAATACAGTTCTGCTTTTTGTCATGTGAAAATGAAATTCATTGCACAATATCTGACCTATTATTGGGTTAGTGACGTATATATGTCGTAGTCAGATAGTGAAATCCGTCATTTCATGAAAATCCTAGGCACTTCATGAAGAGCCGGCATATGATGTAAAAAGGTACAGTTGCACTATCTGACGCGTGGTTTCATGAAATGACTAAATTTCGCCGTCACATTGTGTAAATCATTTTGTACATCATCTGACGGGAAATCCAGCCCGTCACTTCATGAAGTGCCGTAGCGGCAGTGGTGATCACGTGTGAGGGAAGTGAGATTTCCAAGAATTAATCGGATAAAAATGTGGACACGAAAGGGCTATTATTTCCTCTGAAATTGAACACTGTGACATAAGGTACAAATGTCTAATGGTCTGGACTTCATTTATCCCCTAATTCCCTCCCCAGCATCCTGCTTGGGCTTGCGCCTAGAAGGAATATTATGCTGCCGTACTGTCTGTGAATGGAAGAAGAACGTCGTTCAGATCCATTTTGTTTTTAAAACATGAGAGATAGATAACCGATAGTATTATATGACTTGGTTTCCCTGTTCCACCCTTTAAAGCAACAAGAACTAACTCAGTTACGGACGTGCAATACCGAGATCTTCTACAGCTCTTAGCAGCTGGGTCACGCAGTGAAGTTATGGTCTCGGGGTATGGTGTTAGCTTCCGGAACACTACGTGGTGAGTTCGAATCCCACTGAAGGATGTTTTTTTTTTACCCATGTAACTATTTCAGAATTTTTTGTTCAATCTGCAGATTTTAATAGTTCAGCTGTTGCCTTGTTTTATAGTCGTTTTCTTGGATATTTATTTTAAGGGCTAGGAACATCTTGGTCATCTGCCCAGTGTATTTGGGTAGTTGTTTTCTGATAACCTGTGTTTTCGTAATGACTGAAGTAGTGTGTGGGTAAAGAATTTGGGAAGGTGTCTCGAGACTTGAAATGAAGTACCATCCCGGCATTTGTTGAGAGGGTGTGGGGGAAGACCTGGGGGAAAACGCCACAGTCAGCGACGGGATTCTAACCTGCATATAGGCCTAGGCCTACTCATTAAGTAGACTTATGAAATCACCTATGGTTACCACGGATAGGAACATAATTATGGTCTGAGGGTTGAATTGGGGTACACTCAACCTCGGGAGGCAAAACTGAGAAGAGTTCCATTCCTACCTTAGCCATCCTGGAATTGGTTTTCCGTGGTTTCCCCCTTCTCCTCTCGACAAATGCCGGGTTGGTTCCTAACTTTAGCCACGGGCCGCCTCCTTCCCAATCTTAAACTGAACTACAAATACGCACACTACTACAAATACCATAATAATATTGATTATCAGACAGATTCTACACACTCCCAAGTGTGCTGAATGACCACGATGTCGAAGTACCTCAAATGAAACAGCAGCGTCATATTTCGTCTATTGTCTCTCAGCGTGACATTTTCGCGAGAAGTAAGAGGGGCTTACACAAAAGCTTTACATTTGGTTGATTTAGTGGAGGGTTCACCTTCGAGAAAATCTCGAATTTCAGCCTATTTATTATAGACAGAAATATTTGAAAGAATGATTCTGCATTTTTCTTCATTGTGTGATCTTACCTGTTATCGTTCCAGTTTTGTTGTTAATTAATTTGGGGGACTTGAGTCACCTCAATCAACTGCCCCGTGTGATTGGGTGTAAATTGAACTTATATTTATAATTATGATGACTGTAGAAGTGGGTGGGACTGCATTAGGGAAAGGGATGGGGTAGGCTCTCCGGGACTTGAAGTGGTACTATCCCGGCATTTCGGTGAAGGGAGTGTGGAAAATCCACTGGGAGAAACCACACTCTGGATAGCCACTGACATCGCCAGGTTTAGCACCAACTTGCTGCAGCTACCTTTGTGGCCGGGGTGCAAGGCTACGTCGCGGGACTCATTCCAGTTCAATGGGCTTGGGGATGATGTTGAATGTGGTAGGTGGTTTCTAGGCCAAATGCCCTTCCTGATGCCAAACTAATGAAAAGTTAATGAGAGATTGATTGAAACTGGACCAAGAGATGGAAGGAAGCGGTCTGTGGCCTATTAGAAGGTACCGTCCCAGCATTTGCATTAGAGTTTCAAATGGGAAACATCATTTTATTGACCGATGTAAGTGGGGTTTGAACCACTCGACAAGTCCGTATATAGCTTGGTTTCATATCCTAGAGCGGCGTTCTCAATTTTTTTTTTAGACTGTGACCACCACCATCATGCCATACCAAGTACCCGAGCACCATTAAGTCCATAATAATAATAATAATAATAATAATAATGCAACAAGCATACGCCTCTCTTTTCTTTTCCTGTCTCTCTCTCGCATTGAAGTGCTGAAATATCTAGTGATTCACCGCTCACCAGGCATGCTGCAACTGCTTGCGTGACTCATGCAGATAAGATCATTTACGTATGTACAGTCGAATCGAATCAGCACCTTTTGCGTTACTCATAAAGCAGGGATGTCCAATTATGATTACTGATGATTAATAAATACTATTTTACAAGATAAAATTTTTCACTGTCAAACCTTCTAGTGAAAACCCTATTATTCTTGTTCATTCAACAGAATTTGAATTAAAGAATGGATCTCAGGGGAGGTTGTGCTTGCGAGCTCTTTTTTCTCGTATGGCGGGAGCACCAAATGTCATTTAAAGAGCACTGTGGAGCTCCCGAGTACCAGGTTGAGAACGCCTGGCCTAGAGCTTTGCGTTAGTGAATGTAGCTACCGCTGTTGGTGTTGAATGATGACAAACGCACATAATTAATATTACTACCATAACATGAAAACTCTCCTTCTCTTCTCTCCCACAATAAATATTAGCCGATAGGAATACAGCCTATAGGCCACAACTATTTTCGCTTTGGTTGATTGGGATTCCAGAGCTAATTCAATCGTTATAATCCAAAGAACTTACTATTTATTTAATTTTGGGAAGTTCTGAATAATACAGTGCAGCCTCAAGCTACGTCACCCAGCAGGTTGTTCAACTTTTCTTGCGTGACAGCGTATACTAGCTTGCTAACGCCCCCCAACCCCCCACCCTCCTTCAGACAAAGAAATTAAGCTGTTGCCTTTTTTAACCCAGCAGAAATCCTTCGACAAATATTTTACAGTATAATATGCAATCTAAGTATTCTAATGTATGTGTGTATTCATTTATTTAGGCTATTTATTTATTTATTTATTTATTTATTTAACAATATTAAGTTACACAGACGTAAGCCCAATTATGTTTCTTCTTGGCATAACAAGTTCAAAAATACAAATTGCATCATGTGAAGGAAAGAGAGAAAAAAGATACACAATTGAAGAACAAAAAGAAAAACTACAAATGAAATTATTAAAGTATGCATTACAGATTAGAAAAAAAATACTGTACAAATAAAAATGTAAAAATGAAAATACAAACTTCTACACAAAAAAAAAATAAAGAGATAGAGAGTAAGTAGTAACCGGTATTTCACGATTAGATTTAGGTTGTTATGTGAAAATTAATTTCGAAAACCATAATAAACAAGCATTAATTTATTTCTTGGAATAGAACAATTAAGTGAATTAATGTACGGCTTCCCTGCATCAGTCATTTCATGAAGTGCCGAATCAACAATCACCGGATTTTCATGAAGTGCCTCGGCTGATAATGTAAAATCATTTCTTACACCATCTGCCTAAATCGGTCCGTCACTTCATGAAGAAACGCGTCAGATGGTGTAACTATCTCTTTTTACATCATACGCCGGCTTTTCATGAAGTGCCTAGGATCTTCATGAAATGACGGATTTCACTATCTGACTACGACATATACACAATTTCACCATACGGTGCAGCGTAGCTGTGTGCTTTAAATCGTGCGCCACGACCGTAAAGAGAAACTGCCGCAAGTCCGGAGATGGGGCTTAAATACTGGCGCTAACAGCGGCTGAATTGAGTGTGAATTTCCCCGAGTGATTCCACACTCTCTGCACGCAAATGCTGGGATAGTACTTAATTTCAAGTACCGAGGCACCTACCTCGTTCCAAACTCTAGAATTACAGCAACACTCACTACTACAGTCAACAGAGAAACACAGGTTATCAGACGTATTCGACACAAGTCCACGTAAACTGGGCCGATCACCAAGATGCTTCAAGCCTCTGAAATGAACTCACAACATCAGAATTTGAAGCTTTGTAGTCTGCGAGAACATAGGCCTGGGCCTCTTTTTCTTGCACATTCATCACCAAACTCTTAATAAATTATTATTTATTCTACCTGGTCTGGTGGCTAGAACTGTGTATATTCAGCATCGTGAGGAACAACTGAGAAGAGATGGGTTTGATTCCTACCTCAGCCATCCTGGAAGTCGTTTTCCATGGCATCCGACTTAGACTCCAGACGAGTTTCAAGACGGTTCCTAACATGAGGCCTCGGCCGCCTCAGTCCCAATCCTCTCCAGAAGTACAAATACAGACACAACAATAACACAGATTATCAGACAAATTCTATACCTATATACATATACACACACCCCAGTGCACGGGCTGAATGACCTTGATGCCTCTAAAATGAAACAACAACTGTGTACTTTATCAGTCCTTCATAGCAAAACTGCGTTTGAATCTATTCTGCAGATTATGTGGAATTTACCAAACAGACTGAGAGCATGATAACCTTCACTCATATATGAGGAGCATCAAAAGGAATCACAGTGATTGAGATTCACAATCGCTCTTAATATCCCTGCTTCGAAGCGAGGAGCCGCACTCTGCCCTGGGTTTACTTCAAAAATGTATTTGTTTCTGTCTAATGATGCAAGTAACAAAAATAATATCACACTGTAATAATGTAATGCAGCAATGCATTTGCACTCTACGGTATAGGGACAGTTAAAGACCAGTGCAGTACATTTTGAGGTTTTCTTGCCATGTACATGTCTCCTTTCAATCAATGTATTTCTCTGAGGGTGGAGAAATGTTTAAATACGCTCGTCGTTTATATTTTTGCATGGGGTATAGTAATTGACATTGATAACTAACTGGAAGTCAGGTGGAGTAATCTGCTATATTTGCACGAATTTCTGGTATATTATTGATGACGTGAAATTCATGCAATTATGGCCTATTTTCAGATAACTTCTCTAGGGATATTCTGGTTTATGTCAATGGGTACAATAATTTCAAACTTTCCTCTCGCTTTACCAGTTTATACTTGTTTAGGTTTCGTCATCGTTTTCTGTATTTAATTGTTATAGTGGGCCCGCAGTTTCTGCTCGAATATCAACAAGTAATCCGATTGTATGCGTACTTGAGTTTATAGTGGGCAGACTATAGAGAACTCTCTTTTACGCATTCATGGATTGCTTGCTCCATGATGTCCTGGGTGTGCGAGGGAATGCTTCAAAGGCCGTTTAGGCGCATTAATTTGCCACTTCACTCCTTGTGTGTGTTTTATGAAAAATCACATTATATCAATACATGTCTGAAGTCCAATTTATATAGACAGAACACACTCGAGGCTGTTAATCAATCTACAGTTGAGTCCCGAAAACTTGGCTAACGCTGGCAGGGCGAAAAATCTTACTCGGCCTCCTGAAAAGAGTTCCTAAATCTGCAGAAGCCCATGAAATTGACGTCCAACGGTGGTTCCAGAATGATACCGAGCAAGACATAATGTCCGATGCTGAAATTATTGCTTCTTTCGCATTTAATGAAAAAATGCCGGAAAATGATGAACAGGTTGACGTTGAGGACTCCACCGTACAAGCACCTAAAATATCACATAGTGAGGGACTAAAGACTGTCGAAACCGCCCTTCAGAATATTTAACAACAAAGTGCGTCGGTAATGGACTTGCTGTTCCTTCATAGTCTTCGTGATGAAGCAGCAAAATGCAGAGTGCAGTGCGGAAGATAACAGGTTATTACCCATTTCTTTAAAAAAGTAGCCAGGTTTTACTGTGGGCCAGTAAATTTTCATTATAGACAGCTTTATACCTTCATAAAGTACATACTTTTCCATTGTTTAAGAGTATTTGAGCTGTTTATTCTCTGTTGTATTCTCAAGCTAACAATACATACAAGTACAGTAGTGTATTTTCTGAGGAAACATTCGTACTTATTCTTTTTATCCCCGTTCCCGATAACCCGGCATTTGCATAAAGTCGGCCAGCTTTTGGCCCACATTAGGCCGAGTTTAGATGTTTAGATATTAGGACATACCTGTACATTGTTAATGCATATAGCGTATGACTTATAGACATTGCCCTTGTCACTACTATACTGTACAATTTTTCTTGTTTTCTTGATCGCCGGAAGTTCCGTTGTAATAAATATGTACATTATTCATCAAAAATAATAAGTTAGGCCTATTTCTTATTGTTATCTATATAAAGGTTTTAGTGTAGAAACGTACATTCTGAAATCTTTGTGATGAATATCAAATTCATCAGAGTAAAGTACATTGTTAAAGTACATAAAATATGAATTGTGAAATAGCGAAGTAGAAATAGTTGTAATGGTAATTTAGGGACGAAGCTACTTTAATATATCTTCAATGACATTTTGACCCTATCGAACCAATATCTTTGCGTTACGTATGAAATTTGTAGATTTATGCCATTTATGCAATTGATGTAGTTTAAGAATGCAAATACTGTTCGACATAAGTATTATATACATATCCACTGAACATAAATTAATATACGTGAGCAGAATCTGGGATGTTTACATGACGAACAAAACTAGTCATCCAACATTCATGTGAGAAGTGTTTTATTAAGTGTAAAAATTGCATTCATTAATTCATTTCAGGCACTAGAAAATTAATTGTATATCACCGCTCAATCTAATACGGCACACCCGTGTTGACCGATTGAAAATATGCAAGTATTTAAGTGATTAGTTGTAGAAAGGGCATGTGTTGGTACAAGGTGAACTTTTAAAGTAAAAGATTGTATTTTTCATTGTAGAAAACAACAAGATATTTCATAAACTAATTGAATGATTTCACTAAACGTTGGGTAGAAATCTTACGATGTATATAGGCTATTCTTGATGATAAGTCACATTGGTCGCAATTAATTAAAACCTGAAAGGGTTACAGCCGAACAAAGTGTATATTGCAGAATATAAACATCTGTCAATCTCATGGACATTGACCATCTAGAATAAAACCTCTGTTTTTAAGGTTATTGAGGATTGTTACCGCAAAATAAGGTAACACATTTTGGGAAGCCAATGAATACCAATCACATTATACAAAATCCTCTTTTGTTCGTACTATACAAATCGCCCTACAAATATGTACATATGGGTCAAAATTCAAGAAGCGGTGTGTGAAACGTCTGAAGAATATTGACAGAATATCATTAACCCTTAATTGAGCTCGTGGAAAAAAATCACACTAATAACCTCGTGTGGTCCCCCGGACCACGGAATTTAAGACAATATATTTTGGAAGCAATTTTGTTTTCTTTTTACTGATTTAAATAACATGGTATTTACATTCATATTAATGCAAATGATACAAGATACAGACGAAAATATGGTATATTGAGATTTTTAAAAGCACAAAAATAAAATTATTACCATTATTGTAAGGCTTCAGTCTTTGCTTAAGAAAAAATACCAACTTTCAAGTTTGGCAATTAAATGTAATGTCCTTTAACACACAAATATATCATCTAAATAACAGTAAAATTCAAACTGGTTCCAAACACAAAGAAAAGAATCCTGCAAGGGGTCCAGATGCTCTAATTGTTGTCACTGACGCAGCCATTGCAAACTTTCTTGCTGTGCGCTAAGCAGATTGGTAGCTTTCATTCGTAATGCAGGTAGGCTGATAATAGTTCTCTTCTTCTCTGGACACACTTAGCAACATTTTTGTTTGTGGAGGTCAATGTTTTTCCTCCGACTTAGGCCTATTGTTGGGATCTAGATTTTGTTTTAGATTGCGGGCAATCTCGAGCGCCATAGTAGAAAAACTGTCCCCGTGTATTGCTTTTTTCAGTTGCCGCGTCCTCACCTTCAGCCTCTGCGCCTTCATTTTCAGATGCGCTTACTTCTGGAGCTGTGTCCTGATCACTAGGTATATATTCGGCATCATCTTGGTCTGAATATTCTTCTTCTGAAGCATGCTGTAGATGGGCAACCATCAGTAGCGGCTGGTGAAGAAAAATTGTGGGTGTGCACTCTTTAAAAAAAAAAAAAAAATGATGCATATCTAAGCATACAAAATAGAGTAACATTGTGAGGAGACAGTTATTTTGTATGCTTAGATATGCATCTAGTGGCACTTGGAGTTGTTTTTTTTTTGTCGTGTGGCCTCCTGGGAGGCCGAGAGCAGGTCTTTCTATTCGACGCCCGTGGGCGACCTGCGCGTCGGGATGAGAGATGGAATGGATGAAGATGAATGAAACTGGGCAAAGATGTGGAAGGAAGCGGCCGTGGCCTGTCAGAAGGTACTGTCCCAGCATTTGCCTGGTGTTGAAAATGGGAAGCCACGGAAAACCATTTCAAGGACAGCCAACGGTGGGGCTCGAACCCACGCGTCTACCGAGTCAGCAGAGAGCTTGGCCCCATGGCCTAACGCAGCGCTTTAGCCAGCGTAGCCACTACTGTCGGTCTTGGAGTTGGTTTTTCGACATCTCGATATTTTGCTGTTCTATGTTCCCTCCTGAATGCACAATGAAGCTGTTGTCTGATTTGTTACTTTCCTAGTACTTGTAGTTCCAATTCTGCATTCATGTCGGCTTTTGATTGTTCACATTTGTCGATTTTAGTTAGATTTCATTAGAAAGCTACCTATTGCAAAGGGTACCATTTCGACATATCTTCGCGTTTCACATCCCACAGATCCCAAAACCACCGTCAGTTCAAAAGTTAATATATAATGTATATGTATAGGCCTACATAAAATATAACCATTCAAAATCTCGGTCGAGTTCGCTAACGGGCAAAATCGGACCAAGGGGTTGGAAATGGGGGGAAAGTGAAATATTGCTATAACTTTCATAGTATTTTAAAAATTGAATCCATTCAAAGTTCGTACTATTTTTGGAATAAGGGCCAAGTGCTTATCTTCGTAAGTTTGACCAAAGGGGTGGGGAAAATTGAGTTTTTAGAGAAAAGAAATCTTACCTCCCTTAATAGGCACAATATCAAAACAGTTTAAAATGGCCAATACCCCTCTAAAATGTAACAACATTTTTTTGCCTGAAAGAATATTTGATATGACCCACCCTTGCACCAAGGGATGAGCAAAATGTTTCAGGTATTATAAGAAGATGCTGTATGCTAAACATGTGTAACTTTCGTAGGTATACTGTACAACAATTGGCAAATTTAGTGAATTCGAAGCATTTTTCTTTGCCCGGTGAAATCTACCTCCGCTTCCAGCGTGCAGAGAGGGATTTTCTTTTTTTGTGCACGTAGCACGACTTTAAGTACGGAAAACAATACATCCAGTTGGTTAGTTCACAGCCACAAGCCCACTCATACTAACTTGCTATAACTTCATCATGGAATAAGCGATTCCTAACCTTCGCTTTGCACAGGGATGTTTGAATTAAATTCAGGTTTGGAATAGGTCTTCCCATTTCTTATTATATGGCTACCTTTTCTTGCAGAGCAAGTAAGTTGAGACGATGTAATAGTTTTTAAATCCTGAACAGTAGCGATAATAATCCCAAATCCCACCTCGGCCGTCCTGAAAATGATTTTCGTGGTTTTCCATTTTTATAACTAGGCAAATACCGGGACGGTTCCTTTCAGGCCAACGGTCAAAATCTCTTCTTTGACCCTGAATTAGACCCAAGTTTGCGGTCACCTGTCACCATCCCCAGTTGCATTTGCTGAAAACGTGTGTTTGCCTCCCAGACACCATCCTTCCGACGGTAGAGGAATGATCCTAGCTATGTCAGTGGGTGAAGCCAAGCTGGGAGGATAAGCTATCGAATACGTAATAATGCACACGCACTCAAATATTCCACACTTTAGAAACACACTTGTGACAAATACTTGCCACGTCCAAGATCAACAAGATAATAGGCTGCATTAATCCTCCTAATTACTGGACCTTAAAAATCTGTAAATTATAAAGAAATGTAATGAAACTGAATTCACTGTTACAACTATAGACTATATAATATCATACAGTTGGCTGCATGATTGTGGTTTTTAAATGCACATTGAAAATCAAATGGCAGTGGCGCTATTATACAAGCTGCGTAAAGACACAAACTTTCAAACCACTTCAAACTGCGCATGAAACTCTACTTGGTACAACAATTCACCAACAGATAGTGCGGTAGCTCCTGCACGCTAGCGGTCATCGCTTCTTCGTCTGTCAATCAGATGCGACAGGAAATGGAAAATAAACGGAGCATGCGCAGTACAATTCGCCAGGCAAGGATTTGGCTCCGATTCTTTTATACGCTGCCGAAGTGACGCGCCTAGCAACCGCATGGGCGCAGCCACATTGGACCCAAACAACTGGTTGCTAGGTTTTTTATACATAGGAAGCTGCATTAACGCTGCGCAGCGTCTTGAATTTTGTGGATAAAAATGTGTAATACGCGTGATATAAGGCAAACGTCTTCCGTGAAGATCATCTACAGTGTTGGAGCTACAAAGTAGAAGTGACATTTTATGGATAAATTACGAGAATTTTGCGAGATAGTATGAATAAAGTTGACCTCACTCCTGAGGCAAGAATTGCATGGCGGGTATTACAAATTATAAATATTTATCATTTAGTGGATAGAGTATATCTAATATAGAGAGATATTTAGGACATATATGTCACATAAAGGGGTTTTTGGTTCATGTGGGGAGTGTAGTTGTAATTAAATATGGTTTGTACTATAAGTATTATAAACGACAACCTACATAACCTTACAGCTGATTCACTAACACCAATAAATTTTATCCTACAACTTTTCTGAGTGGTGATTTTTCACTTAATTTATTTAAGCAGTGAATTCTGTTTCCAAATAACAATTAGGCCTATCCCAGACTGAAAATTTCTGCCTAAATATTTTAATTTTTGCACTTTCAGAAAACAATCATCATGTAGGCCTACCAGTAGCCTTGGCCTACACCCTGCAACAAAGTTACAGTACCGTATAGTGACATTATTCAAGCCAATGAATACTGCTTATTTCTGAAGCGATGGAGTGGCAAGTCTTGTTGTGATTGTTGTGATTATATTTAGAGCTAGGGTACGAAAAGTGCCCCATTATTTAGAATGACATAGGACGATATGCCTTAATTGTAGACTTCTCTAACCTGTTCGTGAGCACACAGGTTAGGCTTTGTTAATTTGATTCGTTTTCAGACAAACGCGGCGTTGTGGTAAACACACAAATTGTATTGAAATTCAGTATTTGTTTCTTCTATAGCTGTTGATGAGATTTGGCCTAAACTCTCATCCAAATATTTTAAACTGTTCCCTTATGCATTGCTAGACCTCAAGTTCATTTTATTCGTCACTTACTGGTAGGGCCTATGGTACTTTATTTTCCGTAGTATTGGTCATTCATAGGGACGTGATTCACAATATCCAGAAATGTTATATTTTCATGTTTTCACTTAATTTAAGGTAAATATCGCAGGCCTCATCTCTACGACTTATGTTCTACGACTTAATGTGCATCTCGTACGCAATATTTTACAACTTTACTGGACAACTATGTTAAATTACTAAGGAAAATATACTTTTCTATGCTTTCTTGCCTCTGGACATCCATGCATGTACAGTTTTATACGATACAAATAGGAAATAATGACGGCTCAAAGACTGAAGCAAGCTACAAGGGCGCCATGTTGTATTGCTCCAGTTGCTTAGCAACGGAGCGGAAGTGACGTTGACTTCGGCAGCGTATAGTAAACACACATCCCCTCTCCCCTCTTGCCGTCCCCTCTCCTGCCGTCAAGCCTAACGCTGGCTACAATTCTGCAGGTGGCGAACGACGATATTTGATGATACCCGAGTCAGCACACAAGCAACGTACTGTGAGGCGCAACGAACGCGGTACATTTAAATGTAAAAAAGCGGTATTCTGGACATTTGTTGACGCTTTATACTACCATAAAATCTTATATTAATTTTTATATTCGTAAAATTCAAATGTGAACGGCAATTTTTCATGAATGGGTGTGCACTGGCTCCAGGGCGAATACCCAGAAACCGCCACTGGTAACCATACGCTTCTAGGAGTCTGCCACATTTTGTTGTATCTCTTCATCCGCTTGCAGCCAGTCAGTAACAACATTCTCAAAATTTGTGGATTGCACATTATGCCAACTGGGCAGGTTTATAATGGTCCATTATGCCAAGATTCATCAGAATAAAGGCATATTAGACTCAGTCAGAATTCTTTTAATAAGTTACGTAGCTGACCTCGTGTGGTCCCACGGACCACGACCAATTAAATACCTACATACCGAAAGACCGCACGTTCACGTCATTTCACCACGGCCTTCCTGGTGCGACTTCAGGAAGGTACTGGGAGGGGGGATTCGATCGGTGGTAAAATACTCCATTTACGAAGATAAGAAAAACGTCTCAGGTCCCAGGGACCACACAAGGTCAATTAAGGGTTAAATAATTAATAATTAGCACTTCTAAAATAGCCTTTTCATACAACGTGAGCAGTTGAGTAGAAAAAAATACTGCCAATGGTTTGTGTCACTTCAATAGAGTAAAGAGTTTCAGGATAAAATCTTGTTGATTATTTAAATGTCTTTGAAAATATACTATTTATGACTAATATGGCTAATTCCACCTTGTCATACGTATTTACTTAGTATAAATAAACGCTAAAGTTATGGGCATATCCTGAACGAATCATGTCTACTGACCGGAAATTAACCCCTAATGGTGATTATAATTAAACTGTAATTAGGCCAGTCATATAATTATGGCATGAAGCAACTTCACACACAATAAATAGGAAGTTGGTTGGTTTATATACACCCCTGCTACTGAGAATGGTTCACTTATTAATGTCAAAGGAATAGACAAATCATTTCGGTTAAACCCGCTCTGGCATCCCCTGTAACTTTGACTCATCAATTGGAAAACTGACAAGTGATTATCGGGACTCGACTGTGGTGCAATCAGCACCGCGAATTGAATAGAAATCCCTGTTTCTGTCCTCTTTTTATGCCATTATCGGAGTGGCAAAAGTACCAGAGGGAATTAATAGGATACATAGGGATAAAAAGGACACCACATTCTATTCCGAGTACACAGGCAATTGGTATGGGTGGTATATTAGAAGACCAGTGTAACAACCAAGGACGACTGGACATAAATTACCGATTAAGTTAATCGCGTTAACTTTCCATTCATCAAAGCAGGGAAGTAGCAGATGATGTGGGAGGGTTTAGGATTCTCTACGTATTAATACTCAATTTACATCTGTATTCACAATGAAGCTATCAATAGTATGGCGCGCATTGCATAAGTTAAAAACAAAATAGAGGTGAAAGATATCCAGGATTAATTCAGATGTGTTTCAATCGAGGCATCCAGACTATTTATGAAGTAGCCTAGCAAAGTATACTAGAGCTAACAGATCTTCAACAAATCCAGAAGTGATACAAAGTCGAAAATACAATGATCATACAATTATACAGTATATTGATAATTGCGGTCAGAATCGACCAGCAAAGACTACGGTTTAAGGAACTAAACGAGGGTTTCATGACCATTTGCTAGAAGAGGAGAGAAACCCACGAAATTTAGAAGTATTTGCAGTTTAAGTGATGAATAATTGCTATGAATTCATGAACTGAGCTATCGTTGAGTTTAGGGTTTGGGATATTTCGGTCATTAATGTCGTGTACTTGCTGCTTGTGCAAATTAATCCTATGACCTGTGTTATGGTAATGTATATTCGTGTGTATTTCCCGGTAGTAAATTGGGTTAATTATTTTAAAGGATCCGTTTACCTTCTTACAATCCGCATCATACTAGCGTTTGGCAGGTACTGAACTGAAATTCTACGAAATAAAGTTTTGTAGAGACAACATCCCCCCCAAATCCGTTGATATTCACCATAGTGGTCAGCGTTTAACGCACATTCGTCTATTGGCTGAGGCTGACTGTCGGGATGGGTTAGTTGGAAAGGTACATGCATCCTGTACCCATACTTGTGGGAACAAATCCCGGCACGGTCGCTTGGCATTTTAGCCTGGTGAAATTTTCTAAGGCAAACTTTCATAACGCGGCGTCCATAAAAACAAGATAGTTAAGTAGTACATTAAGCCCAAAACATGTATTATTATTATTATTATTATTAATGGATGTGTCAGTTTTATAAATAATTCATTAAATAATAATGGACGGAGTGAATAAACTACTGTATGGAATGACGCCCTTTAAACTCGCAGTTCTGTTAATCAGACTTCAGTAATTGAACTAGCTGGTACAAACAGGACATGGGCGTCGAATGACAAGAGTGGTTTTACTGTGGAAGAAGTACATGTTGCTGTAGACTGTCAAGGAATGAGGACATGTGAGGGAGTAAGCTAACAGTAGGCTGTGGGCTGACAGCCACTTGTCACTGTTTGTGGACAACATGATGCTGTGGAGTTATCATACAGAGTACGTGATGAGGATCGATGAGTAAACCATTTCAACGCTGCCCATAAATCAAAGAAATTCGTGGATGTAAAGCATAACATGACCGTAAGTGATGGTAAATATCACTGTCGAAAATTCACATCGACGGTATGATAAGCTAGTGGTTAGTAGGCGTTTCCTGACTGTCTCTCCCGAGGCCAGGGCTCGATTCCCTGCCCTTTCAAAAATATTTAATTCTGATCTGAAGTTTATAACGAAATACACTCGATATCGAATGTGATTACTGTCTCAGCCATCCTAGAAGTGGCTTCCCACTTCGACTCCAGATAACTCCTAGCTTTAGATCACGGTCTCCTCATATCCAATCCTATCCTCATTTTAACACAAGTAGATCCGTGAAGAACTAAATAGCCTATTTGCATATATCTCACTGGTCTTTTCCATTAATACTCTCCTGCCCTTTAAAACGATTTTCCATGTGGTAGGCTTCTACTACATAGCTTTTGGTTCACAACCTATGTCTTCACCAACACCATTAATATGAAAAGTTATGTGAAATAATATATGGACTAGTTTCAATATCGGTAAGTATGACACCGCCCACGAGGTGGCGTCATTCTGCGACAAACCAATGGTGTTCATCATAAGAAAACAAAAGTTCGGCTTCTATGAGTAACAAAAAGAAAGCTACAGCATTTAGTGCCCTTATATTATGATAATTATCATAGCTCATCATAAGAATCATCATTTAAATAGCCCGAATAAGATACGAGAAATAAATAAATAGATTTTAAAATTTCGAACAGACCCCATCTTGAATTTTTGAAATCAATTCTACATCATTAGTTGTCTCTAGGCTAGGCCCTGAACAAAGATTCGCTGTGCCATGTTTCATTGCAGTTGGGTGATGAGATCGCTATAAATGTTAATTTGAATACTTGAAAATAACTTGGCTGTCATGCTGTTATTTTTTTGTGTTTCTCAGGATTTGTCAAGTCACACCATTGTCCTTACTCAACAGACCTCTCTCTGCAAACAATATAACAGTTGCATTGCTTAAATAGTTTCGGTGGTATTGAGAACAGGTGAAATTCATCGTATGGGTGCCATATTAGATTGCATTATATATGCTATAGAATTATGTGCCAGTAGATGAATATTATAACCATGATTCATTATACCAACCTGCATTTCTATCACTTGTTTAGGACACGATAAATATCAACGTGACTTTGAAAATTTAACACAGCCTGTACCCTTTTACCTACCAATACCTGTTGAATCCCTGGATAGCAGCTGGATCGTAGAACCTGAAAATGCCCCGGCTCTAAAGACCCCCCCAAGTTCTACCAACAGACACAGGGATAATAGGGCCACTCGAATACCTAACAGGATGAATTAAGACTGACCAAGGCTCAGAAAAAGAAAAGACTAGCTCAAAACACAAGAATTCTTCAAGAGGAAGAAAGAATCTCAAAGGTGTGGTAAACACTAAAATACCTAGCGATGGCCCCCTTAATACACCCTTCCATCACCTCTATAAAGCATCACGCAATAATTAAAACCAAGTAATAAAGGAGTTTATTGTAAGAATAAACAAGACAGAAAAAACAATCAATTTTGTCGATACCACGACCAATCAAAAAATCTCATTGATTATACTGGATTGTCTTTCAAAAAAATGTTACCCATTATCTCAACTAAGGCATATTAATAATAATAATGATCAATCAATCCCATATGGTAAGCATTTACAAAAAGAAAAATATTATAAGACTTGAATACATTAAATTAATTTCGGTTCCTTAACGGAAATAACATCTTATACAAAAATATCCTGATTATAATTAATAATCCTACACGACATCTTCAGTAACATTATATGTTCTTGTTATTAAACGAAGAAATTCATATGGCATATTTACAGAATATAATTTACACAAAATTCCAGAATAATTTCAATTATTCTCTTCCCACTGACTTGATGTCACGACATTCCTTTCTGCTTAATATTGTTTCATTTCTAGTTTTAGGGTAATTCTGCCGAACAGTTAAGCTAAGCAAAAATTAATCATAAATTCAGCCTTAAATAGTTATCGGTTTCCTTATTAAACATACATCTTATGGCAAAATTGTTATATTAGTTTTACTGGAAATATTTAACCGGATATCCACTCAAGATTCTCAATAATACTGCTCAGAAAAATATTAATCTTCACACAGGCATTTTCACGATAACAGCGATAAAGTCAACAATGACCAAATATTAACCATACTAGGTTAAAAACAACACCTCTCTGGGTTAAAACCCCAATCAATCTAATCCTGATTGGCACACCTGGCTCAATCCTCAACAAGAAAAATATGCTTTACAAAGCATTGCATCAATATACTTAAACACAAAGACATTACTCATAGTACATGCCTCTCTAAAGTCGAACATGCACCTATAATAGGAGCCTTACTGTTATAAATCCACAATTATGAAAATCAGCTGTTTATAGAAAAATCCTGAACTCATGTGCGAAAAAAAAATATGATTCTGTAACAGATTACGAATAAAGCCCAGTGGATTTCAGAAATATTCCACCTATCTTTAAAAACTTGCCTTACATTGATGTATTACATGATCCATAATTCTTAAACGTATGACTTATAGTAAGTCGTCCCTGGGATTATCCTCGCAAATTTGGATGTCGTTCAAATACCCTCTTAATAGAGAAAAACTATTGCACTAAAGGCAATGATATCAATTTAATCCATTGTTAACTTCATAAGAAAAAAAAATATATAACACTCACCAACCACACAAACTGAGGTTGTAAAGTGATCTATAAAGATAAATTCAATCTCAAAATAAGATCTTCCCTGAATTTCCCGAACGCGAAAATGTCGATGGATTAATCCTACAGCATAGATCTAGGTTAGCAACAAAAGCTAAGCGACTAATGACCCATTAGGCAATCCATTCCGAAAATCACGCTCAGAAAATACAAGTTAAATCTGTTATTAAATTGCAGAAAAAAAATATAGTCAAAGGACTCGAAGTAACATTTAGAATAACAGGATTCGAAAACTTCTTAATATCGTATTAAGAATACGAAAAGGAAAATCCCCTCAAAGAATACGATGATCCAAGCGAAAGTGCTTAAAGAACAATACACTAGAATATGAAAAACTCAACCAAAGTTCTCAAAAGAAAATTGTGTTACTAAAATGTTCTTACACAAGAAAAACTGTAGATCTTCTTCCTACATTTGTTTCTCGACAAATAAGAATGAGCATATTAGTTTAAATACTGTAAAATACTACTGAAATTGTTAATTTATTCATCAAAATTACACAAAGGATGCACTCATTTTATGAGTCAAAATCCTGGCATCATAGAAGGTCAGTTTCGAAATAAACATCGAACCTGCACTTTCTACTCAACCATTTAATCTACAAAATCAAACATGGCAATGTGTGGTAGTTCTAAATGTCCACGCTACGTTACTGTAACAAGTTGAAGTGATCTGTACCTTTGGCGAATCTAGATGAGGAAAAAAGGATATCGTTGGCCATACTAAGCTCCAGACCAACAGAAAACATGCTGGACTCCAACTGGGTTTCCACAGAACGAACCAAAGTCCTCCTAGGCTCGAACCACACCCGGTCGGTCGAAATAGTTCCAACATATCCTGGCGATATCTTCCCATACATATTCGAATACCGACGGACGGACCGCACACAGTTTATCAACTCGTCACGAAGCGAGGGAGAACTCGAACAGTCACTAAAAAGTTCCAATATATGAACGCAAGTGTGAACAAGTTCACAAGGGTCGACGCGGCCCCTTGCATCACGAGAGTCGCTTGCACACTTCATGCTAAATGAAAGTTGCTGCCAACATGTCCCCGCTGCACCCTGCTAATGCAGTATTCTTAAATCAATTTAGCCTACCATCGTAATGGATATAAGCTTCATATTTTTCCTTCCCTCTGACACCTTGCTTGAGAATGTGCTCTTTTCAAAAAGTATAATCACTGTGAAGAGTGAATCAAGTCTAGGCTGCATTTCCACGACGGTTTATATGCAGAGTTTCGTGACACATTATAGCTGAGCTCGCGGTCGGGATTATGAAAGTATCCATCCGCATGGCCCGTTAGTTGCTGTACATACACGGTCGCAAAGATAAACTATTACATGTTTAAGACCATGTCTGAGCCCTATTAAACACGTTTCTACTTCACGTAGAATGCTGAACGAACTAGCGTATACACTTCAGCACGGTCACACGTTTTTAAAACTCCCGTTAGCTGGCGACTTTACTTTCACTGTTTTCAGGCTCAAACCTGTACGCTGTCAGTTTCTATACTCATTGCTCTCTCCACGAGGTCGTCTTGGTCTCACATCCGCTCCCCCCACTCCTTCACACGTCACGACTCGATACGAAATATATCGCAGTCGAAACGTAATCAGCAGTGAGTTTACAGATCATCTTCTGTTCTTCATACTTTCTTAATAATAGCTTTCTGCCATGGAAATATACATACAGACGTATGTAGCTGCTTAGATATAGCGCTAAATATGCTTTAATTTGTATTAATCACTCTCAGGTGAATCGATCGATATAGACACAGTCAACATGGTTATTATCGATGACCTTCGGGTTTCTCGTCGGAAACACGAGCTCTGCCGATCTCTTTCTTGATAGCATGGCTTTTGCTCGCTGTAGACCAGCTGTAATTATAGACTTCAGAGGCTAGTTAGAAAGTTACAGGGTGTTCCCAAAATACTGTAACCATGTCTGTACTTAAGACCCTTTATGAATAATGGTGCATTTTCCCTTTGATACCTTAAATAAAAGTCTCCTCAACTTTTATTTACACCATTCCAGGTAATCTCGGCATATGTAGCATTATTCAGTCAACACTCAGACTATCTTCTGCACATATCTTTTCAGGTTTTTTGCATTGAAACGACCTATCATTTCTCTTCCATTTAGGCTTACTACCTCATAACAATTATTTCATTTTATTATAGTGACTTCTCTGTCATGGTAATCTCTTTCTTGTCGTCGTGAACAGATAGAATGCGTGACATCTCAGTGCTCAATTTCTTTTTGAAAATGTTTTTTCTTTGTCCCGGTCAGGCGTTCTTTCTGAACTCCGACCTTCTCTGCTAGTACTGGGTTGTGACTTATCCGGATTTTCATCCTTTCTTTCCTTCGATTTTCTTCCTTCAACCTCCGTGGACTTATCTCGCCCTTTCTTGAGCCTCTCCTGTTGCACTTTCTTATCGGATGTCTCCGTCCGATAATTGTTGTATCTTCAGTACCCTTGATTTTGTCTCTTATCTCTGTTGTCACGGGTATCCCTATCATTCCTATTATATCTATTATCTCGATTATTTTGATCATATCTGTAGTTCCTGTTATAAGGCGTTTCTCGATAATCATTCCGGTTTCAATCATTATCTCTTCGATAGAAATTTCTCTCCTCGTAGCGACGTTGCCATGGTCTCTCCTGGACGTCCCTACGTTGGTTTTCCCATCTCCTCTCTTGCTGATGGGTATTTCTAATAGGACCCATTCTATCATCTCTTCTTTGCCCAAAACGATCCGTCTGCTGTGTACGGTTCATCATTACCGCGTTTACAACTTTCGATTCCTGCCTGGCATTTTTGACTATGGTAGGTTGCGTCATCATACTCATATGATCTAATCGACGTAACAAGTCATCTAACGACGTTAAAGACGATACTCCGGAAGAAATAATTGATCTCCTTACTTCCGCAGGCAATTGACGTGAGATAGCTTCAAGGAGTTCTTCCTGGGTTAACGGCGGCTGAAGAAAACGGAGTTTTGCTAACTGACACGCAAAGTATTCAGCATAGCTGGTTGGTCCTGTACTGGAGTACTTGCGTGAATAGACTTCCGATCTCACATTTTGTTGGACCTCGATCGACCAAAATCTTTGTATGAAGGCTTCCGAAAACTGTTCAAAATTGTCAAATGTGTAACGAAAAGCCCTGAACCATTGTAACGGAGCATCGGTAAGAAACCTTTCCACCATACGTAGCTCACGCTCACGTGGCACATGTGACTCCAAAAAGTAATCTCTTAATGTCCTGACAAATTCGATTGGTGTCATTCCATCCAAGTTGCTAAACTTCCTAGGTTTGTCATCAAAGTTTCATATTATGGTTACATTCGGTGTCCTTTCCAATGATTTCGAAGTATAATCACCCACGCCTACGTTGGGGTTCGGAGAACTAAAAGTTTCCCTGCTTGTTCGAATGGGACTCGAATGTTCCATTTGACTGAGCCGAACGTTGGGTTCGTTGTTGGGAGATTCCTGCATCATCCTTTCCCTACCATCAGGTACTATCACTTCAGGTTGTTCAACTACAACTCGAAAATCGGACTGTAAAAGTGATCGCAATTGATCTTTTAGCGTATCTAAATTGATATGCCCCTCTAGATTAATTTGCTCGAGACCCTTTCTGATTTCATTAATCTCGGAAGTTTTCTTCTCCCTGACCTCATTTAACTCTATCTTACTTTGGTCGACTTTAGTTTCAACACTGTTAATACGTTTCTCTAAATCGGATATGTTATTAACCTGTGTATTTAGAATTCCATCCATTCTTTTGCTTAGATCTTCCCTAACATTTATTATGTCTTTGCTATTAGTTGCAAGACCAGTGGCAAGTTTAGATTCTAACTTAGATTTCTCAACTTTAAAACATTCTTCATTAATTTTCATGATATCTTGACGAAATGTTACAATATTATCACTTATGATCCCTTTCAAATCGATGTCAAAATCATCCCTGAAAAGTTTCGTATGATCAGTGACTTGAGCTCGGAGTGTCCCCATTTCACATTTCAACTGCTCCAGGCTATTCTGGGTCTGATTAGTGTCATGGGAAAACTGTAGCTGAAGTGCTTCTAATTTTTTTTTACTGAGCTTCACACTCTTTTCAAAGTCTAGTCTAATCTCAACTTGAAACTCTTTATTAGATTTTTCTAGCTCCATTAACTTAACCTCCGTCTGATTTTGACTAGATTCGATTTTTCGGACCTCTAGCTCCATTTTATTTTGACTGGATTCTATTAATCCCACATCTGTTCTTAAATCATTGATTTGGGATTGCATAATCCTTACATTAGAGTTTACATCCTTTACTGTTTCCTCAATTCCCCTTTGACTAGTCTGAACATTGTTAAGATCTGTTTGCATTGAAGTTTGACTATTTTGCATTGATGTTTGACTATTTTGCATTGATGTTTGACTAGTTTGAATATTGTTAAGATCTGTTTGCATTGAAGTTTGACTAGTTTGGATTGATGTTTGACTAGTTTGGATTCTTTCTTGGGCAACCTGTACCAAGCCAACATTAGCCCGTAGTGTACTGATATCTAGTTGTGTTTTTCTATTATCGTCCTGGATATCTTCGATATTAGATTCTACACTGGTAACCTTCTTTTCTACCCTTTTAGAACTGTCATTGATAGCCTTCAATGAGGATTGCATAGTATCAATTTCCCCCCTGATACCTTCAGCAACTGCATCTTTTATCACTCCCTGACTTTGAATAACAGTTTCAGACATATGGTCTAATGCAGATTTAGTTTGGACCTTAATATTTTCTATGTCCTGATTCAAATTGTCCATTTTATGTTGAATAATTTCAAACATCTTCTTAACGTCACCAACAGTCACCATATTACCTTCAGACATGCTTCACTACACTTCACAAGAAATAAGAATACCACACCAACAAAGCACAGCGAGAACATCTACAAACAACCACCATTTACCATACATGCTCATTCTTATTGTCTGGCGTTACCTTAAAATAAGCTTATGTCTAAACACAAAGTGCCCCATTTAATTTGGGATCGACCATATACAAGTGCGTGTTGGTTTATATCGGTGAAGGTCTATGATTCTACCATTACTTAAATTTTAAATTTACTACAAATACTTCTATTTTTAATGATGTCAGCAATGATCATCAGCCGGAAGCAAGTAGAACAAATTATTAACAAAGCGTGTGGCACCACTCCAATACATAAAATAAAATAAAAATTAATAATAGTTGCAATACCACTTGTAAGTCAAGTAGCTCGAGTATCCTCGTAATTGCTTTGTTCCATAGGAATTCCAATAGTTCGTGCCAAAATATTGGTTCATCATTATTTTATCGCCTTGATTCATGGTCACACAAGAAACACGGTGTTCCAATTCGCGATCTGTGTTACATGATCATAAAACTAATTTCCACTATGTACTTTCAGTTTCAATTTTGGCGGAATTATGGCATTCAACTCCCTGGTATTCGCTCTGGTATTCCAGTTTTTCGAAGCCCCTGAGCTGGGCGCCACCTAATGTACCCTTTTACCTACCAATACCTGTTGAATCCCTGGATAGCAGCTGGATCGTAGAACCTGAAAATGCCCCGGCTCTAAAGACCCCCCCCCCCAAGTTCTACCAACAGACACAGGGATAATAGGGCCACTCGAATACCTAACAGGATGAATTAAGACTGACCAAGGCTCAGAAAAAGAAAAGACTAGCTCAAAACACAAGAATTCTTCAAGAGGAAGAAAGAATCTCAAAGGTGTGGTAAACACTAAAATACCTAGCGATGGCCCCCTTAATACACCCTTCCATCACCTCTATAAAGCATCACGCAATAATTAAAACCAAGTAATAAAGGAGTTTATTGTAAGAATAAACAAGACAGAAAAAACAGTCAATTTTGTCGATACCACGACCAATCAAAAAATCTCATTGATTATACTGGATTGTCTTTCAAAAAAATGTTACCCATTATCTCAACTAAGGCATATTAATAATAATAATGATCAATCAATCCCATATGGTAAGCATTTACAAAAAGAAAAATATTATAAGACTTGAATACATTAAATTAATTTCGGTTCCTTAACGGAAATAACATCTTATACAAAAATATCCTGATTATAATTAATAATCCTACACGACATCTTCAGTAACATTATATGTTCTTGTTATTAAACGAAGAAATTCATATGGCATATTTACAGAATATAATTTACACAAAATTCCAGAATAATTTCAATTATTCTCTTCCCACTGACTTGATGTCACGACATTCCTTTCTGCTTAATATTGTTTCATTTCTAGTTTTAGGGTAATTCTGCCGAACAGTTAAGCTAAGCAAAAATTAATCATAAATTCAGCCTTAAATAGTTATCGGTTTCCTTATTAAACATACATCTTATGGCAAAATTGTTATATTAGTTTTACTGGAAATATTTAACCGGATATCCACTCAAGATTCTCAATAATACTGCTCAGAAAAATATTAATCTTCACACAGGCATTTTCACGATAACAGCGATAAAGTCAACAATGACCAAATATTAACCATACTAGGTTAAAAACAACACCTCTCTGGGTTAAAACCCCAATCAATCTAATCCTGATTGGCACACCTGGCTCAATCCTCAACAAGAAAAATATGCTTTACAAAGCATTGCATCAATATACTTAAACACAAAGACATTACTCATAGTACATGCCTCTCTAAAGTCGAACATGCACCTATAATAGGAGCCTTACTGTTATAAATCCACAATTATGAAAATCAGCTGTTTATAGAAAAATCCTGAACTCATGTGCGAAAAAAAAATAATATGATTCTGTAACAGATTACGAATAAAGCCCAGTGGATTTCAGAAATATTCCACCTATCTTTAAAAACTTGCCTTACATTGATGTATTACATGATCCATAATTCTTAAACGTATGACTTATAGTAAGTCGTCCCTGGGATTATCCTCGCAAATTTGGATGTCGTTCAAATACCCTCTTAATAGAGAAAAACTATTGCACTAAAGGCAATGATATCAATTTAATCCATTGTTAACTTCATAAGAAAAAAAAAATATAACACTCACCAACCACACAAACTGAGGTTGTAAAGTGATCTATAAAGATAAATTCAATCTCAAAATAAGATCTTCCCTGAATTTCCCGAACGCGAAAATGTCGATGGATTAATCCTACAGCATAGATCTAGGTTAGCAACAAAAGCTAAGCGACTAATGACCCATTAGGCAATCCATTCCGAAAATCACGCTCAGAAAATACAAGTTAAATCTGTTATTAAATTGCAGAAAAAAAATATAGTCAAAGGACTCGAAGTAACATTTAGAATAACAGGATTCGAAAACTTCTTAATATCGTATTAAGAATACGAAAAGGAAAATCCCCTCAAAGAATACGATGATCCAAGCGAAAGTGCTTAAAGAACAATACACTAGAATATGAAAAACTCAACCAAAGTTCTCAAAAGAAAATTGTGTTACTAAAATGTTCTTACACAAGAAAAACTGTAGATCTTCTTCCTACATTTGTTTCTCGACAAATAAGAATGAGCATATTAGTTTAAATACTGTAAAATACTACTGAAATTGTTAATTTATTCATCAAAATTACACAAAGGATGCACTCATTTTTATGAGTCAAAATCCTGGCATCATAGAAGGTCAGTTTTGAAATAAACATCGAACCTGCACTTTCTACTCAACCATTTAATCTACAAAATCAAACATGGCAATGTGTGGTAGTTCTAAATGTCCACGCTACGTTACTGTAACAAGTTGAAGTGATCTGTACCTTTGGCGAATCTAGATGAGGAAAAAAGGATATCGTTGGCCATACTAAGCTCCAGACCAACAGAAAACATGCTGGACTCCAACTGGGTTTCCACAGAACGAACCAAAGTCCTCCTAGGCTCGAACCACACCCGGTCGGTCGAAATAGTTCCAACATATCCTGGCGATATCTTCCCATACATATTCGAATACCGACGGACGGACCGCACACAGTTTATCAACTCGTCACGAAGCGAGGGAGAACTCGAACAGTCACTAAAAAGTTCCAATATATGAACGCAAGTGTGAACAAGTTCACAAGGGTCGACGCGGCCCCTTGCATCACGAGAGTCACTTGCACACTTCATGCTAAATGAAAGTTGCTGCCAACATGTCCCCGCTGCACCCTGCTAATGCAGTATTCTTAAATCAATTTAGCCTACCATCGTAATGGATATAAGCTTCATATTGTTCCTTCCCTCTGACACCTTGCTTGAGAATGTGCTCTTTTCAAAAAGTATAATCACTGTGAAGAGTGAATCAAGTCTAGGCTGCATTTCCACGACGGTTTATATGCAGAGTTTCGTGACACATTATAGCTGAGCTCGCGGTCGGGATTATGAAAGTATCCATCCGCATGGCCCGTTAGTTGCTGTACATACACGGTCGCAAAGATAAACTATTACATGTTTAAGACCATGTCTGAGCCCTATTAAACACGTTTCTACTTCACGTAGAATGCTGAACGAACTAGCGTATACACTTCAGCACGGTCACACGTTTTTAAAACTCCCGTTAGCTGGCGACTTTACTTTCACTGTTTTCAGGCTCAAACCTGTACGCTGTCAGTTTCTATACTCATTGCTCTCTCCACGAGGTCGTCTTGGTCTCACATCCGCTCCCCCCACTCCTTCACACGTCACGACTCGATACGAAATATATCGCAGTCGAAACGTAATCAGCAGTGAGTTTACAGATCATCTTCTGTTCTTCATACTTGCTTAATAATAGCTTTCTGCCATGGAAATATACATACAGACGTATGTAGCTGCTTACATATAGCGCTAAATATGCTTTAATTTGTATTAATCACTCTCAGGTGAATCGATCGATATAGTGTTAGACACAGTCAACATGGTTATTATCGATGACCTTCGGGTTTCTCGTCGGAAACACGAGCTCTGCCGATCTCTTTCTTGATAGCATGGCTTTTGCTCGCTGTAGACCAGCTGTAATTATAGACTTCAGAGGCTAGTTAGAAAGTTACAGGGTGTTCCCAAAATACTGTAACCATGTCTGTACTTAAGACCCTTTATGAATAATGGTGCAAGCCGACATTTAGAAGTTACCATATAAAATGTACCAAATTAGACGCCCTTTATATTGAGCCTTGTTTAAAGACTTTCCATGCTAAGTTTCACTGCACTCGGATAATTAAGTCACGAGAAAATTCCATATAACTATTTAAATGTCGTGTCGCCGTCATGTTTCATTTGCGTTCATCATGTTATTGAAGGGCCCATAGATGAACTTAGTTTAATAGCCGCAATCAACATATAATTTCAGCTTGATTTCTGTAATAGATTCGCAGATATTGAGAACCGTCTATATATTCTGGATAAACGCCATGTTAGATTGTTATTTGTAGAGGTCATAGAAATATGTATCATAAGATGAAGATTATTGCTTGGGTTCATTATTAAAACGTTCATTTTGATCTCTTTATTAGGACACAAAAAATGTTTTTTGTCAAATTTGAACAGCCGCCATCTTCAGGTTATTAAAGCATTTCGATACAATTAGACGTCAGTAGTTTAAATCTTGTATAGCTGTGAGTCGTACCAAATTTCATTGTGTTCGGATGATTAAATCGTAAGAAAATGCCATTTAAATATTAAAATTCGCTTGGCCGCCATGTTTGTTTTGTGGATAACAAGATTTTCAATCTCACATAGATCAGCTTAAAGTAATATTCTCTATCACCATACGAAATTTCAGGGTGATATCTGTAATAGTTAAGATAAATAGAATGCCGGATAAATATTTCGCGCGGCCGTCATGGTAGATTTTTATATATGTCCGCCATAGAGTTATGTACCATTAGATGAAGATTATTGCGTAAGCTAATTATTCAAACATTTACTCCAATCGCATAATTAGGATACAAGAAATTTTAAAAAAAAGTTTTATACTGTGCTTTTGCACAGCCGCTATCTTGACGTTATGAAAACAATTGAAGTAAATTAGAAACCAGTGGATTAGAATTTGTATGAAAATTTACCATACCAAGTTTCACTGTGCCCAGACGGTTAAATCGCTAGAAAAGTCTATTTAAATGTTAAAACATAACAGGTTTTTAAACGTTACATATGAGAACTTTCAATAGTGCTCTTTGCCACCGTACAACATTTCAGGGTGTTATCTGTAACTCTTGTGGAGATATGGAATGGTGGTGAAATATTTCGGGCGGCCACCATGTTGGATTGGTAAAACATAATACAATTTGAAAGCATCGGCGAGATAAAACGGTGTTGTAGTATGTACTTACTAAGTTTCATGGAAATCGCTTCAGCCGTTTAGATTTTATTAGGCGTGGGGGGGGGGGCACTCAAGCACATGCACACACACAGACAAAAGGTGATGTCATAAGCCTATTTTTTCATAAATGAAAATAGGTTGTTATAAATACACACACTAACACAGACATCACCATAAAGAAGGTTACCACAAATATTCGATATGTTACAGGGAAAGTCGATTCATAGTAAGAGTTGACTCTCCCTAGGCAGAGTCAACTCTTACTAAAAGTATCAGTAATAGTTGATAACAATCAGATCAACTTTTCCTAGGGAGAGTTAACTATGCCTGCTGTGGTTCAGTAAAAGTTGATTCACAGAAGCTGCTCTGAAAATGTAACCGCGCACGCCAAACATTTGTTATGATTATTAAAATATTGCCATTGTTTGGACTCGTACTTCCATTATTGGACCGACCGTCATCGATCAGAACATTTCTTTGTTTTATTACCCCACCGTACAACAGGCAGTTGCCATTCGTCATTACTCGGCTCTTTATTGTTGTGCAATAGTGACAAAAGATTCATTTACGTTTAAATAATTAGTTTAAGTGTGTAATAATTATGCCAGACATCACGGCAGAACTTTTTCGTGAAAAACTGCAGCCGGAACGTTCGTCTTCCAAGGTAAATTCACTGACATTGACCAAATTGAAATATGACAGCTGCATTCAAAAAGTGAAAAATCTAAAAACTGCAATTAAAAAAGAAAGTAACGATATCAGGTTTTTAAGACGATATGACATTATTGAAGTAAATGGTATTACAAAATTAATACACCCTCTCACAGACCAAGACAGCATAAGGTATTATGTTTTTGATGAAGAGTTGTTTGGAGTTCATAATGAAGCGCACACAGCCTATCCACTGGACACGGAGGAAGAGATCGTATAATTCAGCAATTGAAAGGGAAATTTCAAAATGTTATTACAAAGGACATTTTACTATTTTTAAGCTTGTGCGAGCCTTGAGATCAAAAATTGAAACATAAAATGAAAGGACTGGTTGTAAAGCCTTTGTTATTCAAGGAAATGAATTCACGCTGTCAAGTGGTCTTGATTGACTTTCAGTCGCAACCTGATGAAGACTTCAAATGTATAATGGTGTACCAGGACCATTTAACAAAGTTTGTTGTGCTAAGACCACTGAAATCGAAGACTGCAGACGAAGTGTGTAATAATGTCGTTGATATTTTTACTTTGTTAGGCGCTCCTTGTATTTTACAATCAGACAATGGGAGAGAATTTGTTAGTAAAATTATTGACAGTCTGGTTAATACATGGCCGAACTTCAAAATGGTGCACGGCAAACCACGACATAGTCAAAGTCAAGGTAGCGTCGAAAAAGCTAACCAGGACATTGAGAATATGCAAGACCGCAAAACATCAAAATGGAGTGAAGGCTTAAAGTTTATTCAACTCATGAAAAACAGTGCTTTGCATAGTGTGATAAAACGATCTCCGTATAAAGCAAAGTTCGGTTGTCCCCCGAGACAGGGCTTATCTAGTTCAAAACTACCATCTGAGGTACTGGCAAATTTAGAAACAGAAGAGGAACTTCAATGCGCAATTGATCAAATTCAGCAACAACAAGAAAACGAAATTGGAAGTAACGGGAATGTCAATCCTGATGAAAATGAAACAAACCAATATATATCAAGTGGTGCAAAGCTCGTAGATGATAGTGATCATCTCCTCACTGACCTGGACAAGTCTTCTGAGGGCATCAAGAGACAGATATATGAAGCTTTCTACTCTCTAGAACAAGCTAAACGCATGAAAAACCCTCAGATCACATTCATCCGCCAGAAGAAAAAGGAGCATCAGTTCGAGTTCCAGTCCCTGATGTTGACCGTGGTAGAGGAGATGCTCGATCTATCCTTGGTGTGGTACTGGAGGTTGTCGATTATGGATTTTATCGAATTGGAACGTGAAATGGGATTCTAAAGCAGCTTTTCTAAACGTAAGTTTTCAAAGCTAAAATAAAATATATCTCTTTCACTGCCCGTAGTATTAAATTGTTCAGATTTCAATGATTACATTTTTTCAGGTCTCAATTCAGTAAATGTCCTACGAACATTATCCAAGAAAATGAAGTTCCAATGGATAAAACAGTGGCTGTGAGGACTGTTGCAACTTCACAATCACTTGGAAGTTGACAAGGTTTTTTCAAATGTTCTTGCAACAATAAATGCGAATCCATGAAGTGCATGTGCAAGAAGAAAAATGTACTTTGCAACTCAAAGTGTCACAAATCTTTACCTTGCTGTAATAAATGATACATATTTCTATCTCTTTATGTATTTTAAAGGTTTTTCATTTTTATTAGTTTCTCTTAAACATTTCTCTCTCTTAATGTATTGGTTTTGCCTCCCTATTCGTTTTATATTAGCCAGTACAGTTTCCTTGCAAATACTCAACTGTCACTGCCTCAAGACAGTGAGAGTATACTTTCCCTAGTTATAGTCAATTCTGACTAGTAAATGTTGATCGAAATTGAACACTTACCGCTTTTAATCAACTTTTACTGAAAAGATCAGTAAGAGTCGACTTTACCTAGGGAGAGTCAACTCTTACTGGAGAATCGACTTTCCCTGTAACAGATACACACTCAAGTAGACTGGGATGAAGACCACGATATACAAGTCTCTATATAAAAGGACGATGAAAACAACAGGAATAAAATTATAACTCGTCCCATTATTCACTGCTGGTTGATGTACTATGAAGCACATGGGTATTTTCCTTTGATCTCGTTTGGGGACTAGGTGATATAAATATGCACATATTGGTGAGAATAATAATACTTGGTTTTGTTTAACGCATTGTCAAAGGTGTGGGGACGCACGTGTATTCTACTCGCCATATCCCCGTTCTCTCGGCATGATACTAGGGATGTCGAAGGAGCCATTTTAATATCAGTAAATTCTTATTACCACTCGTGTATGAATCTAAATAACGGTGCGGAAAATTCCACTCAAACACTACACATTCAGTTAACAAAACGTAACATCCGTAACATTTCAGCAGTCAAGCCATTAAAATTTTAATGTATTGAGGATAAGCAATATAGCTTGGCATGGTTCTGTGAGGCAGAACAGGGTCAGGTTTTAGTTCAACCGTGGAACGGTCATCGTTATCCACGATATTACGTCATATTGTGACTGACGATCTTGAGTGAAGAAATAAAGAGTTTTTTAAGACATAAAGTATTTGCCTATTTAGTAATTTTTTGCCTACGGTAGAAAAGTTAATCCTATGAATAAAACGCCTTTAATCCTAAATATGTAGCATTTTCTTTTTAGAAATAGAGATTTAATTTTCCTGTCTTATCATGTACGAATTTGTTATGAAATCGTAACTCTCGTTATGAATCAGAGTGAAGTGGAAGGATGTGTTTATTGTTCTCTACGATCGTCGTATTCGGTTTTATATCGTGGAAATGGAAAGAGAAATTTTGCATATGAAATATAAGCACTGAGTTTGTTTCATCGCAATACTGTGCTTGACTGATTCGAATTTGGATTTATCGTAGTATTATGCAGCTGGTATGCTTTAGAATACTTTTATAAAAATAAGAAAAGGGTCTTGGGTCACTTGGGGTGGGGGGGGAGAGGGGGGCGGGAGGTAGGGGTATCAGTGTAGATACACTGGCGCACAATAAATTCTTAACACAAAGAATGAGAGTTATGTTCGATAAGCAAAAATCAGGAGGCGTGTTTACACGACTGACAGATAACGCCTATTTACATTTCAGCGCTATTGGACGAAGAGTGATGCTAGTAGAAGCTCCAACATGACATTGTAAAACATGATTGCTTTAAAATAATACGCGCTGTACGCTTTGTTAGCGTTAGCCATCGTCCGGTTAAATATCTGCGAATCCAAACCATGATCAATATCTGCGAATCCAATGCAGCAATCAAACTGAAATTTTGTATGTTGATAGAGGTTATCAACATAAGTTAACCTATGTCTCTTTCAAAAAACCTGATAAACACTAATCTAGCATGCCGGCGACGCAAGATTTAAATATTTGTATTGATTTTTCTGGCAACCTAATTCTCCGGGCGGAATGAAACTTAGCACAGTAATTCTAATATATTGGAGTCCAATTTAATTCAATCTCTATTTCAATTTCTATCATTTTTATTTTCTTGTGTCCTAAGGAAGCAACAGAAATTTAGGTTGTATAATGAGCCACGATTATAATAATCATCTGCATGCATATAATTCTATACCATAGTAGAGCAATCCGACGTGGCATCCATACAATGCATTTCACCGGTTCTCAATATCTCTGAAACTATTTAAGTTATCAAACTGAAATGTTGTATGGTGTTAGAGGACTGTTAAGTTAAGACAAATAAGCTAGTTTCCAAATCCTGAGAGACATAAAAAATTAATGGCGGCCAAGTGATTTTCAAATATTTAAAATAACTTCCTGGCGATTTAATCATCCGAGTATATTGAAACTCGGTACACCGAATCTTTATTTAGAGCATAGTGTAGAGACATCTAGTGATGTTCAATCGTTTTCAAAAACTTTCGATGCATCAGCTTGAAATTTTAAGACCTCTTTTTTATATTGTTTCTTGTATCATATTCAGGCAATTCAAAAGTTTATTAGTATGATGTATTATGATAACAATCTTTATCTTCTGCCACTAAATTCTGTAGCTTACAATACGTAAATCATAGAAGGCGTGCATTTGACTTTTCTAAAAATTCATTCCCGTGGTTCGTTACAGAAAGATGCAATCTCGCAGGAGGAGTGTTATTCACCACCATCGAAAGCTGTGTATTCTAGCACATAACTTCTTATTGTAATGGTGTTGGTGAAGACATGTGTCGTGAACCGAAACTGAATAGTATATCGCATGAATAATCATTTTAATAGGCAGGATAGTTTTAATGAAAGAAAAAACAGGGGAATATATGAAAATGGGCTCTTTAGTTCTTTACAGAACTACTTGATGTTACTGCTGTGGTTATAGAGATGCCAGGCCAGTGTGTCAGAATTTTGCCCTAGAATTTTGGGTTTTAAATTGTGGAATGTGAAGAGTAATTTTGCATATGAAATGTAAGCACTGAGTTTATTTCATCAAAGTACTGTGCTTGACAATTTCGAATTTGGGATAGGTGCTAGTAAATCCACGGACATGACGTTGCCACATTTTATCACTTTGAAATTATTTCCAAGGGAGCTGATATTGATTTTACTATCTTGCGTTTTGAAGGCCAACGCTTATCCGACTAAAGAGAAATACATATTGAATGCCGGATATTATGACCAGATGACGGTGGACCTTAATTTGTGAATTAGGAAGATAAAACAATGGAAAAAAATACACTGCTTCCATTGTCTTTAAAGAGATATAGACTATAGTTACGATGATACAATATAGCAAGCGTTATATTTACAATAGCACGAGAGAAGATGATGCTTTAAATGCTCGATTCTAGTGAATATATGTTAGCATGGCTTTGAAGCACGTTGATTTCACGCATGAGTTTATTTGAGTGGGATAAACTACGCCAGAATAGCCAGTAGTTGGAAACCAGGATAGCTGAATTAACTCAAATACGGAAGATAATGCTCGATTGTACTCATCGAACCATGCTGTTGTACAGGTGTTCTCACACGCTATAACCCGTAGGCTATGAATAATATACATATTTTGGCGATAAGTATTTGAAAGCAGCCTACGATTTCTGGCTTATGTGCGCTATTAGTGAGTGAATGAACTATGACTGAGTTGAGACCGCACTGGCTAGGAGTGAAGTGTAAACAGCACACACGCCCATTAATTAGTGACATTGTGCGATGAAATTAGTTTATATGCTCAAAGGTGCTGGTGATCAGCTGTAGGCTATTTCAAATCCAAGATATACAAAGGAACTTATTTAGAGACACATTATTTTAAAACCCATGCTTACAAAACATCGTTTGCTTTTTATATTCAATCTGTACTTAACTCTTAGTCGCCTCCGTAGCGTAGCGGTCAGCATAGTTAGCTGCCGCCCCGGAGGTCCTGGGTTCGATTCCCGGCTCTGCCACGAAATTTGCAAAGTGGTATGAGGACTGGAACGGGGTCTACTCAGCCTCGGGTGGTCCAAATGAGTAGAGGGGGTTCGATTTCCACCTCAGCCATCCTCGACGTGGTTTTCCGTGGTTTCCCACTTCGTTTTCGGGCAAATGCCAGAATGGTACTGCCCCCGTAAAATGAATTATAAGGGATGAAAATGGGAATAATACATTTTTTTCGAAGCCTATGATAAAATTTAACCAAGGAATATGATGGCTGGAACTTGGCAGAAACCAGTCGTGAGGCGACTTCGAGCTAGGAGGGAAATTCCGTCACGTGATTGTATTGCGCAATGGACGTTTCTAGAAGCTTGGAATCGACCTAGCAACAGCGAATATTCCCAGGATATGTTTAAATATTGTAATAAATTATCCCATTGGATATGAGCTTACAGCCAATAGGAAGAAGTTTTAGAGAAGACGGGAGTTCCAGCAACTAAATTTTTATGGATATTTAATTCATTTAAGCCCTTAGAGAATGAATTTATATATTGGAAAAGAGAAGAATATGATAATAAAATATTGGAAATATTTTTATAAGTCAATAGCAGGTCGCTATTGGAAGAAATAAGCGATTTGCTAGAGCCCGCGCGAATTCGAGAGGGAACTCGAAAAGGCGGCTAGAATCGTTAGACTTGGAGGGGAGACGCCACGCACCGGGGCTCTTGTGTATCTGAACGTCGAAGAGGTCAGACGTGTGCAATTGAATGAGAAAGGAGTTCCGAGTGTTTCACCGGTCTAGTAGAAGGTGACCCGTGGAGACAAGGCATAAGCAAGGGCGGAATTAAAAGACGACCGCGCCTTGAATCTAGGTGAAGTTGCGAGGATCACATATACCGCAATCACTTCGGTCTGATCGGCTTCAGAGAACTTATTTCTACTACATATTGTAGCTGACTAGCAGATATTGCATATTACAAACGTTCAGAAGTTTGAGAGAAGTATTTCAGCAATTATAAGCAGTTTTGTGGAGCGCGAGAAAAGTGTTTCTTTCCAGCGCGATACGACACTTTGTCCGAGCGACAGCAGCTCAGGCAACAGCCACCCGTGAGTACGAGTGCGTATTAAAATTGCTTGTGTGAAACTGTATTACAACACTTAGGATGGAGATGTATTCCATAGTGAAGAACAATATTCAGTCTACTATCATGAAGATTATTATGGACAATATTATTATGTGCGCCAGGAGTATAAGCAGATAGAAGCAATATAGTCAACGATGGATCTTCGTTAGAGGAGACTGTTCGTTAATGTCTACTTAGTGAGTGATCATGAGACTTGATGCACAACTCTATTCTAGTGCATTCTCGTCAAACATAAGCTCAACATTAACATCAGAGACTACAGAACGATGTTCAGATTCCATCTGCATGAATGTTCGTTATACGAGTGAGGTCCAAGACTTTCTCTTCAAATGCCTTTTGAAGTGGAAAGCAGAACTTTCGACGCTACTCACTGTTATGATGAGACTGTGCTGTGACGGAGATAGAAGAAACATCAAGATTATCAAGAGATCCAGGGTTATCTCGGTCATAAGGAAGATGATGATTGGAGGCCCGCAGTTCGATTCCGGTCGGAGCTTGCTGTTTCCAGTGGGGGAATTCGTTCCTTTCCTGAGGTCACGAGTTCGTGGAGACGAGCTAAGATCCAGCCCAGATCTTTGGGAGATGTAGCATCCGAGTATTTTGATACACTCTATCTTGATCTTCTAGACTTCGAGACCAGGTAGCAGTGTTCACTAACCTTGTAGTTAGAGCTTGTAGTGACATTTTCTGAGCAAATCCTTTATCCATATTTCGATACAGTATTTATGTACTCCATGTATAGCATTTTTATTCTTCGAAATTTATTATAGTGATCGTCTTGCGACGCTATTAACTTCGTTTGTTAGGAATCCAGTTTCTGAACTGAGATTATTTACTTGTTCGAGGAACAAGCTTTTGTCATTCATTCTGAATGCAGGTGATAGACATTTTCGTCTATGTTACCTATTAAATTAATTTTTATTAGTTTAATTTGGGCATTTTATCCGTCGAGAAGAAACGTCAAGAAAGAAGATCTTGGTAGTGATATATTGTGAGATATCATGTCACATTGTAGAAAAGAAACATTTAACGTGGACACGATTATTATCGTCAGAACTCATAGACATTCGTTCTGAATGAAGAGATTACGAATGTGACTAACTGTATGTTTTTATTTAAGGAAGCTTTGAACTTTCAGTCATTTAATTTATTGGAAGCTAGAATCTTCTTGGAAGATTAATTATCATCCGACGATAGGGTAGTTATCGTTTCATATCCTCGCCGTGATAGATTCTTGTTGGACACAAACACATAGATATGATGTTGTGATTAAATATTTACGAGGAGTAATATCATGTCACGTTGTAGACATAATATTCCTTCTTGGATTAAAGTCGAACCCAGATGTGTGAAGATGAGATGTAGTATTTTTATTAAATGTATGCACGACAGTTTATACTTATCAGAGTATCGTTTCAAGAGTATTAAGTGAGGAGGGCAGTATCGTGAATTCCAGAGGTCGTTAAGATGTATAAATTAATAATTTAACAATTGTTGTTATTGTTCATGAGACCAAAGATTGTGGTGACAACGCTGTGAAATTATGCCCTTTTGTAAGGAATGCCAGGTTGAAAGAAGTGGAGTTGATAACCCTTTGATAGTGTTTTTTTTTTCGTATGTAGTTGGCATACGAGGTTATTGCGAAGGGGTGTTTCGCATTTTATAGTACAGTCATTGCGTGGGCATGACTAGTGTTGGCAAGGCATTAAAGTGTGAGTAGAGAGTACTCCTTATTTTGTTATACACGACCTGGGATTTAGAGAGGACAGGAAGGGTCACGGTTGAAATTGGAACGGGAAATTGATGATGACAGCTGTTATGCTATACTTTTATCGAGATTATTAAACCTAAACATGTAACAGCACATGTTTCACCTTAAGTGGTCGAATGAATTTTAAACTATTTTAAACCAGATCAGAGATGAGAGACTGGTGGTGGTTATTTCTGGTGATGTAGAAGATTTTAAGGATCACAGTTCACTGTATTTGACATAACTGCTAGATCAGAGCACAGGCTCGAGTGTTTTGAGACGCTATTACTTTGAAAGGACTATAGCTGATGCTATAAGCGTCATTATAAATTCATTTAGTGTTAATCTTTATTATTTGCCAATTGAGTGTATAACATGTTAGGAATAGGAAGTTTATATTTGTTTAATGCAGAGGTTAGATGATGAATGAGTATGTGACAGTATGTGGTTTGTTTCTTGTTCAGTGCGAATGAAATGAACTCCATTGGGACGTCACAATGCGAGAGTATGAATGAGAGTGTGTGTAGAAGTTTTATATCAATAGGATGTAGGATTTGAGTACAGTTCACGTATTTGTCTGACGTGAATCTGTTTCATTGTAACACAGCTTTTATTGTTATGGAGAGCTCATTTGTGGACCAGGCGGGAATAGCGAGGACTTCTTTAAAACTCGTTTCTAGCCAAGGCCATAGCTCGGCCAGGCCGCACAAATGGGGAGAGTCGTTGCGAAACGCACGGCTCGCGCTCTTTCTTTTTTATACCAGTTAGACTGGGAATGCAACGGTGAATGTTATGTCATCGGACACGTGGCGAGGGTCGCGTGCGCCGAGCGCCCATATGTTCTTGGGAGCGTGCCAGAAGAATGTAAATACACAGAGATGTGTTACTATTGTACAGCTTGATGTATGGACACAAGCTACACCAAATTTTGTCATTATGTTCATAGAACGCAGTTTTGTCTGTGGCGTGAGTGTAGAGATGAGCGAATGGGAGTGTGAATGTTTAGCCCTAGTTAACATTTTGTTATTAAATCGTTTAGTTTTATTAGAAACCGTGTCGTCATGAATTATTTTAGATATAAGGAGATGCAACTGTGAAACCCATTTTAGGTCCAGAGAGGCTGACCACGAGATTAAGGTAGGTGTTTTACCGCGAGCTAAGTGTATTTTTCTTGTAATTCACAATTGTATTGTAATTTCCGCCACGTATATTCGCGAGGGTCTAGTTGGACGTAGATCCTTGACTAGTATTTTGCGCCGGAGCAGTCAGGGTCTACGAATCCAGCTGGTGCTTCGGATATCCAACAGACCGCCTCTAGAATATACGGGGACAATAACTTCTGTCAGGCCACGGCCGCCTCCTTCCCTCTTCCTAGCCTATCCATCCCAATCTTCCATCCCTTCCCATCCCTCATGAGGCCCCTGTTCGCTTTGCAGGTGAGGTCGCCTGGGCGAAGTGCTGATCACACCTCCCAAGTTGCATCCATCCCGACCGGAAGTTCCAAGCTCCAGGACACTGCCCATAGAGGCGGTAGTGGTGAGTTCCCTCGCTGAGTCCGTGGGAACCACCAACCTAGAGGGTAAATTGACTAAATAAAAATTAAAAAACTTAACTCGTGCATCTATCACTTTATTCGTTTTGCACTATTACCCATAATAATGCTTGTGGATTTGTCATTTGAGATTAAGTGAGGTTGCTACAAATTCACGAGCCGGCCCTCTCTATTTCAGGGTGGGATCTGGGTTGGTAAGGGGGGGGGGGGGCAGTGGTCAAGCTGGTTGACTCTCACCAAGGCGGATCTTGCTTGAGTCCCAGTCAATGCAAGTGAAGATTTGGAAGTGAATATGGATGTCCCGTGACTCATGATCGCGAGATTTACGGTTACCTAAAACTACAAGCTTCCTTTTCCCCTTTATTTGTCTAATTTTCTTCATTGCCATGTATGGCATTAATCGGGAGCAAAGCAATGAAATTACAGATATATGAAGATGCTGTTATGATTATTTTATTTCCATAAACCTATCGACAGGGGTTCTGTGGCTTTACCGATCGAGTGAACAACATTACTCCTTCCTGCGTCTTTACACGTTAAGACGTTGCTGGTCGTCACTTCGAACATCTGGTTTTCATTTGAAACGAATTTAATTCTGTCGCCTATTGATGACGAATGTCAGTGGCATTACTGAAAATTATATAATGACTGTTGGGCCTCCATTTCACATTTTAGCCAGTGGGCTCCTTAATTCAGGATGTCCCTCTGTTCAAATTCTGAAATCCATGAAAAATAGCTCATTTGACAGCTAGCGTTCCTCGACACACAACAATATATTTGCTTATCATAGGAACAACAGGCTCTGTACTTAAAACCTCCAAACAGACAGGTATAAAACTGTACTTCAAAAAGCGCAATATTCAAAAAGCATTTACATCAATAGAAGGCATAATATAGAAGTGAGCCTCCGTGGCTTTGGTGGCAGCACGCCGGCCTCTCACAGCTGGGCCCGTGGTTCAAATTCCGGTCACTCCATGTGAGATCTGTGCTGGACAAAACGGAGGCAGACAGGTTTTTCTCCGGGTACTCCGGTTTTCCCTGTCACAATTTTATTCCAGCAACACTCTCCACTCTCATTTCATTTCATCTGTCATTCATTTAATCATTGCCCCAGAGGAGTGCGACAGGCTTCGGCAGCCGGCACAGTTCATATCCTCGCTGCTAGATGGGGGCTTCATTCATTCCATTCCTGACCCGGTCGGAGACTGGAAGCAGGCTGTGGATTTTCATTTTCAATACCCTAGAAATATATTCCCAATTTACATTATTCGAGTGGGAGTAGGCATGTTAAAGTCACTTTAAGTAAGTTCGTTTCATATGCATTAGATATTACTAATCATTCAATATCTGGTAAGCGCAAGTCCCCTACACGGCACAGTTGTCATTGGATAACTCTCCGTAAACGACCGATGATAAATATAATGGGATTCATTCTAGATGTTCCGCAATGTGTGATATCATTAAAATACAAGCGTCGTACATTAACAGGATGCATGCATTAATATTCTTGCTTAGTCTGCAGTATAGGCGTAGTTGAGCAGTGTAATGCTTTATCCATGACTTGACTGGGTAATTTGTGTTCGGCGATCGGAGCCTAATCACGGCGCTGACAATGCTTATTCTGAATTTGGTTCCTCCATGGATCATTCCACAATCCCGTCCATACACACTAGGGTTATGTTCGATTAATCGAATAATTTGAAATTAATCGAAGACGATTAATCGACGTACCATTGAATCGATGAATCGACTAATCGAATAGTAGATTAATCGTCTAACTGAAGAATCGATAAATTGATTAGTAGACACGAGATAAGAAAATAAGTCTAAATGAGACGTCATCGCATCAGTTCAGTTAGGCTTATTTTCGGAATGATGCATAAAAAATTATAAAAGTTACTTTTTGCCTAAATATACACAGTTAACAATAACCAAGCAAGTAAGAGTCAGTGAGAGTGGGAGGATAAACATCAATGAAATTGGGAAGGGTTACGAAAAAAGTAAATGACAAGGTTTCAGCAAAGATTCTGAATTCTTGTTCAGTGATTAAAACTTTACGACAGGAATATTAGACTACTTTCAATTTTTACGAAAAATGAAAATAGACTTATGAGATCAACACAGGGCCAAAAATAGTGTGTCTGTCTGTGTGTCTGTGAGTGTGCGTGTGTACTCTGCATGTCAGCTCCTCCCCTTATCCATTCAAACACGGTGGAACCGAATTGAACGAAATTTGGTACAGAGGTAGCACTAGCAAAGGGCACCTCACATTCATGTTTTATATAGCCGCCATCTTGACGGAAACGTAATGGCGACCACCCAAATTTTCAAAGCCTAAATGAAATTACACTAACCTAATCATCAGATCACTACCAAATTTTGCAACAACATACATTTATGTGGGAAGCCTTCTTTTGACCATATTACAAGGTCATCAGCCCAAGAGTTTGCAGATAGCGACCATGTATGTATGTATGCAAATGGATTCCCCCTATCAAATCAAACACGGTGAAACCAAATGGATCGAAATTTGGTACAGAGGTAGCACTAGCAAAGGACACCTCATATTCACAGTTAATAATGCCGCCATCTTGACGGAAACGTAATGGTGGCCACCCAAATGTTCAAAGCTTAAATAAAATTACGACTGACCTAATCATCTGATCTCTACCAAATTTTGCAACAACATACAGTACATTTATATGGGAAGCTTTCTTTTGACCATACTACAAGGTGATCAGCCCAATAGTTTGCAGATGGCGACCATGTATGTATGCAAATCGATTCCCCCTATCAATTCAAACACGGTGAAACCGAATTGAACGAAATTTGGTACAGAGGTAGCACTAGCAAAGAGCACCACAGTGCTATGCTTTATATCGCCGCCATCTTGACGGAAACATAATGGCGGTTACCCAAATGTTCAAAGCTTAAATCAAATTACGACTAACCTAATCATCCGATATCTACCAAATTTTGCAACAATATACCTTAATGTGGGAAGCGTCTTTTACCCTAACCACAAGGTCTTAAGCCAAACAGATTCACGGTGGTGGTTGTATGAATCATGCAAGTGATTTAGCCTAACCGTAACTTACGATTCAACAAGGCCTGCCCCCAACAATTCAGCTCATCGTGCATAAGGAAGTTTAATCTGTCCTCAAAGAGGTGACCGGTATGATATTAGCATATTATAATAGAATATGTAACCGTAAAAGTGACTAACATTTCAGCCTTACAGTGCCATGTCTTTGTGGACCCGTGCCGTCCCGTTGTCAAAATGGCCACTATTTTTGCTCGTAAATACATATATATTTCTGAAACTTCCTAAGTTTATATACATTTAGGAATGCACTGAACAAAATAAGATATATTTAGTATCAAATGGTTTATAAAAACGCCAGAAAATGTTAATGAATTCGTTAATTTCAACACTTAATATGATAAAATTATACTAAGCCAGTTGTTTATCAAGTATTAATGTAGCGTATCCGTGCCGTAATGGTAACGACTTGGGCTCATAGTCTGGGGGTTCGTGGATCAAATCCCAGCCGGTTTAAATTTTTTACTTGGATTTTTTGGTATTTATTGATTTCAACTACTCACACGTTTTAACGTTAAGCATATATAGTGTGTATTTGCAATTGAAAATAGTGTTACGGCTGAGAGTTTGTTTTGTCGCCTCGCCGCGTTGAGTCACAGCTGCCCCCAGGCTGTGTGTGCTCTGCCTCAGTATATTACGTGCGCGTCACGCAACGGGCTGCGAAGTGAAAGGGATGGTCCAGAATATTCGTGACCCAGCCAGTGAAGGAAATCTCTAGAAGCCGTGTGTCCTGGACGATTCTAGAATTCATTGAGTCACCAGCCTGCTATATAAGCGGCCTCAAAGTGAGGGGACTGAGTTTTCTGTGGGTGTGTGTTTTTGAGCGAGTGCGACAGAAGTGTGGTGACGAAGTGCCGTGCGAGTTACGAAATCCAGTGACATTGTTTCCCCAGCTTGTGGGCAGCGAAACAGCGGGTAGCGGATTATCGTAAGTAACTTTAGTTGGTGTACATGAGGAAGAGGTGCAGGTAGCTTCTGTCAAGGCCACTGGACTCATTAAGACGGTTTAACTTCTGTGGTTTGTTGACAAGTGAAAGGGGCAAGAGCGCTCAAGGAAGAGACTTGAGGAAACTGGAGTAAGGTTCTAATTGTTTGTAATTGCTGATGAGTAGTGTACGTTCTGGCCGCAATAAAGTTAATTATTTCATTTAAAGGAACAACCTGTGTTGTGCTTCAACCCACCGTAATCCAGTTAACAAAAGTGCCACTAGGGGGGTGGCACGTAAAAATTGGTGTCAGAAGCCGGATTACGAATTCAAGCACAACACCTGACGGTCCTGGTTTCAAAACCCGTGCAGGTCATTTTCTCTAATTTTCCTGTGAGTGCATGCCCTTTACAAGACAAACAACTAAAATGGAGGCGCAATTGGCAGCATTGCTAGAAAAGTTAAATGGCATGGAAACCAAGATGGAAGATGGCCAGAAGAATTTAACCAAGAAGATAGAGGACGGCCAGAAGAAGATGGAAGACGGGCAGAATAAGTTAGCACAGGACCTGAAGAAATTAGGACTGGGTCTGCGTGAGGAAGTCACGGCAGTGGAAAGGAAGTTCGACGCCTTAAAAGAAGAAGTTGCCGAGCTACGCCGACGCCCGCTGACGGGGGTGGAAGAGAGATTCAACGCTCTACAAAAGGAATTTGCTGAGCTGCGCCGACACCCGCCGACAGGGATGGAAGATAGATTCAAAGCTCTACAAGAGGAAGTCGCCGAGCTAAGCCGACGCCCGCCGACCGGGGTGGATGAGAGAATCAAAGCCCTGCAAGAGGAAGTTGCCGAACTGCGCCAACGCCCAATCACGGGGGTGGAAGAGAAATTCAACGCTCTTCAAGAGGAAGTTGCCGAGCTGCGCCGACGCCCGCCCACAGGTACACCGGGGACATCAGGAACGGGACAGAGCAGAGTGACGCCCCCAACCTTCGACGGAAAGGTCCCGTGGAGCACCTACTTGCGTCAGTTCGAGGCGGCCTGTTCCATAAATAACTGGAGCAACACAGAAAAGGCTACAGCTCTCATTGTATCGCTGAGAGGTGACGCCCTTAACGTCCTTCAGGCCATCCCGACTGGATCCCAGGACTACGCTTCACTGATCGCCCATATGGAGTCCCGATATGGAGATAGCCATCTTCAGCAGGCCTACCAGATGCAGCTCCGGACCCGTGTACAGAAGAACGCGGAAACCCTGCAGGAGTTCGAGATGGACATCGCACGCCTCGTAAGGCTCGCCTATCCAACAGCGCCGGCCGACTTTCTGGAACAGATTGCGACGCAGACCTTCACCGACGGGCTACGGGACTCGGAAACTCAACAAGCGCTGCGACTCGCGCGCAATAAGACCCTGGCAGATGCGCTGAGCCACGCACTTGAGTTCGAGACTGCAAAACAGGCATCTAGAATGCACGCGCGGGTGCGTCAGCTGGACGTCGACGAACCAGCCAAAGCCGACAAGACCAAGCCCCTGGCCGATGAACTGATGGAGGCGCTAGGCCGGTTCTTCAAGAGTCGCAGTACCACCAACAAAAACGTAGCCGAAGAACATCCGGAGAAGCGGCCCGGAAGAGGACTACCGACCTGCTGGACCTGCCGTAAGAGAGGCCACCTGAGCAAGGACTGCGGTGATCGCCGCCGCCAAGGGTTTCCGTTGGGACAGTCAGTCGTAGGGAAGCCGCGCGGCCCAGGAAAGCAAGTATCAGCCAGCCTTGGGGGGCAGAGGTTGGCTTGTGACAGTCGTCAAGCCCCGGTAGTCCAGGTTCGTGTGACGAAGTTACGGAGGGACAATAGCAGCCTGATGGTCGACGGAGTTGTCAACGGAGAGAGCTGGCCCATGCTAATCGACACGGGAGCATCGAGGACCATCGTCAGTCCCACCGTGATCCCGAAGTTGAGAGTGCAACCCACACAAAGGAACCTCCAGCTAATAACCGCGACCGGAGAGACCGCACCGGTACATGGCGAAGCATCACTGGAGTTCGTCATTGGTCGACGGGCGATAAAGCATCCAGTGCTTGTGGCTGACGTATCAAAGGAAGTGATCATCGGACTGGACTTCCTGGACCAGAACAACATCATCTTGGATCTGAGTACCAACACTCTGCACTTCGGAGATGAGGAACTTGCTTTGCAACCTGCGCACGAGCCCATCACCGCACGTCGAGTAAGGCTGAGAGAAGACGTCATCGTTCCCGCCAGGACGGAGGTCAGCGCTGCCGTAATTGTCGACGGAACTGCTAAGGGAGTGGCGGCTGTCGTCGAGCCAAAATATGAGGACATTCAGACAACAGGATTGCTAGTTGCCAAGACTCTCATCAACACGACGTCTCGGCCGTACGTCCGCCTGTCCAACCTGAACGACTACGACATTACGGTTCACCGGGACACCAACTTAGGAGTCTGCGAGCCCGTTACCTGGATTGCCCGCATCACAGATACGACGGACGGACACCTGCAGACGGACAACCGAAGAAGACGCACACTGCCAGAAGAACTACAGAAGCTTTACCAAGGATCCCAGGACCATTTAGACGAGGAACAATCACGCCAACTTCAGGACCTGCTACGCGAATTCCAGGATGTCTTCTCCGTGGGGAGCAAAAACTTCGGCAGGACAAGCTTGGTCCAGCACAGAATCGAAGTTGGGGACAGCGCACCGATTAGGGCCGCATTCCGACGTGTCCCGCTCGCCAAGCAAGCCGAAGTCGACCGGATGGTAGAAGAGATGAAGGGGCAAGGGGTGATCGAGCCATCACATAGTCCTTGGAGTTCTCCGATCGTGCTAGTGAAGAAGAAGGGCGGTTCCACCGGGTTCTGCGTGGATTACAGGCGGGTGAACGACGTCACGAAGAAGGACAGCTACCCTCTACCCCAGATCGACGACACGCTGGACACCATATCAGGATCAAGATGGTTCTCCTCCTTGGATTTGAAGAGTGGCTACTGGCAGGTGGAGGTCCACCCTAAGGACCGCGAGAAAACGGCGTTCTCTGTGGGCAGCGGGCTCTGCCAGTTCACCGTCATGCCATTCGGCCTGTGCAACGCCCCTGCGACCTTCGAAAGACTAATGGAGTCCATTCTGAGGGGACTACACTGGAAGAGCTGCCTGGTCTACCTAGACGACGTCATCGTTCTGGGGAGAAGCTTCGAGGAGCACTACAGCAACCTGAAGGAGATCTTGTTGAAGCTACGGGCTGCCCAGCTGAAGTTGAGCCCCAAGAAGTGTCAGCTCTTCCAGAAGTGGGTCCAGTACCTTGGGCATATCGTCTCCGTGGAAGGGGTGCGCACCGACCCAGAGGAGACCGCAGCTGTGAGGGAGTGGCCAGTTCCGAAGGGCAAGTCCCAACTACGAAGCTTCCTGGGACTCTGCACTTATTACCGTCGCTTCGTGAAAGGATTCGCCGACATCGCCAAACCTTTACATCGACTGACTGAGAAGGACCAACTCTTCACGTGGACAGCAGAATGCCACAGTGCCTTCGAACAACTAAGCAGGCTGTGTGCACCGCGCCTATTCTGGCCTACCACAGACCTGGAACAAGGTTCATCGTCGATACCGTTGCCAGCGACTTTGGCATAGGGGGGATCCTGTCGCAAGTAGTGGACGGCGAGGAGAGAGTAGTGGCCTACTTCAGCAAGGCCTTGTCAAAGCCAAAAAGGAACTACTGCGTCACCAGGAAGGAGCTGCTCGCCATCGTGAAGACCATTGAACACTTCCACAAGTATCGGTACGGGCAAGAATTTCTCATCAGGACCGACCATGCATCCCTGCGGTGGCTCCTGAACTTCAAGCAGCCCGAGGGTCAGCTCGCGCGGTGGTTAGAGAGGCTTCAACAGTACAACTTTCAGATTCAGCACAGGAAAGGCCAACTGCATTCTAACGCCGACGCCCTGTCACGAAGACCGTGCCCCGAAGACTGCACCTTCTGTGCCCGAAGGGAGGAGAACACCGGGATACAGTGCCGAAGGACTACCGTGGAACTTCAAGGGAGTTGGAGCCGCGAATCTTTCACGCGGGCACAAGCAGAAGATGACCTGGGACTGATAGCCGAATGGAAGAGGGCCTGTGTCCCCAGACCCGGGTGGAACATTGTGAGTGACTGCAGCCCAAAGTTTAAGTCCTACTGGGCGCAGTGGGACTCGCTGGTTGTGAGGGATGGCCTCATATGCCGTACCTGGGAGAGCACCGACGGGAAGACATCTCGGGAACAAGTCGTCGTTCCAAAGGCTATGACGGAGGAAGTCCTGAAGGAAGTCCATGGAGGATCATCTGGTGGACACCTAGGGATATAGAAGACCCTGGAGAAGCTGAGAGAGCGGTTCAACTGGATCGGATGCCGAACTGACGTAGAGAACCACTGCGCGAGGTGCCACGATTGCGCAGCCAGCAAGGGCCCAGGACGAAGACGACGGGGTCCACTGAAGACCTACAACGTGGGCGGCCCCATGGAGAGAGTGGCCATCGATGTTGCTGGGCCATTCCCGTTAAGCGAGGCGGGGAACCGCTACATATTGGTCGTCAGCGACTACTTTACCAAATGGCCGGAGGCGTATGCGCTCCCTAACCAAGAAGCCGCGACGATTGCAGAGACCCTGGTGAAGGAATTCGTCAGCCGGTATTATTATTATTATTATTATTTATTTGGATTTTTTGTGCTTCTAACAGGCATATGCCTAATAAAAAGAAACACATGTACATTTGGTTACACAATTCTATCAAATTATAATATAATTGACAGACATAATGCTGAGATTGTAATGCAAATTAATTCTACAACTAAATACGAAAATATAATAATACTGTGCAGGTAATTGGTAGGTGGAATGTACGAGTTCATGTGATCGCACAGCAGGCAGAAACAAAGGAACTATATGTGTAACTGAATAAGTCGAGGTTGTTTGCTATTGAATGTTCATTGTATAATTGAATAGCACTTATTATTGGGGAATGTTTATGCTGTTCAGTTCTAGTTCTTGGGCAGTAAAATGTAATAAACTTAGGTCGAGTTGATGGAGGTGGGCCACGTAAATTAAACTGTGATATTAAATACGGACTATACAAAAGGTTATTGAATACTTTGAAGACAAAAACAAGAATTGCAATTTTTCGTCTGTTAGCCAGAGATGTATAATTCAGGTAACTTAGAAGATTTCCATAGCTATCATATTTCGGATAAATACCCGTCATTTTATACTGCAGATATCTTAGGAATTTATTCTGAACCATTTCAATTTCACTAATGTGGTTCAAGTACCAGGGATTCCAGATGCTGGATGCATATTCTAATCTGCTTCTAACAAAATGATTGAACAATAATTTTATACTTTTTGGGTTGACGAAATCTTTAGAATTTCTTCTTATAAAGCCTAGCATTTTATAAGCACTAGCTACCATTTCATGAGTGTGCAATGAAAATGTTAGCTTTGAATCAAAATGGACTCCTAGGTCTTTGATAGAATTGTTAATAGTGAGATACGCATCCAATATCCGGTACCGAAACATCACCTGGAATTTGTTTCTAGTAAACTTCATAACTGAGCATTTCTTTATGTTAAGGTTCAAGCGATTTAATTTACTCCAGGATGCCACATTATTGAGATCTACTTGTAGTAATTGACAGTCCTGCTCCGTCTGAATATTTCTAAAAATTTTGACATCGTCCGCGAATAACAAAACGTTCGAATATTTAATACACCTTGTAAGATCATTGATAAGCAGTAAGAATAATAGAGGGCCTAGGTTTGAACCTTGTGGGACGCCTGATCGGGCATAGTATGAATAGGATTCACATCCATTGCAAGCAACAAACTGTTTTCGTTCACTGAGATATGAGGTGAACAACTTCAGCAAATTGTAAGAGAAGCCATAATATGCTAACTTATTTAAGAGGATATCATGATCTACCTTATCGAATGCCTTCGCATAATCTGTATAAATTACATCAACTTGACTTCCTTTGTCCATTGCTGCTGATACTTTGTGAGTAAACTCCATTAGATTAGTTACTGTTGATCTTTTAGGCATGAACCCATGTTGAAAGTCACTTATAATGTACTGTACGTGCTGAAATATATGCTGATATAACAATTGTTCAAAGAGCTTTGCAATGGCTGACAGTATTGCCACGGGTCTGTAATTATCAAAATCAGACTTATGTCCAGACTTATGTATGGGACTTACCTGGTAATTTTCCAACGACTGGGAAAGGTACCAGTTTGAATGGCTATATTAAATATTATAGTTAAAGGATAGGCCAGCACCTCTGCACAGTCTTTGATTATGTATGGAGGAATTAGGTCTGGGCCAGCGGCTTTCTTTTGATTTATTTTTAGTATCGCATTCTTAACATCAGAAATACTAATCTCTTTAGAATCCAGTACATCAAGCAATGGGTGTATGTCCTGGTCACTTGCACCTAAATTGTCATACTTGGCGCATTCCTTGGAATAAACCGACGAGAAATAATCTGCAAAACCGTTGACTATCTGCCTATCATTTTCTAATATTTCCCCATTAATTTTCATTACGGGAATTGCCGGGGATCGTTTCTTGTGTCGAATAAATGCCCAGAGGCGATTCGTGTCCTCTCCGATTGCATTTTCGACATTACGTACGTATTGCCGGTAGGCGGATTGAATATCACGTTTTAGAATTTTCCTGAGCTCTTTAAACTTTTCGCAATGAAAGTCCTTGTTGGCCTGTTCCCTACGCATTTTCTTTCGATGGTAAGATTTTCTTCGGATGTTTTTTATTATATCAAAATTAAACCAGCATGGATACAGTTTGGTCCTCTTACTAGTGCTTACAGGTACACTAGAATCCAGAGCCTGATAGAAACGGGAATAAAAATTATCTACCGCCTCGTCTACATGGGAAAATTGCGAGAGAACACTCCAATCCACTTCTTGTAATTTTATATAAAGTTGTTCGAAATTAGCCTTTTTAAAATTGTATGTATGAGTTTGGTGAATATTGTGTCTAACTTCTCTCTGCCAGTATCGTACATTAATGTTTAAGGGGGGATGATTATTGTCTTCCGGTACAAGGGGTTGTTCCTCTCTATTGACAGCAATAGAGGAGATGGTGGACAGTACTAGATCAAGTGTTCTATTATTCACATTCACGATATTATTAAAACTTTTCAAGTTCATCATATTTATAAAATTATTTAAGGAGGTAGAAAGCCGAGATCCTGTTTTTAAATCAATTGTTGGGGTTATTTCTGGAATGTTAAAGTCTCCCAAAATAAGAACAGGATTGTTGCTTATGAGTGGGTTCCCCTGGAGCTGCACTCCGACCAAGGGAGGAACTTCGAGTCGCAGGTGTTCCAGAACCTATGCCAGCTGCTGGGAATCCGGAAGACAAGGGCAACGCCGCTACACCCTCAGTCCGACGGGATGGTAGAGCGATTCAATCGCACCATCGAGAACCATCTCCGAATAGTCGTTAGCGAGCACCAGAGGGATTGGGACAAACATCTTCCACTATTTCTCCTGGCCTACCGCGCCGCCGTGCATGAAGCCACCGGGTGCACACCAGCCCGTGCCATGTTTGGGAGGGAGCTCCGTCTACCTGTCGATCTTGTCTTCGGCCGACCTGGGAATGATCCGGTCCCGGTAAGCCAGTTTTGTCAAGAACTGGTCGACCAACTGGAGGACGTGCACGCGTTCGCGAGTAGGAAACTGCGGATCGAGACCGACCGAATGAAGACCCGATACGACCAACAGACGGATGCCGGCGGATTCCACGAGGACGACCTGGTCTGGCTCTTCAACCCATTACGGAAGAAAGGCCTGTCACCCAAACTAAAGGCCTGTCACCCAAACTGCAGAAGTCCTGGGAGGGCTCGTACCGAGTCGTGAAACGGATCAACGATGTCGTCTACAGGATCCAGCGGAGCCCGAGGGCGAAGATGAAGATCGTGCATCGAGATCGCCTGGCAGCCTATGGAGGGACACAGACGGACCAATGATTGATCGGGACGATCATCCTTTTAGGAAGGGGGTGGTGTTACGGCTGTGAGTTTGTTTTGTCGCCTCGCCGCGTTGAGTCACAGCTGCCCGCAGGCTGTGTGTGCTCTGCCTCAGTATATTACGTGCGCGTTACGCAACGGGCTGCGAAGTGAAAGGGATGGTCCAGAATATTCGTGACCCAGCCAGTGAAGGAAATCTCTAGAAGCCGTGTGTCCTGGACGATTCTAGAATTCATTGAGTCACCAGCCTGCTATATAAGCGGCCTCAAAGTGAGGGGACTGAGTTTTCTGTGGGTGTGTGTTTTTGAGCGAGTGCGACAGAAGTGTGGTGACGAAGTGCCGTGCGAGTTACGAAATCCAGTGACATTGTTTCCCCAGCTTGTGGGCAGCGAAACAGCGGGTAGCGGATTATCGTAAGTAACTTTAGTTGGTGTACATGAGGAAGAGGTGCAGGTAGCTTCTGTCAAGGCCACCGGACTCATTAAGACGGTTTAACTTCTGTGGTTTGTTGACAAGTGAAAGGGGCAAGAGCGCTCAAGGAAGAGACTTGAGGAAACTGGAGTAAGGTTCTAATTGTTTGTAATTGCTGATGAGTGGTGTACGTTCTGGCCGCAATAAAGTTAATTATTTCATTTAAAGGAACAACCTGTGTTGTGCTTCAACCCACCGTAATCCAGTTAACAAAAATGCCACTAGGGGGGTGGCACGTAACAATATTATATACTCGTATATACTTATAAAACCACATATTTCAACACTCGAATACAGCGATTAATATTCGTTGACCTTGATCCGCGGTAGAGACTTTTGTTGTTGTTGTTTTTATTGTTGATTCTTATGGAGATTTGCGGCATCATGGTCTTGTAGTCCCGTTTACTTGGGTGTGTGTGACGTTGTCTGATAACCTATGTCACTGTGATGTATGTAGGCTTACTAGTGTGCCTATTTTTATACGAGGAAGGATTTGGGTAGGAAGCTGTTGTTTCATTCGAGATGCATGGACATTATGGTCATTCTGCCCCGTATACATGGATGAGTGTTGAATTTTGACTGATAACCTGTGTTATTGTGTTGTTTTTATTAGTGTGTGTATATATAATTTAGGTGACGATTCAATCAATCAACGTTTAATAGCCGTATAGCATGTTGTATTTCAACTAGCTACTACAACCAACATTCAATTATACTTCTTGAAAAGGAAAAAGAGTTATAACTATACCCATGCATTTAGGAGAAAGTCGGCTATATGTTCATCACTGAACATCTTGTTTTTATTTTACTTTGTTTTAGCCTAGGTACATTATTTAAAAATATATGATTCAGTATACAGTATTTTATTCACCGGCCGTGAAAGTCAATATACCAACCAGTATTTTATGTTCGACGATGACGAAATGTAAATATTATATCTCAGAAACCTGTGTCATAATGAAGGTCATTATAACACTATTTCTCATTATGAAACATTTTTCCCCACCAATCAGAGCTCAAGAAACTGTTGCTTGACCAATTAGGCGACGATATAATCGCACCTACGCTGAGTTCCAAGGCCTTCTAATGTAAATTTCACTCCATGGCCTAGTGTCATAGTGGGGTATTCGAAGAGGCCATGGTCAAATACAAGTTATTTTGTGCGTCCCATGCGCTCTGTTCAGTGCATAAAACTGGCGAAATCTCGACAGATATTTTTGAATATTTATGTTCGAACATAAAATGGTTATAATAATTATCGTCGAACATAAACAGTCGTATGCAACTCGCCTATGATGGTAATTAAGACACTCGTATGGAAATTATAAAACTCGCATATGCTCGTTTTATAAACATACTCGTGTCTTAATTATTGCCATTATAGGTTCGTTGCATAATGTACTATTAATTAATTAAATGTCTGATTTGCTTCTGTGAGATCGTAGTGAAGGGAGCGGAGTGGCCCACATTGATTAATCGACAAATTATTAATAAATTATTGGAACAACCGATTAATCGATTAATGCACAATCGGTAAAACGTATATATTATTATTATTATTAATCGTATGGCAATTACACATCACTTTTTTTGGAAAACAAAGAAAATATAACCATAATTTACAAATTTACAGACATATTATTTACATAGTTTAACACATTTGCTGTAGAAAACAAAAAGTCAAAGTGGTTTCCAGGATATACGTTCTGAGGGCACTCTTCAACTATATGCTTGATGGTCTGACACTGGAAGCCACACGTGCACTCTGGAGAGGTGATCTTTCCCCATTTGTATAGTAGATCACCACATCTCCCATGGTTGGTGCGTATCCTGTTCAGTGCACACCATGTCCTACGGGGCAGACCAAGTTCCCATGGATTGTTGTTACAATGGAGAAAACTATGTAGCTCTGGTGGAGTGTTTGTGTACCAATTTTCTGCCCAGGCTTCATGAAGATTGAAGTTATGGTCTGCCAGGTTGTTGGCTGTTCTGATTGCAGGGTGTCTGGAGCGGAGTCTATTGATTTGGATTGCAGGTATGTCCTCATGGATTGGCAGCTGTTGGTTGTTGCAGATTTTGTTAAATTCTCTCAGGAGGATATTCTTTCTTCTCAGCGTCGGAGGTGGAATACGGCTCAGGACAGGTAGCCAGAAAACTGGTGTGGACTTCATTGTACCAGTAATTATCCGCATAGTTTGGTTTAGTTGAACATCTACTAGCTTCGTGTGACTACTGTTTAGCCAAACAGGGCTGCAATATTCTGCTGCTGAGTATACAAGACCTAGGGCAGTTGATCGGAGGGTAGACGCAGTGGAACCCCATGTTGTACCACACAGTTTTTGTAGGATGTTATTTCTTGACCTCAATTTGGCTGCAGTGTTTGTTAGATGTTGTTTAAATGACAGTGTTCTGTCAAGTGTCACTCCAAGGTACTTTGGGTATTTGTTATGAATCACACGTTTTCCATCAAAATATATGTTTAGTTCATGGTTGGCTAGGATGTTGCTCAGATGAAGGCACGTGGATTCAGTTTCATTAGGGTTCGGTTGAAGTCCCCATTTACGGAAGTATTGAATCATTGCACATAAGTCCTTCGTTAATATTTCTTCAGTGGCCTCGATTTGTTTGTGTTGAGTTGCTAACACCCAATCATCAGCATAGCCGAACTTCCTGGACTGGGTGTCTGGCATATCTGCTATATAGAGACTGAATAATAGCGGAGCTAGGACTGAGCCTTGGGGTAGTCCGTTGTTAAGAGTCTTCTGGTCACTAACGGCATTCCCTATGGTTACCTGGAAAGGTCTATCAGTCAGCATGTTGTTCAGGAGTCTTGCTGTTCTTCTGCAGGGTATGACACGGAGAAACTTATTAACAATGCCCTGTCTCCACACAGTATCATAGGCGGAGGATAAATCAATAAATACAGCAGAGGTCTTTTGCTGTTTCTGGAATCCTGCCTCTATATAAGATGTAAATGAAGGAACTTGATCCACACAGCTTCGGTTTGGACGAAATCCAGCCTGTTCAACAGGAATCTTTTCATGTAATTCATTATGTATTCTGTTATACAGCAGCCTCTCAAGTAGTTTGTACATCATGCTCAGAAGAGAAATAGGACGATACCTTTGGGCTTCGTTATTGGGTTTACCTGGTTTCAAGATACCAATGATCTTCGTCTGTTTCATTAGTCGAGGAATGGACCCTGTTTGTAAAATATTGGTGAAAAACTGGGCTAGCCATCTTTTAGCATACTCACCACAGTGCAGAAGGAATTCTGGGTGTATGCCAACAAGACCTGGGGCTTTACCTGATTTAATGTCTTTTAGAGCTGACGATATCTCTTCAGGGCTGAAAGGTATAGAATAAGAGCTATTATCTGGGCATTCTGATAACATGGTTCGCAGTTCTCGTTTTACTTGAATGGCATGAGGCCGGGAGATAGATGGCTTAGATATTGAGACAATGTGAGCAGCAACTTTGGTTTTATTAAGTTGTTATTTCGTGTTGTTCGATTTCCACCTCCCAAATTACGTAAGAGGGACCAGGCTTTCCTGTTTGAGTGTTTGAAGTCTAGATTTTCGACAGTGTCCAGCCATTTCTGTCGACGCGTGGCATCAAGGCTATGCAGCAGGTCATCTGCTATTTCTTGTTCTCCAGTAGAAAGGAAGTCCTCGTACAGTTTCTCACTGACTTCAGACGTATATATTAATCGATCTTTCTGCTTCTAATAATCGATTATTCGATAACTGAAATTATCGAGTAAATGTATAAGCCCTAATTCATACACTCCAGGTATATTTTACGTTATTTTAAGTACCGCGTCACCTAACTTATCCAAATCACAAATCCTCCTAATTATAATTGTATACACAGTTGCAGTCATCACAATAACAAAGGTTATTATAAACATTCTACACACGGGGATGGTGAAATGTCTCAACCTGTGATTTGAAGTTACTTGAATGACGTTTCATATTTTCTTTTAAATAGTTTTAGCGTACATTTTGCACACAAAAAATGTTGTGATAGTAAACTTATGAAATCAATCCGGGCAAATGTGTGTCCATCTGTCTGTTCTTCTGGTATTCTGTGCATTCCTCTATCTTTGTGTCTCCTAAACAGCTGGAGTTATCTAAACCAAATTTGGCTTGACTGAAGATCAACACGAGGACATCTAAATTCAATATCTGAAAACTGCTGAAAAATCACAATTGAAATTGGATCACTAATTTAGATATCTCAGAAGGGGTAAAGGGAACTGTTCAAAAATTGGCACACATATAGACCGTAATATTTTGGATTAATGCTTACCAGCCCATACACGCCAATGCAGCGAACATGGATCTACTCGTGTTCATATGTTTAATGTTTAACTGCATGTAGCTTACATTCTAACAAATTTATATCTTCCAGAATTGGCACATACATACAGCGTAATATTCGACATTATTTTGAGCAACCTTAAGACTACATGGAAATGTTGCCAACATGATTCTACGCGTGCTGATAGGTTCAATGTTTAACTGTTTGTAACATCCTTACTATTCTTTTCAACCAAATATTACATGTTCATAACGTAACTTACGAGATGTAACTAGGCATATTGTTGGAGTCGCCAAGTATGCCAACTGGTGATAAATGCTCCCTATAATTATAAACCCTAATATAAGTATTTGAGAAAATGTTCAGGCCAACAGTTCTAAACTTTCCACACGTTTTGAACAAGGCATTGGAGATTAATTTTGAGAAACCCAGATATGGCAGTGCCGCGAACTTGATTCTACGCATGCTGATAGGTTCATTGTTTAACGGAGAGTAACGTCCATATTATCTATTGGACTTCAACCAAATTTTGTATGAACATAAAGTACCTTAAGAGGTGATACTAGGCATATTTATTCAGATTAAGTGTATAATCAGAGTCGCCATGGCTGCCAACTCTTGATAAATCATTTATACATAACTTTCGTCTCAGTGCATCAAAGATACGCAGTCCAACAGTTCTACACTTCTCACACATATGGAACACACTATTACAGATCAGTTATGAGTAACCCATTATGACAGTGTAGCCAACATGATTCTACGTATGCTGATAGGTCGAATGTTTAACTGCACTTACTCCCATAGTAACGAATGGATTCCATCCTAATTTTGTATGCGCAATGTAGCCTATGCTTTTGAACACGTAACTGTACTACCAGGCATACCAACTCTTTATTAATGATTTCAAGTCTTTTAAACCCTAGTATAAATTTCTCGGAATACGTGTACGGAACAAACTCTTAACTTAGAACACTGTTACATAGATATTAGGCCCTTTAAAACAACAATTATCATCATCATCATAGAATACTGTTTGTCCAAGATGTTTTAGACATATTTACAGTAAAACTTGAATGTTTGTGTTACTAACATAATTCTATGCACACGTATAAAGTTCAATGTTCAACTCCATGCAACTACCTAACCCATTTATAGATTTATACATGATTATGCACGTGCAATATATGATTTAAAAGACATAAGTATATATGTTTGCAGAGTCCACGAGACTACCAAGACTGCCTAGGAACATTATAAGAATTTTCGATCCCTAGACTCAATTCTACTGAATTTTGTATATACAGTGTGTGTCATAAGCGATATTTGTGCACATTCTCAATGATAGCACTCCTACCAGCAACCTAATAACTCGTTGTGGGTGGTAGGCCCTTAATATCTCAGAATCCATGCAAGGAACGAACTGTAGCGCTTTAATATGCCAGAATGATTCCGTAGACAAAGTTATTACTCTAAATTGGTATAATTAGTGAAATAAGGATAGCATCTTGATTTTAAAAAAGATAGGCTCTTAATTCGTTACGGAACTACTTGTTATTTTGCTTTATGCTTTTCTATTTTACTTTATTTCCTGTATTTTGTTTATGTTGGCGTCACAAACACCTAAACGTCGCGCCAAGGAAAGTGAGCATAAGAGATAAATATCCCATCCGCCTGGCAGGGAATCGAATCCGGGATATTCCCGACCAACGCCCACCATATTAACCAATATGTCACATGTCAGTGAGGTGTGACGTTAGTGAAGTAAGAACAAGAACTGTATAGCAGTGTGACATCAGGCACGACTGCAAGGTGGTATGAGTTGATACTAAACTATCCGTAGTATGGGTTGGCTATTAGGAACGACAATAGCTATGCTGAACCTCTTTCCTTCATTTCTATTTCCCATCTAATGCACATGTGGAGAGGGTATGTGCACACTGCTGTCTCTCCTAAGATATACACTAATGAATTGCTAATTAGGCTATAGTTGCCAGTGGTTCAGTTTGTTGTTGATGGTCAGAAATGCCCAATAAATTAATGATGACTTAGAAAAATAGATCTTCAATTTATTAAAAAATTAGGTTATTGTGTTGGGGACAGTTCTCTATCTGAGGAGCAACTAATCAAAACGTATTATTGCATATGTCAATAAGGTTCGCTCTGATAAGCACCAGCTCTTTAAAAGTGCACCTTACTGACATATACACATAATACGTTTTGATTAGAAATTCTCATCTTCTCTTGTTCATGAAGAGCATATATTCCTAAACATCTTTATGTACTAATACTAATGTGTTGTTTGTCTACCCCTTATTATTCCCGTGTTCCAACGGGATCGGGGATGAGATGCGATGGAAGCCTTTTTGGCGATGATTTTTACGGCCGGATGTCCTTCCTGACGCCAACCTCATGAGAGGAGTTAATGGAAGATGAAATGAATGATGGTGAATGAAACTGGGCAAGGATGTGGAAGGAAGCGGCCGTGGCCTGTCAGAAGGTACCGTCCCAGCATTTGCCTGATGTTGAAAATGGGAAACCACGGAAAACCATTTCAAGGACGGCCGACGGTGGGGCTCGAACCCACGCGTCTACCGAGTCAGCAGAGAGCTTGGCCCCATGACCTAATGCTGAGCTTTAGCCAGCGTAGCCACTACTGTCGGTTATGTACTAATACTAATAATATTATTATTAATACATGAATAGGCCTGTCATGACACGATGACTGTTGTATGCTTTAGTATTATTTCAGGTTGTGATTGAATTTGTAATTCAGGTTAGGCTTGTAAAGGAGGTGCCCGTGTCTTTAAGTTAGAAACCATCCCACTATTTGCCTGGAGTAGACGTAGGAAATCACAGAAACACACTTCTAGGTAGGCTGAAATGCGAATCAAACCCATCTCTTCTCATGTTTACCTCGCGAGACTGACGTACCCAGTCCCAAACCTAAGACAAGAATTCATATCCTTTACAGAGGTAGGAATCGAACTCAGATCACAGAGGTGACAGCCTGGAATTCCAGCCCTACACCCCGAGGTCTATCCTATATTTTTGACAAAATGATCACCCTATATAACCTCTAGTCATCAGAATGAACAACAAAGCTGTAGTTTCGTCATATCTCCAATCTGAAAACATTAATTTCCACCATCACTTACTAAATTCCTACTTTTCTTCTAGTTGGAACTTCCTTGGAGAATGGAATCAAACCATCGGCCGTGATTTAGATGTAAGTTAATACATCTATCAACACAGTACTGTAACGTATTTTTCGTGGGGTTTTATGCAACTGGCATAAGTCAGTAGGAAGCCATTCTATATTTATTTACGCGGCAAATTGTTCAGCCAAGATAATTTTTCATGTTAATTTATTATTATTATTATTAATTTATTATAATTATTATTAAGGTATTTTCGGAGCATTTTATAAAAATTATTAGCATTCAGATAGGTTTTCTATGTCTTAGAAAACGCTATCAAGCAAATTATTACGAACGACGATATCATAGAAAATTATCTGATTACGGAATTTTACGGAGTTCTTGTCAGTTAGGGTATTTGAGAGAGATGACTCACTGGGATTTCAAGTACACGCTGAATCTTGTCGAGGAGCATGACGCAATCTTGGGTCGCAAGGTCTAGAAAAGGCGAATTGTGGAAACGGAAATCGACTTCTCCCTCCCGCGGAGTGTAATGAGGAAGGAGTGGGGATCTAGCGCGTAGGGTGCAGCCAATCAGTGGCGACGACGTAAGCTAGATGTCGGTACCATGGTGGGGGAGCCAACAGGTGCATATATCGTTCGACGCGCCGTGAAACAAGGACAATCTGTGTAGTTCTTGCCGAGTGTGGATATACGCGGGAATCGCTCCGATGTTCCGTGGAAGAGGACTATCTGTGAAATACTTGAGGTGTACGGTCGCAAGTGCGTGTCGCTCCGATGTTCAGTGGAGTTAGCGACGAACTTTTGTAAAACTTGGTTGTACGAGTGTTTGGGTCCGAGGTACGGACCATAGAATTATATAATCTACCAGGATATCATCAAATTTCGACGGAGATGACGACGTCCAGGAGACTGTGGGAAGCACACAGCATCATCAAGAACGAGGGAGATGCTTTGGCAATTTCCAATGGTAAGCGCACATGACGCAGAAATACGCAATCTCTCATTTTCTTTGTTTTATATTTCATATTTCAGTAACTTCATAGCTTGGAAATAAGAGTAAAATCAATTTATCAGACTCCGTTTTCACGTAATTTTCTATCGGTAATATTCAAATCACAACGCTCCAATTTAAATTTTAAACTTATTATTATTATTAATTTTGCTATACTTGTTTTATATAATAAATTCATTTCTTTTACAATGCAATCTTTGCTTTCAGTAGGTAGCATTAGATATAGACCAATTCCTTCTCCTGATACAATTGTTTGTTGGGTTAATGATCAAATCATACCACGATCTGAGTGAATAGAGTCTTGAATGTGTTCTGCCAGAGCTAGACGTTGTTAAATACAAATTTAGATTTCAACATTGCATTGAGGTCTTGGCGCCCATTAAAACAACATAGCTTAGGCAAAGGTAAACAGTTACATTTCTCACCCAACAGTTAGGAGCTAGCAAAACGTCTCATTTGTACGCTCAACGTGGAGCAAAGTAAATAACGTTTCACTTGGCGCCCAACGTGGGGCTGAAAACCTAATAACATTTGTGGAAGGAGAAGGGTACATATTTCTGTGCCTGTATTTTGGGGGTTATTTGTCTGTATCAGTGTATATCATTATGGGGGATGAGAAAGAAAGACAGATGAGGTTACGTAGTGGTCATCAACGGGAGAGTGATGATACGAGCAGTATGTCGAGTGATGGTAGTACCGGGGTAGCGGAGGTAAATCCCGATACTGAAACAGGGAGTGTAGGCGGCCAACCAGAATTAAAAACTTTACTTCTCGAGTTTATGTATCAGAACAAAGTTAGTAGTGATGCCTTAAATGCAAAGTTAGAACAGAATAACGCTAAATTAGAACAAAACAGTAGGGAAAATAAAGAAAGTACAGAAGCTTTAAATGCAAAGTTAGAACAGAATAACGCTAAACTAGAACAAAACAGTAGGGAAAATAAAGAAAGTACAGAAGCTTTAAATGCAAAGTTAGAACAGAATAACGCTAAACTAGAACAAAACAGTAGGGAAAATAAAGAAAGTACAGAAGCTTTAAATGCAAAGTTAGAACAGAATAACGCTAAACTAGAACAAAACAGTAGGGAAAATAAAGAAAGTACAGAAGCTTTAAATGCAAAATTAGAACAGAATAACGCTAAACTAGAACAAAACAGTAGGGAAAATAAAGAGAGTAATAGGGAATTGAGCGATAGTTTAAACGCCAGATTAGAACAAAACAGTAGGGAAATGAGTGACAAATTCGAACTGATTAGAGGTGAGATCCGGGGGGTGATGGAAGAAAAGGCTAAAGAGATTATTGCAGATGTAGACAGAAAATTAGGAAAAGTACAGGAGGAGTTGGAAATTAGAATCAGTACACAGGCTGAAAATTTAAAAGAACTAGTGCAACTGGAAACACAGCAGGTCAAAAAGCAATTGGGGGGAGAAATTGACAAAATTCAGGTAGCTACTAAAGAGGTTAAGGAACAGCTGGGGGGTAGAATTGAGAAAGTCCACTCACAAATAGTTGCAGAAGTAAATGATTTAAGAGAGAGTAATAAAGAGAGCATTAGCAAGATTGAGGAGAAACAAGCAAAGCTATATGATAAAGTAGAAGAATCAGAAGGAAACATTAAATTAACAGTAAACAGTATTGAGAGGAAGGCTGAGGAGAAAATCGCAGAATTAGAGTTAAAATTAAAAGCTAGGATCAGGCAAGAAAATAGTCAGAATAGGCCAGTTTTTGTGAATAGCACACACAGGGAGGTAGAACTGGGTAAGTTCAGCAATCGACAGGGGTGCCCAATGGAGTTCATGAACACTATAGAAAATAAATTCGGGGAGAGGTTGGAAAATGGTAGTATTGAGTGGTGCCAGGTAGTTGAAATTTTAGAACAAGTGTTTGTGGGGGAAACGAGGAATTGGTTTGCTGTCTACAGAGACAAGTTTACTGATATGAATGATTTTAAAATAAAATTCTGTGAAAAGTTCTGGAATGAGGTTATTCAGTCGCAGCATCGTGAGGGAGTAGTGTGTGGTAAATATAACCCTAAAGGAAGCTCCACCATGACCGAATACTTTTTAGGGCAGGTATTAGTGTGTAAATATCTGGATGGCTTGAAGGAGGAAAGTGATGTGGTAAGGTTGCTACTTAGGCACTTTCCCTATAGGATCAAGGAGGCTGCTTGTATCCAGAATGTAAAGACTATATCACAAGTAGAAAGTTTGTTAAGCACATTTGATGCACTAGGGAGAGGGGGTTATGAGGACAATTTCAATAGGAACCAGGGTAATAATAATAATAAACCTAATGAAGCCAGGCATCAGGAAGTTCAAGGGAACGGTGGCGAAGGGGCCAATGCTCAAAATAGAAATAATAATAATCAGCTAAATCAGAACAGAGGAAATGGCTATGGTAATCAGTATCAAGGGAGGAACAATGATTACAGGGGAAATCAAGGGAGAAACAATGATTTCAGGGGAAATCAAGGGAGAAATTATAATGACAATAATTACAACCAGAATAGGGGTCAAGGAAGAGGACAGCCTAGTGGTAGTAATATACAGCCAAACAATGACAACACAACTCAGAACAACCAGACCAGTGCAGTAGTAACTAGTACTACGGCCAGCTGTAGCGGTTCTTTAAACGCGAACCAGGCTGCGAAGTAAGGTCAGAATCTCAGTCTGAAGCAAGCCCTGTCCATACAATTATACAGGAACCCTATGACCTAAATGTAAGAAATGAATTATTACATGAACTAAATGATGAAGGTATTATTCAGGAAGTGGTTAGTAAGAGCCCCATAGTTAAATTTAACGTGTCCGAGGCGTACACAGATGTTTTAATTGATAGTGGTTGTATGAAGAGTTGCATAAGTAGTGCATTTTATGATAAAATGAAAGGAACTGGAGTAAATTTTGAGGAGATGCCAATTAAAAGCACTTTTGTTATCACAGCTGTTGGGAAGAGGTCTAAAGTAATTTCTAAGCAAGTTTTAGTAGACATTAAAATTAATAATCATGTAGAGAAGCAGATTTGCCTTGTAATTCCAAATTTAGTATTCAGTGTTATCTTGGGTTCAGAGTGGCTAAGTAGAGTGTCTGGTAACTTATGTTATGATGTAGGGAGTTTGAAATTTAAATGGGGAGATTCTGAAGTAGAAGTAGCGTTCAATGACCATATTCAGAGGAGTAGTATTGTAGGTGTGATTTGTACTTTAAATGAGATATCGCCAGCCGTAGAGCGGGGTTCTCCATGTTTTGTGGGCAGTGTGATTACGAACGGAAGTCTAGAGGACTCGTTACGTGAGGCTGCATTTCAGGGAAATATAGAGGATGAACAGTGTGTTCGGCTCTATGATGTGTTATTGTGTAATAGGAGAGTTTTTGACGATCGCATTGGTATGGCCAATTGCTATACACATTCATTGAACGTTATTGATAGGTCAGTATTCACAGGACATAGATATCCTGTACCTTTCGCTTATCAGAGTGCAGTTGAGGCACAAATTAATCAGATGCTTGAAGATGGGATTATTGAGCACTCGAACAGTCCATATGTTAATTCTTTGATCACGGTACCCTAGACCGACGGCACTGTTCGTATTTGTTTAGACGCTCGTTTGGTTAACAGTAGAATTAGTTCAGATCAGCTGAAATCTATGCCAATAGAGGAATTAATGCAAACATTTGAGGGGAAGAAGTATTTCACTTGTGTAGATTTGAGTTCCAGTTTTTGGCAAGTGCCACTTATGTACGAAGATAGACCATTTACAGCTTTTAGTCATAAATATAACCTTTATCAATTTTGTAGAACACCTTATGGGTTAAAGAGTAGTTCAGCAGCTTTAATTAGGGCTTTAAACATCGCATTAGGGGATGACACAGGAGAGTTTGTAACCATTTACATAGATGATATGGTAATTAGTTCACGCAGTTTTGAGGAGCATCTATGTCATTTAGATATAGTTTTTCAGAAGTTAGATCAGGCAGGGTTCACTTTGAAGCTGTCTAAGTCGTCATTCTGTCAGTCAGAAGTGACATTTTTAGGTCATAGAGTGTCGATTAGAGGTGTAACACCAGAGGAAAGTAGGGTTAGCATGTGTGGACAGTAGCAACAGGGCATCGTTACAGACACTGAGAAATAGGCTAGTAGAGCAACGTGATGACGTTCATTTAAAGGGAGCCACTTGCAAGGTTGGAAGCAGGTGACGCAGAAACATTTATAGTTTCCAAACGTATTGGAAAAACAGCATATGTGCTGGAGAATAGTGAGGGAAACAGATTATACGGGACGTATAATATACATAGTCTACGAAAATATGTGTCATAAAGTGAGTGTGTTTAGCTGGCGAGCCAGCCTATCAAATGAGTAAGTGTGGTGTCTGGTGCGTGGAAGATCTGGTCTTAAGGCAGGCGTATCAGAAGTCACACAGGGGGGTAGTATGTAAGTAAATGAGAGTTTTTAAGGTACAGGGAAATATGACGGGATTGTCGGATGCTGTTGAGCACTAAATTGTCTCGATGCACCAAGGCCATTTTGGCAGCGCTGATGGGTTCCCATTTATCTCCAAGAGATGGGGGAGCGCTTGAATAGGGCTTGTTAGCTTAAGGCGTCCACGAGATAAAAGATGGGCCATCAGAATGCGAGACAGTCCTTCATGAAACTCATACATATCAGCACACGTGATTTCTGTTTACGGCCTCGCCATGTAAGATTTGTAAGTGTGTAATTTAAGATAATTTGTACAATGGTATTATGTGTGTGAGGAGAAATGGTCTGTGTTGAGAACTAGTATTAAGTAGAATATGGTTAACGGGAACTTAACAAGACAGGGCGATTACGGCACAGAAATATTTGGTGTTATATGTAATGCGCATTTACTGTTTTTTTTTCAGAAGTCAATATTCATTTAATCTACTTTAAAGAGAGATTAAGTATTATGGTCACGAGGCGCTGCCACAGTAGTGTGATCGTGTGCTCAGTGATAAGTGGAATTAAATGTCACCATAAGGAGGGGACCTCCAGTGAAATTAGGGAGTTCTATGGTGATATAAATATATCAGAACACCTTCAATGCGTGTGATATGACATCATAAATACATAGTGCTCACACATTAATTATGTCTATTTCTCCAACATAGAGAAATTTGAGAGGCGGAAATATCCGTGGAACACTATTCCATATGTAAAACATTGGACTGGTTGCAAAGTGCAATCCATAGTGACAACAAACTTTGACGCAAAGTGCGTGAAGAAAAAATATGAGTGTATATATCTGTAATTTAGGGTGATTTCGTTTATGTAATATGTATTTTGGATGGGGTTTATTAACGTGTCTGGGATAATCGGATACTGGACCGTCGTCACGGTAAATCATCCGATGATCCGAGGCGAATATGTAACGTATTTTTCGTGGGGTTTTATGCAACTGGCATAAGTCAGTAGGAAGCCATTCTATATTTATTTACGCGGCAAATTGTTCAGCCAAGATAATTTTTCATGTTAATTTATTATTATTATTATTAATTTATTATAATTATTATTAAGGTATTTTCGGAGCATTTTATAAAAATTATTAGCATTCAGATAGGTTTTCTATGTCTTAGAAAACGCTATCAAGCAAATTATTACGAACGACGATATCATAGAAAATTATCTGATTACGGAATTTTACGGAGTTCTTGTCAGTTAGGGTATTTGAGAGAGATGACTCACTGGGATTTCAAGTACACGCTGAATCTTGTCGAGGAGCATGACGCAATCTTGGGTCGCAAGGTCTAGAAAAGGCGAATTGTGGAAACGGAAATCGACTTCTCCCTCCCGCGGAGTGTAATGAGGAAGGAGTGGGGATCTAGCGCGTAGGGTGCAGCCAATCAGTGGCGACGACGTAAGCTAGATGTCGGTACCATGGTGGGGGAGCCAACAGGTGCATATATCGTTCGACGCGCCGTGAAACAAGGACAATCTGTGTAGTTCTTGCCGAGTGTGGATATACGCGGGAATCGCTCCGATGTTCCGTGGAAGAGGACTATCTGTGAAATACTTGAGGTGTACGGTCGCAAGTGCGTGTCGCTCCGATGTTCAGTGGAGTTAGCGACGAACTTTTGTAAAACTTGGTTGTACGAGTGTTTGGGTCCGAGGTACGGACCATAGAATTATATAATCTACCAGGATATCATCAAATTTCGACGGAGATGACGACGTCCAGGAGACTGTGGGAAGCACACAGCATCATCAAGAACGAGGGAGATGCTTTGGCAATTTCCAATGGTAAGCGCACATGACGCAGAAATACGCAATCTCTCATTTTCTTTGTTTTATATTTCATATTTCAGTAACTTCATAGCTTGGAAATAAGAGTAAAATCAATTTATCAGACTCCGTTTTCACGTAATTTTCTATCGGTAATATTCAAATCACAACGCTCCAATTTAAATTTTAAACTTATTATTATTATTAATTTTGCTATACTTGTTTTATATAATAAATTCATTTCTTTTACAATGCAATCTTTGCTTTCAGTAGGTAGCATTAGATATAGACCAATTCCTTCTCCTGATACAATTGTTTGTTGGGTTAATGATCAAATCATACCACGATCTGAGTGAATAGAGTCTTGAATGTGTTCTGCCAGAGCTAGACGTTGTTAAATACAAATTTAGATTTCAACATTGCATTGAGGTCTTGGCGCCCATTAAAACAACATAGCTTAGGCAAAGGTAAACAGTTACATTTCTCACCGAACAGTTAGGAGCTAGCAAAACGTCTCATTTGTACGCTCAACGTGGAGCAAAGTAAATAACGTTTCAGTACTTCCTTTACAATGTAAATGTTTGTATGGATATATGCACAATGGTTCTGGCCCCAATTTGCCTCAGCCTCAAACTGAACATAGTAGGCCTATACGAGAAATAGTATACGATTTCCAAGCTCTTTTGAGAGCTATAGAGGGAACTACTCTTTGTTCAAAGGCGCCGAGCTGCAGAACGTAACAATAAAACGGACGAATACTTACTGTATATCGATTTAGGTGAAAGTTTGGATACAGGGGCATGGAGGCAGGTAACACGCGGGAAGGGAGGGGCATGCCCTGCCCTTTCACGTGGCGAACCGAGCGTTGCTTTGAAGTTTATCGCCGGCGGACAAAGGCCGCGGGTGGCAAGTCGTGCAGCCATGCATGAGCAAGCTTATGGTATCGTCCTCCCAGTTCCTCTGTCTACTTATATCGCTTGCTTCAACTTCAAACCATTTGCACATCAAAGTTGAATGCATTTGCTTGAGACCAACTGGAATTCCATCACAATACAGGCCTTGTTACGATTTGAATTACAGAATAAAATAAATGTATTGTAACTGATTCTTAATTCATATAAGGAGGTAGATGGGCCCTGAGCAGTGGCGGTTTCTGGGTATTCGCCCTGGAGCCAGTGCACACCCATTCATGAAAAATTGCCGTTCACATTTGAAGTTTACGAATATAAAAATTAATATAAGATTTTATGGTAGTATAAAGCGTCAACAAATGTCCAGAATACCGCTTTTTTACATTTAAATGTACGGCGTTCGTTGCGCCTCACTGTGCGTTGCTTGTGGGTATCATCAAATATCGTCGTTCGCCACCTGCAGAATTGTAGCCAGCGTTAGGCTTGACGGCAGGAGAGGGGCCGGCAAGAGGGGAGAGGGGATGTGTGTTTACTATGGTTACGTTCACGGTAGCAAACAGTTGATCAACAGCTCCAAAGCTGATGCATCGGGAGCGGGATCAGGTTTCACGTGTACCTGTGAACGGTTTGCTCCATCTGATCTGTAGCAGCGCGCGTTGTTCGAAAGTGGACAAGGGCGATGTACTATCCTCGAGCCTGCGATGTTGAAATGATCAGATAATCTTGTGAGAGTGAATGCTGATATTAGATCAGTATCTAATTTACCTTTAGCTTTGCAACTCGGAACGAAATTGCTTTGAAACTATGTACCGAAGGCTGTGAACATGTATCAAACCATACCTTGCTCCCGATAATTTTAGGCCTACGTACGTAAATTTCTTGCCTTTCTGATATGGCATTTATTGTGTTATGCTAGTTTGGCTATGGTAAAGAATACTTAACAATGGTATATTAAGGTGGTATATCCCAAAACTTATGATAATTGAAGTCATTTTAATCTCTTCAAATTGAACAAGGTAGGTTAGGCCTACGTCTCAATAGACGAATATTTATTCAAGAATATCAATATAGCTTTGATTTTATTAATGTAGGGTTATATCCTATGAGAAGGGTCAAGAGTCTGTAAGTCTAGCAGTAAACCTCTTACCAGTCATCCACACATGATGACTTCATTATTTGTTAGCACTGCTTCATCTATCTAATTTGTCCCTAGGTACTTTCCTGCTTCTTATATCTTTTCTTTTTCACTCTAGTTTTCTTCTCAAGGATTTGAAGCTTTTGGATTTATTCATCAGCTTAACTGTGCTGTACAGTTTTTAGTTACTGTACTATACAAATTAATTGTATTTACAAGAAAATCAGGTTAGATTGCAAAATTAATTTGAAACACTACAAGAATGTACATCACATTGTCCCTACCTGTCAACTAGAGGATCATTACCCATCCCCTATCTAATAAGGTCAGATGACCTCAAGGTTCCACCCTTTAAAATTATAACCAGCATCTAGAAATAAAATTTCTGGGTCCCTCATTTAAAGCAAAGGAAATCATGGTACGAGCCTGTATTATCCTTGTTATACCGGTACCTTACTTGTTTACACCCCAATATTAGTACTTAAAGAGAAAGGCACAACATGAACTGTTGATGGATTAACTTAGTCTCTTACTTGGCAGTCCATTCTCCTCCTATCAATACACAACTGGTTTCCATACCATATTCCCTATAGGCTACTGTTCATCTAATGAAAATGAAAAATGTTAGGCTACAGATTTTTGGTTGAAAACAGTTGTCTAAAAGATGCTTTCACAATTGATTTTTCAATAGATCATGTCATCAAATGGTCCAGTAACATAGAAAGAATTCAGGAAAATAGGGCATTTTAAAATTATTGCTACCCAAGTCTGGACAGTACAGAATGAGGTAGTGGAAACTAGACTGCAAAAATATAAACTGAAAAAAAAAAAAGAGTAAAAAGCAGGAAAGCCTCCTTCCCAATCCTAGCCTCAGTTAAAAATACATGCACATGTCACTGACACCACAGCATTTTGAAATGTATCCTGTAGCCTAGGCTACTGTTAAAATATAGATCGATATGTAGCATACACACAAGAGAGTGAGTAAAATAAATTAGCCTTATGTCACAATTTCTAAATCCATTCTCATAATGCATTTTACTTAATAGTCAGTTCCTATTTGTGTAGGCTACAGAGACCTAACCTGTCCCCTGAGAGAAAATCATCACTCGTTTGACAAAAGGAAGTCAAGGATGGAAATTTTGGTGTTGGATTAGTTGAAGCATGGACAAAATACAGTATGTGCATACAATAATTGTCACAAAATGTTAATACTCAGGCATGTTGAGATACCGTAAGTGAAGGAAATAAAGGACAAACTGGGTAAGTACTATGTTGGAGAGTGCTTAATTTTCTCTCCTTGTGTAAGAAAAGAAATTTATATAGAGTATATATATATGATATCTTGAGTTTCAGTGCATAATCATTCCCAGCTTCTTGATGTACGGTACTGGTAGCCTACTGCAGTGAACATTGGCTATTGAGCTTGCCCAATTATAGCCAATGGTACCAGTACGGTTGGTAATATTCATTACATTGAAAGGAATGTGGCTGTTTAATCTAGACCTGAACAGCAACCGAGAAGCAAGATAACTGTTAAGATAAGACTGCTAATGCCATGAAAAGAAAAGTAATGTTTACCGGTACTTGAAATGCTTACCAAGGGAAGCTGGTTTCTTTCAAACATAGAAACATATTTATAGGCTAGGGCCTATACAAGACCAAATTAACTTCATTCAGTCCAAGCTGAAAGCCAGGGGGGGGGGGGGGTCTTGCGGTCTGATAATGAACTGTGTGAATTTAAAATACCGTACAATTTATTGAAACATTTACGATTGTTTCAAGAAAAAATATTGGCCTAGTGAGTAGGTTTTTCTAGACCTAAACAGTATCCAAGATGCAAGAGAACTGTCCTACCATGAAAAGAAAAATACTGATAGACTACTAGTACGTATTTCCCAGTCATTACATTCTGATCAGCCAAACACTCAGTTTTCTATTGGAAGAATCACCTAATAATGCAGGCACAGACAGACCTACGGTAATTCTTATATCCTATTGCATACAAATCCTTAACCCAACAAGTACCGGTAACCTACGGTATTGAAATAATTTATTTTTGAGTCAAGACTCTTGACAATAGGTCTTAGCCTATCAGAATTAGGGGTAGGCCAAGTAGGCCTTACAATGCAGGTTTTTTTTATACAGTACCGGTAGCCTATGTTTGCTCCAAATGAAAGGTATTTTTATACAGTACCGGTACCGGTAGCCTAGAAGTTTGATTCTCTCTATACTGCCTACACAACAATATATTCGTCGAGGTACAGTATTTAGCCCAAAGCATAGGTTAAAATCGTATTTTCAGACCAAATTACCGAATTACAAGTGATGAAAAAACGCTGAAACATCGATTTAAAAACTTTAAAAATACACATTGCCACCTGAATTCATATAATTTTTAATACTTGGATCAAAATAAAGGATGTAACGTCCGATATGTCAGGTTATGTTGTTTCACACATAGGTTAACATTTGTCGCAACTGCGGTCCGTAAATCGGAATAAAGATATATCACGAATTTAACACAATGCAGGTCATTTTATAGGCTATAGAGGGACGTGATGTTGTGTTCTTCATTATTATTTCAGTATTCATCAGTTTAGGAACTATTTTGAGCGATTTCCACAATGTTTACATTTGTTTATAAATCTACTTCATGCCACGCCATGTTGGATTTAAACTTGTTCCGTGGATGGAGCGAAGTTTTTCTACGCTCCATAAAATGGCGTCCGCTCGATAAAACTTTTTTAGGGAGCGCTCCATCACACCGCGTTCACAGCGTACTTTCCTCAACAGTTGATCAACTGTTTGCTACCGTGAACGCAACCTATAACAGAATCGGAGCCAAATCCTTGCCTGGCGAATTGTACTGCGCATGCTCCGTTTATTTTCCATTTCCTGTCGCATCTGATTGACAGACGAAGAAGCGATGACCGCTAGCGTGCAGGAGCTACCGCACTATCTGTTGGTGAATTGTTGTACCAAGTAGAGTTTCATGCGCAGTTTGAAGTGGTTTGAAAGGTTGTGTCTTTAAGCAGCTTGTATAATAGCGCCACTGCCATTTGATTTTCAATGTGCATTTAAAAACCACAATCATGCAGCCAACTGTATGATATTATATAGTCTATAGTTGTAACAGTGAATTCAGTTTCATTACATTTCTTTATAATTTACAGATTTTTAAGGTCCAGTAATTTGGAGGATTAATGCAGCCTATTATCTTGTTGATCTTGGACGTGGCAAGTATTTGTCACAAGTGTGTTTCTAAAGTGTGGAATATTTGAGTGCGTGTGCATTATTACGTATTTGATAGCTTATCCTCCCAGCTTGGCTTCACCCACTGACATAGCTAGGATCATTCCTCGACCGTCGGAAGGATGGTGTCTGGGAGGCAAACACACGTTTTCAGCAAATGCAACTGGGGATGGTGACAGGTGACCGCAAACTTGGGTCTAATTCAGGGTCAAAGAAGAGATTTTGACCGTTGGCCTGAAAGGAACCGTCCCGGTATTTGCCTAGTTATAAAAATGGAAAACCACGAAAATCATTTTCAGGACGGCCGAGGTGGGATTTGGGATTATTATCGCTACTGTTCTGGATTTAAAAGCTATTACATCGTCTGAACTTACTTGCTTTGCAAGAAATGGTGGCCATATAATAAGAAATGGGAAGACCTATTCCAAACCTGAATTTAATTCAAACATCCCTGTGCAAAGCGAAGGTTAGGAATCGCCTATTCCATGATGAAGTTATAGCAAGTTAGTATGAGTGGGCTTGTGGCTGTAAACTAACCAACTGGATGTATTGTTTTCCGTACTTAAAGTCGTGCTACGTGCACAAAAAAAGAAAATCCCTCTCTGCACGCTGGAAGAGGAGGTAGATTTCACCGGGCAAATAAAAATGCTTCGAATTCACTAAATTTGCCAATTGTTGTACAGTATACCTACGAAAGTTACACATGTTTAGCATACAGCATCTTATTATAATACCTGAAACATTTTGCTCATCCCTTGGTGCAAGGGTGGGTCATATCAAATATTCTTTCAGGCAAAAAAATGTTGTTACATTTTAGAGGGGTATTGGCCATTTTACACTGCTTTGATATTGTGCCTATTAAGGGAGGTATGATTTCTTTTCTCTAAAAACTCAATTTTCCTCACCCCTTTGGTCAAACTTACGAAGATAAGCACTTGGCCCTTATTCCAAAAATAGTACGAACTTTGAATGGATTCAGTTTTTAAAATACTATGAAAGTTATAGCAATATTTCACTTTCCCCCCATTTCCAACCCCTTGGTCCGATTTTGCCCGTTAGCGAACTCGACCGAGATTTTGAATGGTTATATTTTATGTAGGCCTATACATATACATATATATTAACTTTTGAACTGACGGTGGTTTTAGGATCTGTGGGATGTGAAACGCGAAGATATGTCGAAATGGTACCCTTTGCAATAGGTAGCTTTCTAATGAAATCTAACTAAAATCAACAAATGTGAACAATCAAAAGCCTACATGAATGCAGAATTGGAACTACAAGTACTAGGAAAGTAACAAATCAGACAACAGCTTCATTGTGCATTCAGGAGGGAACATAGAACAGCAAAATATCGAGGTGTCGAAAAACCAACTCCAAGACCGACAGTAGTGGCTACGCTGGCTAAAGCGCTGCGTTAGGCCATGGGGCCAAGCTCTCTGCTGACTCGGTAGACGCGTGGGTTCGAGCCCCACCGTTGGCTGTCCTTGAAATGGTTTTCCGTGGTTTCCCATTTTCAACACCAGGCAAATGCTGGGACAGTACCTTCTGACAGGCCACGGCCGCTTCCTTCCACATTCTTGCCCAGTTTCATTCATCTTCATCCATTCCATCTCTCATCCCGACGCGCAGGTCGCCCACGGGCGTCGAATAGAAAGACCTGCACTCGGCCTCCCAGGAGGCCCACGACAAAAAAAAAAAAACAACTCCAAGTGCCACTAGATGCATATCTAAGCATGCAAAATAGAGTAACATTGTGAGGAAACAGTTATTTTGTATGCTTAGATATGCATCATTTTTTTTTTAATAGTGTACACCCACAATTTTCCTTCATCAGGCACTACTGGCCCTGAGGCAGCAAGTAATAACAAAAATCAAGGGGAACTATCCCCTAAAGGATTTATTATGATCTGGATTCCCCGATGTATGTATATACGTTTTAGGAGCCACTGTTTTAATGTTGTCTTCCATGTTATTTCTTCTAGGTAAGAAAGTGTGATAAATAATAGTTATTCCCTACTAATTTAATTGGACACATTAATATGTTGACTGACTCTTTTTTAATTATCTATACTAATATAATAAAGCTGAAGAGTTTGTGTGTTCGTGTGTTTGTGTGTTTGTGTGTTTATGTGTTTAAACGTGCTAATCTCTGGAACTACCAGTCCGATTCGAAAAAATCTTTTTGTATATGATACCAGATTCAAGACGAATAATTTAGGCTAAGTAGCATTAGGCTACACCTCTTAGGTAACCTTAAAGATTAATTTTTGTTCAGTAAGTCGGTAGAACAAGCGCTCCCGACCAGTTCTATCCGCATGCGCTGGCGTTATGGTTAGTGATACGTACACCGTTTCATCTATCTGAACCAAAATTTGTATACTTACCCTTTGGAACCCTGATGGTAACACTGTCTGCGTGAAATTTATGACAGACCAGTCCATTCCCTGCATTTAGGCCCTTTGGTTCAAATCAACACCTTTTCCCCGATCTGAACCAAAATTAGTATACTTACCCTTTGGATACCTGCGAGTAACACTGTTTACATGAAACTTCGGACAGACCACTCCATTCCTTGCATTTAGGCCCTTTGGCACAAATCTATACCGTTTCACCGATCACAACCAAAATTTGTAACTTATATTTACCCCTTGGAACCCTACGAGTAACACAGACTGCATGAAATTTCTGACAGACCACTCTATTCCCTGCATTTAGGCCCTTTGGCAGAAATCTACACCGTTTCACCGATCTAAACCAAAATTTGTATACTTACCCTTTGGAACTCTGCGAGTGCCTACATGAAATTTATGACAGACCAGTCCATTCCCTGCATTTAGGCCCTTTGGCACAAATTTACACTCTTTCGCCAATCTGAACCAAGAGTTGTATACTTACCCTTTGGAACCCTGCGAATAACACTGTTTACATGAAATTTCGGAGAGACCACTCCATTCCCTGCATTTACGCCCTTTGGCTCAAATATATACCGTTTCACAGATCTGAACCAAATTTTACATACTTGCCCTTTGGAACCTGACGAGTAACACTGTCTGCTTGAAATTTCGGACAGACCACTCCATTCTCTGCATTTAGGTCCTTTGGCACAAATCTACACTGTTTCACAGATCTGAACCACATTTTGTATACTTACCCTTTGGAACCCTGCTGGTAACACTGTCCACTTGATATTTTGGACAACGCTCTCCAGTCCCTACATTTAGAATAACAGGCAAAATTGACTTGAAAACCACATATTAAGGCCCTAGAACCATTCATGTCCGTAGTAGTGTGACTGTAAGAGTATTTTAATAAGTCTATTGTTGACGGGCAGTTCGGGCTACATCACGTCACCCCTACCAGTGTTCTGGTGCAGAATTGCGAAAATAGTTGCATATTGCGCTCTTTATAAATTGCAATCACGGGGGGTAATTAGTGCAAAAAGATTTCTTAGGCCCCTTTAAACAGTTATCGTCATGAAAATAATATGCCTCTGTATAAGTGCAATGGTGTTGATGCAGTACATTGAGGTTACCAGCTGCAATGAGCGTTGGTGCTTTCAAATTTACCTTCATTTATTCCTAAAACTTATCGTTGAGCAGTTTGTGGCAATAATGATACTATTGCTACCTCAGTAGCTCGGGAAAGCCGAAGTTTTCCAAAGAGTTCTGATTAGTTTCCTACGGCGCTATGCGACAAAAGACGACACTATTGGTATCTACATTTCTAACAGCCAATGAGATATAGGCCTTAGGCAGTGTATTTTATTTCACTTACTCGTCTTTCTATTTTTTCATTTTTTTTTTGTAATTTTTTTTTTGGGAAATTACATGCGACAGTGCCGTAGTTAGTAAATAGCTGTTTCCCTATTCATAATTATCATTACGGGAAAATGACCTGATGTTACGTCCATTATGCTGTACTACTTAACACCCCCACTTCAACCACCACCGCCATCACCATCACCACCACCACCACCACCACCACCACCACCACCACCACAAAAAATATATTTTTAAAATATTGTTTTCTGTTCGTTTAAGTATCATGTGCCAGTTCTGTAGTAGTATTCATTACCATCCATAAAACAAATAAATCCACCGGGCGAAGTCGGGCACTACTGCTAGTGTTTATATATAAATAGGCCAATGGCCTAAATATGTATTTATATATTGAGCCCGTATGGCTCATGATTGTGCTCACTTCTATCAGCCTAAGTTAGTACTCCACCCAACGACGAACAGAATGCGCCGTGAGAGCTTTGAGCTAGCTCCAATCCTTTATTTTGATTTCTGCAGTGTATACCAACTTTCCAACCAAGAAGAGGTAATTTATGGTTCAAATTTTAATTCCAAAAATTCAATGGATTTATTATGAATTTCATGAGATGTCAAATTTAATTCCTGGATTTATGACAATATTGAATGCCAACTTAACATCGCAGATAAGTGAACCGCCATTAATTAGTCACTGTACGAACACGCTAGCTTTTCACGAACACGGAACCTTACCGTGGTCGAACACACAACCGAGTCTGCTTGAATCGAGTGCAGCCACGTATTGCACGATGTCCAGTGTGCAGTTTGTGAATTAATATCAAAAGGTGATATAACTGTGCATAATCTGTTAGCAAATGTGCTACGACTGTATTATTATATTCAATCAACAGTTTTTGTGTGCGAGGAGGCACTATAAAAGGGACACATTTTGTTTTGTGTATTTTAACTTGGTTCAACTGCATGGTGAACTATTTGTTTCAAGTGTTAGCCACGAAACATTTGGAATAATCTGTAAAATCAGTGAAGTGTTTTTTGGGGATGTTTTTTGTATTAAACAAGCCTGTAAACTGGTTTACAACATTTTTGAGAAATACTTTTTATCAACGATTGCGACGATGTTCGACGATATTTATTATCTGCGAGCAAACACCTTCCGCGTGTTCAGCAGAACCTGTGGCAGACACCGAGTCATTTTATTAAGTGTGAAAAGTTTAGAGGCAGTGCTTGAATATTTTAAGTATAACAATAAATTCAGTGCGACGCTTTCTACGATCATCATGGGACATTTCTACGACCACGTGGAGGTGCTACTTACCAGCCTAATGATGCATATCGAGATTTAAACTGGCATGATGAGGAGGAAGAAGCGATGGATTTGAAGAAACCAAGGATCGAACAAGAGGACTTGGAAATGACCCTAGTTTGAAGGTAACACGATATCCAGCTAACGGACAATGTGAGTTCCTCGTAACAATTTCATCTTAGTCAAAGGTCTGTGCTTCAGTTGACTTTTTTTTAGAACCGAACTCTATTGTGCCTATTGGATGCGTATGATGGGATTGCCGATGTTCACCCAAACGCATTATAGGTGTTTTTCCGCTAATGATGATTGTCTTTTGATCACATTAACCGAGGTATAGCGAGCCAATGAGAGCTGCCAGTAAAGTACTTTTTATAGCCTGTGTTACTGTGCTACCCGTGGGGAGGTAGTGTTATGGTACAGACAACACTCTAGAAGTGTATTTCGCTGTTATTCGACGTGTGTCAATATGGTCAGTAGGAATCTAAACTACGCTGTGAGGGAATTAAACAACAAATAAACTATTAAATACATCATGGAACCTAGTTACTTTAAACCAACATTTTAAATCAGCAAATGAATAATAAGTGGATTTTTACTAAATTTAATAAGAATTGTATTAATGCAGCCAATGACCATGTACTTTTCTTTTCAGGACGGGTCAGGGAAGGGATATTGGAAGGAAATCGGCCAATGAAGTACCATTTTTATCATTGACCGACACATTGAGCCGACATTCTTCTTGTGGTGCTGACATTATTTAGGGCGAGCTGATACTTTTTGAGATGACGGAAGTCACTTAAGCGACGATAGTTCGTAACTCGTGTCCACCAGTGACTAATGCGATATCAGACACAGTTTTAATGTGAATTTGCCTACCTAACCACACACACCCAGAAGACGATTTGATGCAAAGAGTATTCTGATCAGCATAGGCAGGATTACGTAGGAAATAAGAGTGCATTTTTATTAATTGGTGTGTTTGATCATTTCTTGTATCCTTGTGTGTAACGTCAGCTATTGAGGATATGGTTGCTATAATAGATTTGTTTCTTTTTTTTTGTTACGGATACTTCTCACCCGTGTTTAACGCAAATTAGGATTTAGCAATTTGATTAACGTAAAAATAACTGTCGGAAGTGACATCTTCATAACATAGCTTATTTTTCTATTGGTGCTTTAAATCTAAATTATCCTTGTGGCATGTTGACGATTAGAATTCTTGCTTTGCTGTAAATTCTGTGATGTGATTATTCGTATATTTAATAACTGATTGTATGTGCACAGGGATTTTATTTACGTGTCACATTCCGACCTGGCTTGCTGTTTGATTTTTCTAAGAAGAAGAAGGACTTTCAACAGGGTTTAACTTAAATTCAGCTTAGGGGAGAAATATTTATTTTTATGTTTTTATTAGCCGAGTTTTAACCCTCCGAAGTAGGATAGAGATTTGTGATTTACTAAATAAATTGTTAACGAATTTTACCCCAGCCTGGACTCTTCATTGCTAGCTTTAGTTTTTGTTTGGGGTGTGATTCCTCGGGCATGTCTATGACTCACCCATACTATACCTGATACTACCCGGGTTACCAGTCTCGTGCTGGAGCTAGCCAGTTTGTCTTCGGAGGATGGGGCCGTCTGGAATGCTATCTGTTGTCGACGGCACCCCGACGGTCACGTCCGACGGACACAGTATCTATAGACCATATGTATATGTATGTATGGATGTATGTACTATCGGCTGCAAAAATAATGAGCCGTCTTGCCGTGCGGGAGTTGAGTTTTCGCTCCATCAGGTTGCTATCACTTGGTGTTATCTCGGGAGGGGAAGGCTGGGAGCCGTGATTGGGCAGCTGTCCTTGTAGGTAATGGTGGAGAGGGTGGAGGGTGTGGATTTACCTGTCAGTGGAAAAAAGCTTTACGTTTAAATTTCATTGACATTTTCGGTTGAAATTAATTACTCATTGAAAAAACACTTTAAGTTTAAATGTGACTGACATTTTTGGTTGAGATAAATCACTCATAGGAAAAACGCTTTAAGTTTAAATTTGACTGACATTTTCGGTTGAAATTATTTACATATTGAAGAAACGATTTAAGTTTAAATTTCACTAAAATATTTGGTTGAAATAATTCACTTATTGAAAAAACGCTTTAAGTTGAAATTTGACTGACATTTTTGGTTGAAATAATTTGCTCATTGAAAAAAACGCTTAAATTTAAATGTGACTGACATTTTTGGTTGAACTACTTCACTCATTGAAAAGACGCTTTAAGTTTAAATTTCACTGAAATTTTTGGTTGAAATAATTCACTTATTGAAAAAACGCTTTAAGTTGAAATTTGAGTGACATTTTGGGTTGAAATAATTCACTCATTGAAAAAACGCTTTAGGTTTAAATGTGACTGACATTTTTGGTTGAAATACTTCACTCATTGAAAAGATGCTTTAAGTTTAAATTTGACTGACATTTTCGGTTGAAATTACTAGCTCATTGGAAAAGCGCTTTAAGTTCAAATTTGACTGACTTATTTGGTTGAAATTATTTACTCATTGGAAAAAACGCTTTAAGTTCAAATTTGACTGACAATTTTGGTTGAAATAATTTGCTCGTTGAAAACACGCTTTAAGTTTAAATTTGACTGAAATTTTTGGTTGAAATAATTTGCTCATTGAAAAAACGCTTTAAGTTTAAATTTGACTGACATTTTTGGTTGAAATAATTCACTAATTGAAAAAACGCTCTAAGTTTAAATTTGACAGTCATTTTCGGTTGAAATTATTCACTCATTGAAAAAAAACGCTTCAAGTTTAAATTTCACTGAAATTTTCGGTTGAAATTATTTACACATTGAAGAAACGCTTTAAGTTTAAATTTGACTGACATTTTTGGTTGAAATAATTCACTCATTGAAAAAACGCTTTATGTTTAAATTTCACTGACATTTTCGGTTGAAATTATTTACGCATTGAAGAAAAGCTTGAAATTTAAACTTGACTGACATTTTTGGTTGAAGTAATTACTCATTAAAAAACAAATGTTGACTGACATAAGTTGAATCTGTGATTGCCTGGTATGACCAGTGTTAAGTTTTGTTACTAAATTTTCTATGAAAATAAACGTCTAAGAGACGGCTAAATTTTACATTTCTGACAAAGTAGCAATATTTTTTCACAATTTCTTAAAATAACTTAACTTACCCTCGGTTAGGCTATATGACAACATGACGTAAACTTTTAGCTTATAAAAAAGTCTTGACATCGCAGAATGACGTGTCATAACCCGCTTCATAAGCCTAATCCAATGCCATTTTGCAGGGTAGAATTATCTGAAGATTAGATGTTTCGAAGGTTAAAATAAGCTATGTTACCTTATAACCTAGGCTATTAAATATTTATTTTTCAAACAGGGTAGAAATAATTAATTTTTGCTGAAAATGTAAAACTTAGACGTCTATAAGACGAATAGACGTCTATTTTCTACAAAGCACTGTCATTTCTTGGTGGCTAAATTAAGCCACTTTCTTTGTCGCTTCGCACAAGATGCTTTTTAGTGTCTTGATAAAAATTATTTCAGACACATATTGAAATTCTGTCTTACTTTTGAGATATTTAAAGATTTTGAGACACTAGAAAGCATCTTAGAAGAGACAAAGAAAATGTATTCCTTTATGACAACAAGACATGAGAGTGAGGCTGTAGTTTCGGTTCATTTAGGTTGGGATTTGTCATTATACATTATAAAAACTGATGGGGGAATAAAGTTAATGAACTGTTTTTTTCGGTTGCTTAATATTTTCTTGATGTTTTTTTTCTGTTGCTTAGTATTTTATTGATGTTTTTTCTGTTGCTTAATATTTTATTGATGTTTTTTATGTTGCTTAATGTTTTATTGATGTTTTTTCTGTTGCTTAATATTTTATTGAAGTTGAATAATAAAAAAGATTTTGCTGCTAACAATTGCCTCCTCTGATTTTATCCATGATGAACGAATCAGAAGCTTACGGTATGTTAAATCATTTTTAAAGATTCGCTGCTACACAAGCATCGCTTCATGTTCAGTTATTTGATGTAACAAACCTCCTGTTAGCGTGAGTGCTTAGGGGCAGATGACCTCGTAGTTCCACCCCTTAAAACAACAATTACTAACTAACTAACGTGAGTGCTTTTAAAATTACTAAGGTCTTTAGTTTGTCTTTTTCTTTTCAAAACTTATTTCTTAGTAAGAAAAATGCTTAAAAATATAAGTAGTTTAGGACGTTTGCGATTTCCTTCTTTTTCTTCTTATTAAAATGCGTTTAGTCCCGAACTGTGAAAACTCGATTCTCAAAAAATTTCAGACACAGTAAAACTCAACAGTGCCTTTCTAACGAGACTTAACAATTAATGGGTTACTTGACATTTCAATTTAGATTTATTAACACCGTCTCATCTGTAACATTCTTCCAAGCGCGAAACTAAAGAAAATCAAAGTTGGCGCTGCGCTCCTCTATCTGTGCCCCTCCTCTCCCCCTTTGCCAACAAGGACAGGTGCCCAATCACGGCTCTCAGCATTCCCCGCCTGAGAACGCCCCTAGTGATGCCAACTGATGGCTCAAAACTCAACTCCCGCACGGCAAGATGGCCCGTTATTTTTGCAGCCGATAGTACGTACGTTTGAATATAAGCCTCCGTGGCTTAGGCGGCAGCACCGCTGGGTCCGTGGTTCAAATCCCGGTCACTCCATGTGAGATCTGTGCTGGACAGAACGGAGGCAGACAGGTTTTTCTCCGGGTACTCCGGTTTTCCCTGTCAAAAATGTCATTCCAGCAACACTCTCCACTATCATTTCATTTCATCTGTCATTCATTTAATCATTGCCCCAGAGGAGTGCGTCAGGCCTCGGCAGCCGGCACAGTTCATATCCTCGCCGCTAGATGGGGGCTTCATTCATTCCATTCCTGACCCGGTCGGAAACTGGAAGCAGGCTGTGGATTTTCATTTCATTTTCAGTACGTATGTTTGAATAAGGGATTGCCAAAATAGAACAGAATGGATCAGTTATGGGGTTCGAATTCCACACCGTAGAAGTATTCTAGCCTACTTTCACAGTATGAAATACTGGTAAAGGAGATGTGCTTTTGCCCAAGTGTATGTATGTGAGATCTGTGCTGGACAGAACGGAGGCAGACAGGTTTTTCTCCGGGTACTCCGGTTTTCCCTGTCAAAAATGTCATTCCAGCAACACTCTCCACTATCATTTCATTTCATCTGTCATTCATTTAATCATTGCCCCAGAGGAGTGCGTCAGGCCTCGGCAGCCGGCACAGTTCATATCCTCGCCGCTAGATGGGGGCTTCATTCATTCCATTCCTGACCCGGTCGGAGACTGGAAGCAGGCTGTGGATTTTCATTTCATTTTCAGTACGTACGTTTGAATAAGGGATTGCCAAAATAGAACAGAATGGATCAGTTATGGGGTTCGAATTCCACACCGTAGAAGTATTCTAGCCTACTTTCACTGTATGAAATACTGGTAAAGGAGATGTGCTTTTGCCCAAGTGTATGTATGTGAGATCTGTGCTGGACAGAACGGAGGCAGACAGGTTTTTCTCCGGGTACTCCGGTTTTCCCTGTCAAAAATGTCATTCCAGCAACACTCTCCACTATCATTTCATTTCATCTGTCATTCATTTAATCATTGCCCCAGAGGAGTGCGTCAGGCCTCGGCAGCCGGCACAGTTCATATCCTCGCCGCTAGATGGGGGCTTCATTCATTCCATTCCTGACCCGGTCGGAGACTGGAAGCAGGCTGTGGATTTTCATTTCATTTTCAGTACGTACGTTTGAATAAGGGATTGCCAAAATAGAACAGAATGGATCAGTTATGGGGTTCGAATTCCACACCGTAGAAGTATTCTAGCCTACTTTCACTGTATGAAATACTGGTAAAGGAGATGTGCTTTTGCCCAAGTGTATGTATGGTGTGTGTCACCTAATTAAATCTAAATGACTTCATCGATTTTTATGAAACTCAGTAATGACTTAGTACTACCTCATCTGACTTTAACCGTGCCTTTCAAATTTTAATACACTAGATTTCACTAATCAAACATGGTAGCCGCAAGAAATATTTCACCAGCAATCAATATATCCCAAACTTTAACTGTTATCAATCTGAAATAGTGTATGGTGATAGATGCTACTAGGGTTGTTTCATACATGAGAACAAAACTTACATGGCAGACAAGCGAAACTCAAATATTTAAATTGACAATTTTCGTGATTTGATCATCCAATCACAGTGAAACTTGACACAGTGAACATTTATATTGGGCTCAATATTTTGGCGTTTATTGTAACTCAATTAATTATTATGATGAAATCAAGATAGCGGCTGTGCGAAATTTTAAAATTATGTTATTATTTATTGTCTACTAATCAAGCAATCCAAGTGTAAGTTTGTATAATGAAAGAACTCAATGATTTCCATCTACTGGTTCATAAATTGATGGCATACAAATAAAACAATCAATCATGGTGAACATGCAAAATATTTGAATGTTTGTCAACATGTAGGCCTATGAATCTATTCCAGCAATCAAACTGAAATTTAGTAAATTCATAGAGGCCTATAAAATAAGTTGTCGCATGACACTGTCAATAATCTGATGAGAACAAACATGACATGATGGCCCCGAGAAAATTATATGTATTTTCTTCTCGCGGCTTAATCATATAAGCGAATAACACTTGTCAGGGTAAATCTTTATACAAGACATGATATACTGTACCCCCTTCCCCCTGCCCCCGTGGAACCACAACTCACGAAGGGAATTGTGCTACCAAGTGACCGCTACCCAGCCATTTGGAATACAGATTGCGCTTTGACGTGTGGTCAGAATGTCGGGTGCCCTGGGCCGTTGAATTTCGTTTCCCTGAACGGGGCGCTCCGTCACTGTCAGACTGCTAATCAATTGTCCTCACTAGGCCGAGTGCACTCCGTTCCAGACATCACGCCAATTTCAAACATCCCTTACGGTGCCGGGAATCATACCCAGGGCCAGCAGATGAGAGGTTGGCGCGCTACCCCAACACCACGGCAGCGCCATGACATTATCTACGGGCGTCTATTTTAATCTGATTTTTACGAGTAATTTAAAATGGCGATTGTTCGAAATTTTGAAATCAGGCTTTTAATTCTTGTGTCTTATTAAGTGATGGAAATTATGGTTTGTTTCATAAACGATCATTATACACTTCATCAGATGGCAAATATTTCTATGGCCGACATGTGATAAGATTGTTTGTGTTTCATTTGAGGGACTTTGAAATCATGGTCGTTTAGCCCCATGTACTTTGGTGAATGTAGAATTTGTTTCATAATATTTGTTATTGTGATTTATGTAGTAATGTGTCAGGTAAGGTTTGGGAAAGAGGGGGCCATGGCCAAAAGTTACGAACCATTCCGGAATTCGCCTATAGTTGAAGACTATGGAAATCCACTTCCAAGATGGCTGACGTAGGATTCGAACCCACCTCTTCTCAGTTTTGCCTTACGAGGTTGTGTGTTCCAGCCCTCAGACTAGAATTAGATTTCTTGGCAGAGCTGGGAACCGTATCCGGGCCTCCAGGAAGAGAGCCAAGAATGCTAGTCGCTATATTTGGAGGTGGAATACATATAAAATAATCCAAGAAGGCTGCAATGAGAAATACGCTGGTCAAAAAGGTTTTGCATATTGCATGATGTTGTATTTTCATTGCTGTATGGCGACATTTCGTTTTTTCACTTTGGCTCATGTGTGAACTCTAAGTTAACACGTTGGTTTGTTTGTACCGTACATAGAGTTTGTGCATACAACCTGCACAATTGGGGGATGTGGCCAAACCCCTGCTGTGATTGCGGTCCATCGAACCAGACCATCAGGCAAATGTTCGAAGATTGCAAACTAAGAGCATACTTAGGTGACCCCAACAAAATTTTCAGTGCTACACCATCGAGCCTGGACTGGAGAAAATCGAATGGATATTATGTCGTAATATGGTTGATATCTGTGCTAGTATGTACTTGTTACTGTTATTACTATTATTGTTATTATTATTATTATTATTATTATTGTGTTTCATGGTAATTAAATACGCTACATAAATAACTAAAACAGTTACCGGATAAGGCACATGTATTATATTTGGCCCACAACTTGCACGAGGCTCGTCTCGGTGTTGTCGGTCTGTACCTAAGTGAGAACAATGAGTCCCAAGAGGACTAAAATTAACACACATCAAAACTTCTCAGTAGATTTCAAATTGGATTTACTTCACCTTTGTAACCTGAAGTGAAAGATTTATTTGAGGCTAGATTGTTTTTCCTGTATCTCTTTCTTGTGGATTACATGTGACAGGCATAGCAGAGCTGCAGAAAAATGATACGCCTTGTAAAACTTTGGCTGAGATAATCGCCCGAGAATTTTGATCTTAAACCATGTGGGTACAAGATGATTCATGTTACACAAGTGCTTCATATTTGAATTCTGATTTCAGAATTCAGAAATTTGTGAACAGACAAAATTTGTGACATAAAAATATCTTCCTACACTACAGATTTGGTCAAGATATATGGATACACCAGAGGTTTTCTGGTCAGCAACGTAGATGGGTTACCCCTGTGATAAAGTACAAGAGAGTACACTTTTAGTTTTACGAGACTGTTAATATCACGGCCATGAGCCATGAGCCCTCCTTTCTATGTGGAATACGAACCACCACTCATGACAGTTCACCTTGACATTCTCACAAACTGTATATTATCCAATAATTGAACTCAATCCACCGTGGTGAGAAGCAAACAGCTTGGTCGCTCTACTCTCACGCCCCTGCAAGTGTGATAATGCAGCATCCATTGTGGTGTGATTCGTGTTATCATATGCCTGACATTTGTGTCGGATCCTCTCTATTATATTGGTGACTGTAAAGCGCATGATGTAATTGCATTGTGAGTGGGCTTTATAAATGTCCCACGCAACAGGAAATAATGTGGTACTGATTTCTGTGATGAGGATACGTACGTTTAATACAAAAAATCAGTGGTGTGTCAAATTAGTCGAGTACTTTTGAGAAATCCAGTATATAAAAATTACGCCAAGCCGCATCTTCCTTCACACACGCCCTGTGCAAAGGGGAGGAATTGAGACGGTTAGGTGTGGGTCACAGCTTGTCGACACACGTGCATTTCGTAGCCTCACTCACAGGTGGAAACAAAATGGATTGCCCGAAATCAGAATTGTAGTCGATATTCTTAAAGTATGGATCTTTGCCAAAAGTAACTGATTGAAAGGTTGGATAATTAAGTTTCATATTATGTTCTGTAATATAAGTATATAGGCCTACGTGATTAATTAATTAGTAGGCTATTTAATTCGGGGGAATTGGGGGAGGGGGAAAGAAGGGGACACAACCCACTTTCTGAATCAAATGGCATCGTTCCCACTCTAATATTACTGGCCTGGCTCTTCAAGTAAGTTCATAATATGGAAAGATCACTGCCTTATTTATTTCAAACACAAACTAGGCTAAGGGAAGCTAAAAATGGTTAGAACACCGTACATGCTAATTAAAGTAATATTTAATTTGTTAATTTTGCTCAGCAAACATTCGTGCTACTCTCAAACAAGTAGCCTCTAGCTTTTATAGGAGACTAGCAACCCGACCCGGCTTTGCCCGGGAACAGTTATGAATGCATTGCGTGATAAGCGTTTCTTTCCAATGTCAATGAACAACGACCAATATCCGTTTTAGGTCTGGACATGATGGGTTAAAATCACTGACTGGACTACTGGACTATTAATTATATTATCATGGAGATGCATGTGCAACAAATTCTTGTCAGACGTAATTTAAGAATGGCGAGGTGCATGAAACACAAATACCCCTTCCGTCCAATCATAACTTGACTGTGAATTATGCGGAACGAAAAGTTCACAGGCGAAATGAAGAAAAGCCGAGCTGCATTTCCAGGGAAACTCCAAACACAACCACTCTTCTCTAAAGTTCTTAACACGACACGATTCGACAGTTTGCTGCTGGCTGTATCTGAAGCAATATGCTCGTCCGCTAGCTAAGCCGTAACTTGGGTGATAAACTCTCCCCTAGTTAGCTCGTAAACTGTCCCCTCAGTAACTGAATGGAGATTGTTGGAAGAAATGAAAACGTAAAAACACTTATAGTAGGCGATGTATTGAAGATAGAGATATGCTCTCCCGGGCTTTTTTGTAGAACTTTTCATGCTGAACAATTCTTACACTCATAGTATATAGGTATTTTTAATGGTTTGCCCAGCGTAAGCTTATATAGCGCAGGGACGCCAGTTTTTTCGACCTTTTCACTGAAATCGTTAATGCTTGACTTTCTTTGGTCATAAATAAATTATTTTCTACAGAAACCTTCCTCGAGATATCCTTTACAGAATGGTGAAAACCGCATCAAAATCCGTTCAGTGGTTCTCGAGTTTAATCCAAGAATCGGGGACTTCGTTTTATACTAAGTAGAGATTATACGCCAATCAGTATAATTTAATATAATATAATCCCCCTTCCGTCCAATCTTAAATTGACTGTGAATTTTGCGGAACGAAAAGTTCACAGGCGAAATGAGAGTTGCACTTCCAGGGAATGGCGAGGTGAATGAAACTCAAATCCCCCTTCCGTCCAATCTTAACTTGACTGTGTTTCACAGGCAAAATGGAGAAAACCCGAGTTGCACTTCCAGGCAAACTCCACACACGACCACCCTTCCCAAAAGTCTTAATTCAACACGACTCAACGGTTTGCTGCTGGCTGTATCTGGGGCAATAGGTTCGCATGCTAGCTAGGCTGTAACTGGTGTGATAGACTCGCCCTTAGCTAGCTCGTAAACTGTCGCTTCAGTAGTTGAATGGACATGGTTGGAAGAAATTAAAACGTAAAAACACTAATTGTGGGCGAAGTATTGAAGATAGACATATGCTCTCACGGACTTTTTTGTAGAACTTTTCATGCTCAACAATTCTTACCCTCATAGTATTTAGATAGTTTTAACGGTTTGAACAGCGTAAGCTTACAAAGCGCTTGGACGCCAGTTTTTTTCGACTTTTCCACTGAAATCGTTACTGCTCGGCTTTCTTTGATCATAAATAAATAATTTTCTACAGAAATCATCCTTGAGATATCCTTTACAGAATGGTGAAAACCGCATCAAAATCCATCCAGTGCTTCTCGATATTACCCGTAACATCCAAGAATCGGGGACTTTGTTTTATACTAAGTAGAGATAATCTGTATCTACCAGGCTTTCACTTCCATATAGCAAGGTCGGTCTGAATGCTAAGAAATATAGAGAGAGTTTTGTCACTGCTAATTTCTTTATTGCAGAATACAGAATTGAGAACTAACTGCATTGCTTTTTCAACACTTTGACTCTCATAATATTACCGTCCTGAGAAAATACACAGCAAGTGCTAACAATGGTCCACCTGCTACCATTTAGTTAATTTTTTCTTCTTTCTGAAATGCTGATTTTATACCATATTTCCTACATCTTGTTTGTAGTCCTAAGATAATAACTTGTAAGCTTTCGGTGGAGTCTCTCATTACAACTAGGTCATCTTTAGCCACAATGCTTACCTTTTTTCCACCTCACCCTTCAGCAAATTATTCATATATAAAATTCTGTAATGGTGAAAGTATACATTCTTTCCTCACTCCCGTGACTACATTTAACCTAGAACTAGGCTACCATCACATCCCACTGTAGCTTCATTACCAACATAAATACTTACTCAACAATTCAGCTTATCGTAAATAGGGAGGTTTATCCTGTCCTCAAAGAGGTGACCGGTAGGATATTAGCATATTGTAATAGAATATGTAACCGTAGAAGTGACTAACCGGTCAGCCTTTTACCGTGCCATATCGTTGTGGGGCCGTGCCGTCCCGTTGTAAAAATAGCCGCTATGTTTGCTCGTAAATGCATATATTTCCTTAACTTCCTTAGCTTATATCCTTTTAGGAATGTACTGAACAAAATATTGCATACATGTATTTAGTATCAAATGGTTCATAAAAACGCCAGAAAACGCTAATGTTATCGTTGATTTCAACACTAAATATGATACAGTTATACTAAACCATTTGTTTATCAAGTATTATCGTAGCGCATCCGTGGCTAAAGGTAGCGGCGTGGGTTCATAGTCTGGGGGTTCGTGGATCAAATCCTTGCCGGTTTAAATAATTTATTTTGTATTTTTGGTATTTATTGATCTATAACTACTCACACGTTATAATGTTATGCATATACACTGTAGTGTGTATCTGCAATCGAAAATATTATATATACTTATAACACCACATATTTCAACACTCTAATACAGCGATAAATATTCGTTGACCTTGATCCATGGTAGAGACTATTGTTGTTGTTTTTGTTGTTGATTCTTTATGGGTTTTGCGGCATCATGTTCTTGTAGTGCCGTTTATTTGGGTGTGTTTAGAAGTTGTCTGATAACCTATTTCGCTGTGATGTCTGTAGGCTGGCTAGTGTGTGTACTTTTATACGAGGAAGGATTTGGGTAGGAAGCTGTTGTTTCATTCGAGATGCATGTACATCATGGTCATTTAGCCCCGTGTACTTGAGTGTTGAATTTTGTCTGATAACCTGTGTTATTTTGATGACTGTATTAGTGTATATATAATACAGGTGAGGATTCGATCAATCAACGTTTAATATCCGTATAGCACGTTGTATTTCAACAAGCTACTATATCCAACATTCAATTATACTCCTTGAAAAGGACAAAGAGTTCTAACTATACCCATACATTTAGGTGAAGTAGGCTATATGTTCCTTACTAAACATCTTGTTTTTATTCATTAGTTTATATGTCGAGTGCCACATCCCTAAATGTAACCATTCGTGAAATATTCTTATTCAATAAAATGCAGGTTTAACCCCCGTAGCACCCTTTTAGAACCTGAATATCCTTAAATAAAATTCTTTTTAATGGACGTTTGGACATAAAACGAACACATCCCTAAAATGTCATGTTTCTAACTACAATAATTTTGTCTGGGCGATGATGAGTGAGTCAGTCTGTCAGGACACATTCTTTTATATACCTAGGTAACAGAGAAAAACCCTTAGACACGTGTATGCTTGTTTTTAATGATTAGTTTATATGCCGAGTATCACATAACCAAGTGTAACTACTCGTGAGATATTCTTATTCAATGAAATGCAGGTTCAACCCGCTTAACACCCCTTTATATCCTGAATATCTCAAACACCTTCCTTAGTGGACGTTTATTTCCATAATTTCACCCCTTCCCATATGCGCCTTAAATTAGATTTATGATAAAAACGGTCGAACACATATACTGATTCGTTTACCCTGAGTTTCAAACTTCTCGCCTATGTCGTTTGAAAGATACACACTCCATTCGGAATTCTTCAACCTCCACTTTTCACCTCTTTAAGCTCATAATATACACCACATCGAAAATCCCTTTGATACATGTCTGCTTATTTCTTCAAATGATAATTTTATGTGGCGAGTGTCACATCACCAAATGAAACCACTCGTGAGATATTCTTATACAATGAAATGCAGGTTTAACCCCATTAACACCCTTTTAGAACCTGAATATCCAAAAACCCTTAATTAGTGAACGCGTTGGATATATAACGAACATATCTCCAAAATGTAATGATTCTAACGTTCAGAGTTTTAGCTGGGCGATGATGAGTGAATATCCAATAATCCTTCCTTAGTGGATATATTTTTTCCATGGGTCCCTCAAACTGGATTTATGAAAAACTGTCGAACTCCTATTAACTTAATTTTTAACGTGATATTTCCCCTGAGTTTCAAACTTCTCGCCTAGGCTATGTCGTTTGAGAGATACACGCTCCGTTAGAAATCCTTCAACCACCACTTTTCACCCCATTCACCTCATAATACACAGTACACCACATCAAAAATCCCTTAGACGCGTGTCTGCTTATTTTTAATGATTAGTTTATATGCCTAGTATCACATCCCCAAATGAAACCACTCGTGAGATATTGTTATTCAATGAAATTCTGGTGTGACCCCCTTAACACCCCTTTAGAACCTCAATTTCCAAAAATCCTTCCCCTGTGGACAGTTTTGACAAGCAACGAACATATCACCAAAATGTCATGTTTCTAATCTCAATACGTTTGGTTGGGCGATGATGAGTGTGTCAGTCAGTCAGTCAGGACACTTTATTTTATATAAGAGATTGTATTTATGCAAAAGTTCCTATCGTGGTGATTACCAACTCTAAGCCGGCTGCAAGCAGACCTCACTTTCTGCGCTATATTCTCACTATGCTCAATTCACAACACCTCGGGTTGTGTTCTGCTTCGTCGAAAAAAAACCTGAACACCCTGAAAGTCCTTATTAATTTTAAATTGGAAATCAATATTGATATAGTCTATTATTGATGTTTGATGTTGCTAATTCATTCAAGAGGATTGGGACATCTTGGTTATTGGCCACGTGTAGTTAGGTGTGTGTTGAACTTGTCTGATAATCTGTATTCATTTAATGACTGTAGTAGGTAGTGTCGCTGTACTAGGGTCAGGCTTAAGCCGTTCACTAATACGCCAAAAAGACGGCCGACCCATTGTGTCTGGCCCATTTTTCAGTAGGTTGAGGGTGGTACTGTAATGAAAAATGAAAATCCACAGCCTGCTTCCAGTCTCCGACCGGGTGAGGAATGGAATGAATGAAGCCCCCATCTAGCGGCGAGGATATGGACTGTGCCGTCTGCCGAGGCCTGACTCACTCCTCTGGGGCAATGATTAAATGAATGACAGATGAAATGAAATGATATTGGAGAGTGTTGCTGGAATGAAAACCGGAGTACCCGGAGAAAAACCTGTCTGCCTCCGTTTTGTCCAGCACAGATCTCACATGGAGTGACCGGGATTTGAACCACGGACTCAGCGGTGAGAGGCCGGCGTGCTGCCGCCTAAGCCACGGAGGCTTGACTGGTACTGTAATAATGCATTATATTAAATTAATTGTTATAAGAGAAGTCAATGGAAACAAGAAGTTCCGTGACGAACTAAAGAGCCTACTTTTCTTGAAATTTAAGAATCTTGCCAATCTATATAGACCTATCTAGAATAATGACGAAATTAAGTTGGTAATATCGAAATTTCTAATTTGTTCGAAATATACCTGGTATAATGTAGCCTAATAGAGCAGTACAGTTGGCAGCCCTGGTGACTGAATATAGGCTATTGTTAGTTGCATCTCTTAAGGAACAGAATACAAAATTTGGTTAAAGTCCAATGGATAGCATGCACGTTACATGCAATTAGACCTTGGATTTATCAGCGCGCGTAAAATCACGTTGGCAACAATGTTATGCATGTGTTGGTCAGTAATAATATGAAATATTATGATCTCGTGTTGTGCCAATTTCGGATGAAATACATTTGTTAGTATAGAAGTAACATGTATTTTAAAATTGGACATATCAGCAGGCTTAGAATCATGTTGGCAGCACTGACGTAGGCCTATATTAGTTACACCAAATTAATCTAGAATGCCAGGTAATATACGTGTGAAAAGTTTAGAACTATTGGCTTGCTTACTTTCTGATATATTGATATTAGGGTAACAAAAATAGAGACACTATTTATTAACAGTTGTCAGCCCTGGTTACTCTTAAGAATCGGCATAGTCATATCTGTTATGGTGCACATAGCACACACGAAATTTGGTTGAAATCCAAATGATAGTATAGAAGTTACATGTATTTTAAGTTGGACCTCTCAGCAGGCTTAGAATCATGTTGGTAGCACTGACGTATATAAGATACTCCAAATTAATATAGAATGCCAGGTACTATACGTGTGCATAGTTTAACGCTGTCGGCTTGCATACTTTCTGATATATTGGTATTTGGCTAAAATAAATTGAGAGCATTTATTAACAGTTGGCAGCCCTGGTGGCTCTTAAGAATACACTCAGTCATATCTGTTTATGTACACATAGCACATACGAAATTTGGTTGAAATCCAATTGATAGTGTAGAAGTTATATGCATTTAAAATTTGGACCTATCAGCAGGCTTATAACTATTTTGGCAACACTGCCATGTATGGCCTCCTGGAAATTAAACTGCAATATTATTATATATAGTCTACGTGGGCCAATTTTAAAATAGGTCCCATTCATACCTTCCAAGATATCCAACATGGAGCCCAAATTTCAATTGCGATTTTTCAGCAGTTGGTAGCACTGACATCATTTTCAAATATGGTCGTGAGATATTCAGGTATAGATCTTTACTCCTACCAAATTTTGTTTCGATTACTGCAGCCGTTTAGGAGTTGATATGGGGACACACACACACACAGCCAGACAGACAGACAGACAGACATTTGCCCGATCTCATAAGTCTACTTTTTCCTCATTTTTGCAAAATGTGAAAAGTAGGCTAAAAATACTACAACTGAAGGATGCGGTTTGCAACGTTGAGCCAAGAATACTGTGACTGAAATTCAAAATACGCTTTGCCACAGACTACTTGTTAAGTAAAGCTACATCCGTAATTGTTTAGTCAATATTATAATATTTCACAGTGTATGCTATAGACAGCTGAGTACGTTTGGGAGTTATAATGAATGCGTATCAAACACCTCTGATGTCTGCGAATCAAAAGTTGGGACGTTGTAATATTTAAACTAAAATTCCATCTTAGTCAAAGAACAGTTGACGGGTGATTGTGCATTGATTAACAACTTTTGAATATATCATTTCTTATTTGGCTTCATTCGCATGGATTTCACCAGTCAGAATGAATGCATTGTTAGGTTTTGTTTTCTGACTGCCAGCTATACCATTCCTACTTAGTCTTACCCAATGTCTCCCCATATTGTGAAAAATATCATATCGCATTAATCTTATGCTACACTCAAAAACGACTATGCGAAGCCTTGTATTATCCAATTCGAGCAGCTCACTCCTCACTCCTGTAGGACATAAAATCACAATAAACTGTAACGTGTGTTTAAATCCTTAGACAAACTAGTGCTGAGCACCTATAGAGTTCAGTCACATTATACAGCATATGTCTACGGTTGAAGGCAACTGCTTACTGGATCAAGCCAAGCACAGTAACTTCACACGCTCATTAACATATTTATTGATTCATCGATTGGTAGTCTCATTAATATGCAAGTGGGCAGAGGACGTCAGTGCAGTGATACTCCAAGAAGTGCCTCATAATTGGCTGGCTTAATTACCAAGATAATGGAAATTTACTTCCCCTCACACACTCCTCATCAGCTTCCACATCTTCCACCCCCCTTTCCTATACCTCTCGGGAGCGGCCTTTGTAATGCCTGAACCCTGGACTGCATAGTCTACAGTTCACAGGATTAGCTTCAGTTACTTATTATCTCTGGCATCACATGCCGTTAGAAGATAAAATAAGTGTTTCCACAGAGAATGACTTCTGTAGAATTTCACACAAATCTACCGTCATAATTGAGAATATAACTAGATTGATCTTCTTCTGTGATAAATGTATTGGTCTATCACACAAGTATTGAATCTCCAAGTCAGTGTTCGTATGGATATTCCTCAATAATTGTGTACTTACTCTGAATATTTGTATTACAGAAAGCAAAACATTTGTAAAGGCAAGTAACAGAGGGAAAATAGCAACAGGGCATGCAGAATCTTCTTTGAGTACTGTCCTTCTTAACCCTAGAACACAAACCCTCGAAATTTTTAAGACGGACACTTTGCAACATGGCCCTAACTGCTAGGCATTTCTTGCCACGTTGCTGTCCTACTCAGTAGCTTCCTACAATATCGCGAGCTTCGTCAGTGTGCGTACATTGTTAGAGTGAGTCTGTTGATTTCAAATTGAAGACCGTTGCGTCGTAAAATTTACGACGATTTGTGACTACGTATGCTACACTTAGCAAGGTGAATTCTGTAACAAATTTAAATTACAGCACTATTCTGAATGAAATAGGTATTTAGAACCGCAGAACTTGTCATATACATACTGGTAAGAACTGTTTGTCACATCTGTCCTGCTCAGAAAAGGCGAGTGAGACAACATACTGTAGCGAATGTCACCGCGCATATTTCAAGGAGCATAAAGCAAATATTTGCACTAACTGCTGTAAATGAGTCACCAGGGACTTTGAAACCTAGAGTTAACACTCTGTAAAATAACTTACCTGTTAATACGTGCTTCTTATATTATATTTTGTGTGCAATTACATTTTATTCATCATGGAAATAAATAGTCGTAAATTTTACGAGGGTTTGTGTTTATGTAGTACCAAATTAGGGTTTGTGTTCTAGGGTTAAAAATAGCATGGGGAAGTCCTTGTTACTTCGTGGTTCCGGGTCATTATATAGGCCTATGCATATATTTGATGCATAATTTCCTCAAGATACTGCAACTGTGGACAACCAAATTTTGTCAGCATCCTGATGCGTATTTATTTAGATGTTGTTGTTGAATCTTTTCTGGGGCTTTGCGACATCATGGTCATGTAGCCCCTAGTCATTGGGCATGTGTAGAATTTGTCGGATAACCTGTGTCACTGTGATGTCTGTACTAGTGTGTGTAATTGAAGCAGGATTTGGGTAGGAAGCGGCCGTGGCCCTCAGTTAGGTTCCATCCCGGCCTTTGCATGGAGAAAAAGTGGGAAACCATGGAAAACCACATCCAGGGTGGCTGAGGTAGATCCGAACCCACCTCTACTCAGTTTTACCTCACGGGGCTGAGTGTACCCCGTTCCAGCCCTCAGACCAGAACTTAATTTCTTGGCAGAGCCGGGAAGCGAACTCTGGTCTCTGCGGAGACAGTCTATATATTTAGTACACACATGATGAACCACTGATTTTGAACTACCACAATTTGACAAATCATGATTAAAATTGCATTTGAATGTCAGATTTCACAATGTTGCAATGCTCAATGAAGAAAAAGTAACCACGTGATTCAATCTTAGAGGAAGACATGTACCCAAGGATGAATACCAACCACATTATGGGGCAAGCTTGGTCTCTGTGATGATACCCTCATCCGCATTAACTTGGTTTTAGGCTACTTTTCAAATCAAGCAAGATCTGATGATGTTCGCTTGACGAACGAAACTAGTCATCCAATTTAGCCACCCCCCCCCCTCCCCCCGTTTATATGAGAAATGTTTTATTAAGTGAAATTGTTTTAAAAACTCACATGTCGGAGTTCACGAAGAATTTTGGCCATCGAACCACGGCCATTAGCAAGTCCTGTGTTTGAGTCTCGGCCCATTTATACCCATCGCCTCTTCTTCTTCTTCTTCATGCTCGTATGGCCCTTGACTTCGGTGTCTCCCTCATGCTTTGAGTGGTCCTATTCAATTACGACCATTGCCTCAAGTTGGATATAGTACTTCACGTGGTCAGCAAATCTTGCCATGATGACTCGATGATTTTCACTGATTCTACTGTATTACATGAACAAATATAAAAATTGACTTTAAACATGTGCAGATAATGCATAAATGGCCATGAAATCTGCCACAGTCTTTAAAACATACTGGTGGTGTTTGCGCACAGAATCTAATACTGACAATTATCGCGCACAATCGTCGTAATCTTCGTTTTTTTTTTCAATCTGTAGGTTTTCAGTTTGTTGACTTTGTTAAATATGTTTTTAACACTCATATATGAGCTCACAGCCGATGATAATTTCAAAGCCGGCCTCATGGCTTTATAAAGTAAAACGCTATCCATGCGGTGAGCTCCGTTATTCGTTTTGTAGTCACTAAAACTTTGCGAAATGTCGCTAATTGAAGCAATTTATGCACTAATGCATTTATCACTTGCTTGCGGCAATTATAAATGTTCACGTGACTCTTGTTTCACTAATTGACAGTGTAATTTCACACGGTAATACTGTAAGTTTTCCGGTGCGACAAAACGCGTCCTAGCAAACTCACGTTCACAAAAGAAGTAATGGCTTCCATCCCGAGGATCCGGTTCGAGCAGAAAGTAGTCATGTAGAGAATGAAGAACCATCCTTCGCATATCTGCGAGGTAAAATATATTTTTCTGACAGCCGGAACTCCAAAAATAAGCGTAGACAAGTGCCAAAACACTCAATTGATTTAATCTGCATTCTTAAATAATAAATCTTCACCAGAAATATCTCCTCGTGCTCTGGGAGTAAAAATCTACACCACCGAAATCAAAATAGATGACAGTGACCAGCTCAAAGCTGTCACAGTGCGTTTCGGCCGTCGTCACACGTAATGCCAACTTAACTGAATTGTCATCAGCCAATGAGCCTCACGGGTTCAATACATAGCCTGCAGAAATTCAGTGCTTGGAAGTTTGCATGCGCGCCTTATTTCCTTAACAAAAACAACGATTCGAAATTCTGTAACAGGATATTTACATCTTACTAGTGTCGTATCATAAAACGATTGGTTATGTTATGTATATCAAGCAGACTATCCAAACTGTTATATCATTCGAAATTTGATACTTATGAGATGGTGAATACCAGATTTGAATATTGTATATATTGCACGTAACATTCCATATGACAACGTTCTAACTCGAACTACCAAAATGTCATTGATGTTATCGATTTTAATAAGTAAAAATGGTGCATCTCTGTCATATTGAAATTAATTTGCCTAGAAAAGTGTAATTATTTCCGAGTCAAGATTTGCATGACTTGGATTTAATAGGTAACTGATGATTCTTACAGCTAGTAGTAGACAAAGGCAAAGAAAATTCAGGTGGCCACTATTTTCGTTTCATTATGATGGCGGTAAATCGAAAGTACGATTAAGTTGGAAGAAAGGCAAGCTCTGCAGAAAAGTTCATTAATTTTGATACGGGTTTTTAGGATCTGTTACAGAGGAACATACACACACCCACACACTGACCTTGTGTAATCTGAAAGGCCTATTGTATTTTTATGAAAGTAGGTCAAAATTACAGCTCTATTTGTTACGCTTTGTGGAAGCATTAATTAGTGTGTTATATGTGAAATTACCTTTTTCTTTTTGACTCATATTAAACCGAGATATTGTATTAGTCAGTATCGTGAAGGTTAGGCACTGGTGCTATCTGAAACTTATAGAGTCCGGTTCTATAACTGGCTCTCTCGCACCTGAGGTTCGAAGCTGGGTTTTCTCTGGCTCGTGAGTATAAGTTGGGTTGGATTCCTACCTCAATCATTCTAGAATTGACTCGCCATGATTGTTTATACAGGGAAAATCCCTGGATATTTCATAGTTGTACACAAGGCTGATGACAACGATTTCAGAAATCACTTACTCACCAGCAACAACAACAATAATATCTAAATTGGTAAATGTACCATCCCTAAGCAGAAGAGGATATAACAGCAAATTTTACTAGCCTGAAGATTTCTCTTTTCTTGCTTTGAGTGTATGCAATACTCTTATCCGAGAGTCATTACCCAGATAGCACGGCTGATGAAGGCAATTGAGTACTTTGCTCTTGGGGCTACTGCCAAGTTCAGGAGGCTAAACCATGAAATACCACGATCATCCGATTATACTGTTACTGTTTCCATTTTGCTTTCTCGAGGTAACGCTGGCCAGTCTCCTTATCTCGTCCAGAGAGAGCCATTCCGTTTAATGGAATGAAAGAGACATGAATCGCCCATTGAAGAATAAAGATTGAACGATACAGAAGGGGGGTAGTTTTAACTTGTGATATTGGGGGAAACTTCGGTTATATCAAGCAAAAGTTACGCTATTATTGTGTCTTATTCAAGTCTTGCTGTGAGCTTGATGAATACCTGAATTATAGTAATAATAATAATAATAACCATAATGAAAATGAAAATCCACAGCCTGCTTCCAGTCTCCGACCGGGTCAGGGAATGGAATGAATGAAGCCCCCATCTAGCGGCGAGGATATGAACTGTGCCGGCTGCCGAGGCCTGACGCACTCCTCTGGGGCAATGATTAAATGAGTGACAGATGAAATGAAATGATAGAGGAGAGTGTTGCTGGAATGAAATGTTGACAGGGAAAACCGGAGTACCCGGAGAAAAACCTGTCTGCCTCCGTTTTGTCCAGCACAGATCTCACATGGAGTGACCGGTGAACCACGGACCCAGCGGTGAGAGGCCGGCGTGCTGCCGCCTTAGCCACGGAGGCTTCCCTAATAATAACCATAATAATATTAATAATTCAACGGATTGTCCTAATTATTTGCGATTGTCGAATCTAACCTGGCTCATTTTGGTCTCGGCCAGGGACTTATGACCAAATGCTCTCCATGACGCCACATTATTCTTCAAGTGAAAATAATAATGATAATTCTACCTCACTGTCACCGCGATTTGAACCCCGACTGTCCAGGCGAAAGAAGAGCAGCTATTCCTCTGCACCACCATGTTCCCGAATAATAATACTAATAATAATAATAATAATAATAATAATAATAATAATAATAGTTACACATGTATTAGCCACCAATGCTCGCGGTTTTTTAATGGCTTTCTCTGGCCTCCAATTTTATTATTATTTTTATCATAACAAGCATCAAGATAGTTTTCAATAAATCCCGTGTCATTTAAATTGTTAGGGGCTATTTCAACAACCAAGTAGCAAAAGTCACACAAGTAGCTCCTGGAAGAACTAAATAGCCTATTTTCATATATTCCATTGGTATTTTTCATTAAAAAATCCTTTAAAAAGGATTTTCTATGTGATGTACTAAATAGCTTTTGGTACATGACCTACGTTGTGGTAAAGTATGGAGCAAGTAAAACAAACTCAAAACTCGATATCAATTAAATGTAATCATTTCAGACAAAAAAACATAAAATTATATATTAAGAAATCATAATCGTCATGCTATGATACTCGTTCATGCCCTGTCTTAAACGAAAGGTTTCATAGTGATAACTCACGCAACACTCCTCCAGTACTTGAAAATATGTGTCTAAAGCTCCATGATGAGGCATTTCACGCTATGGAATTGTGTAAGAGGCAGATTCAATAGAACACGGGAAAACGTATTCCTCTTCACACATGAACAAGCGTATAATCCACATTTTACGATGTTCTTAATGAAAATTGTGATAGATGGCCTTGGTACTTTACCTCTTAAAACAATCTTCACCGTTCACGTTCAAAAAGTATGTGCTGGAATGTACGACTTCGGTATCGGTAATCATGACTCCATCCGCATGATGACATAGGCTATTTATGTAACGTATCATGCAAGTAATATCTTAGAAAAACCAGATACACGGCTTTTATGATTTACGAAATGTAAGCTCCAGAATTTAGTGTCATTAGATAAAGATTATTATCATTGCCCGTCATACGATTCTTCTCTTCAATCGCCCAAATAAGATACGAGAAATAAAATAAAAGTTTTTAAAATTTCGAACTGATGACATCTTGAATTTTTATAGCAATTTAACATCATTAGATGTCTCTATACTATGCTCTGAATAAAGATTCAGTGTGCCGAATGTCATTGCACTGAAGTGATCAGATCACCAAAAAAGTTATTTGCAATAAGTTACTTGAAAATCACTTCGCTGCCTTGATGTTTTGTGTTTTTCATGATTAGGGATAGGATGCTTTCTTTAAAATTTACGATTTCATTCCTGTTTCCCGTTGATATTGTGCAGTAAAATGCAGCTCAACTAGGGTCCAATATCAAAATCATGTTCGGGTATGTAACAACACATTCTTATACGAGACTTAATATAAGTTATACAAATTTATTTTACGAACCTAATGAACCGTCACGTTTTTTTATCAGTAAGCTATCGTACCCAGCGTTAATTTCGTATCCAACTGAAACCGTATAATCGTCATGTGCTTCGTACATACCCGTATGACAGTTTGATGCATTCATGCAGTCACTTCCCGCACACATGTTTTTGTAAAGGTCTTGACTTCCATGTCGTCATAAATCTTGTTAAGTCTTTTAGGGTCATTTTGGCTTGGCTGGAGACGGGGAACTGTCGACCATGCTGGCATCAAACGTTGGAAGTGTGGCCGAAAACTACAAAAATAAGGGGCGGAAGACTCATCCAGTATATAAATATTGTATCCCAGGGATGTAACTTTTACCGAAAGTACAGAGGCACACGTCTTTAAAATACCAAATACACGTGTGTGTTACAACGTAAAGAGAGATTTATGAACCTTCTTTCACAATTCGTTGACCAAGTTCACAGTAGTTTAAAAACGCATGTTGACAAAATTAAGCGTCTTAAATATTGGTGCTTGGTTTGAAACATTCTGTATAAACTCACGTAGCATGACAATTTTGATTGCCATGAGTACCTTATTGATTTTCATTGACATGCAATGTATAAGTCATGTGCTCCCATTGATGGTCCGATAAATAGGATTGGTAGACTGGCGGTGAAGGGCTTGCCGTAGTCTATTTGATACTAGAGGATGAAAGGCTCTCTCAAGACTTGATGATTCCTAATTGGCAACTTGCTTCTATTCAGCCTGTTAACTAGTGCTGTAATGAATATTATTTGCATACCATCCACAGTCGACTCTACCATAAGTTGAGTGAATGGGAAATTCTCTATGTTTATTTGTAAATGTACCGTGCGTTCCGTGCCTGTAAAACAAATATGGTGTGTTTACTGTGAAGTGAGTATAAAGCATACTGTCCCAATAGTGGCCTTGAAAGACCGGTATGTATCTTCGTGTACTCCGATCGACTGTACTTCTGATGGGGCGTGATGGTACAGTGAACAAGCTGTTTGCCTCTGACCAAGGTGGACAAAATTCGATTCCCAGTCAATGCATATGACATTTTCGAAGTGAAATATCACGTCCTGTGGATCGGATTCATCGTCAAAATGGAGGTCCCATTGCTCTTGATAACGAGATTAACGGTCACATAAAACTGCAAGCTTCCTTCTTTTGAATTTGTGATACTTCGCAACACTTTTCGCCTGGATGGAACTATGTAACACTGGCTGAATTACCCGTTCTTCGCTTTCGATTGAAAATGGCTGAACGTAAATTTTGTTTATGAGTAGATATTGAACTTTGGCCTACATCACCTGCCCGCTGATGTTTTCATGTTTCTATCACGTGTAATAGCGTCACAGAGTTTAACGTATACCGCTGTTTAATCATTTCAAATGATCTTGTCGACTTCGTCGTTATGCTTGAGTCTAAAGTTATGCGTTACGGAGACGGAAGTGACGTCATGCAGCCGCGCGGGAAGTGACGTTATGCAGCCGCGCGGGAAGCGAGTGCGTGACGTCATGCAGCCACGCGGGAAACAGAAGCTAATGGTAAATGGAGTCTGTTGAAAGAGTCCTTGGGCGTAGAGCGACCTGGGGCTTTGAGCGAAGCGAAAAGAATACAGGGTGACTCCTAAAGAGGTGTACAAGATGCCAGATAAGAATACAGGGTGACTCCTAAAGAGATATACAAGACGCCAGATAAGAATACAAGGTGACTCTTAAAGAGGTGTACAAGATGGCAGAGAAGAATACAGCGTGACTCCTAAAGATGTGCACAAGATGTCAGACAAGAATACAGGGTGACTCCTAAAGAGGTGTACACGATGTTATACAAGAATACAGGGTGACTTCTAAAGAGATATACAAGATACCATATAAGAATACAGGGTGCCTCCTAAAGAGGTGTGCAGGATGTCAGAGCAAATTACAGGGTGACACTTAACGAGGTGTACAGTATTGAACCCATGTACCATAGGCCTCAAAGGGAGTCGAATCCATGTACTTTGAGAAAAGAATGAAAGAATCATACAGTTTCTAAGGGAACGGAGAGAGATTTCAAGCCAGGATTATAGCTTAACATTGTGCAAGCGCTAGGGCCAGGTGTTCCTTAGATGAGCTCATGCCTCTTGACATTTATAAGGAGCCAGTCATGGATATTATTAGAACGAGTGGAAAGTTTTGACTGTAAGACGAAGAAGCTGGACTCGGAAATTGCTCTTACGTTGCAGGAATATGGCAACCTCGCTGCTGAGTCAGAACAGGAATAATTAAATTTAACCCGTTTACGAGTATAAAAATAAGTAAACAGATACAGTACGGTAAATCAATTTGGATTAGAGATTTTTGTGTAAAGAAAAACCTTGCAAAAATTGCACAGGAGAAAACTGCAAACGCATGTAGACGTCATTGGGGGTTCACCGAGACCCAAGGAGAGGGAGAATAAAAAAAGAACAGCACCACCCACACAGTTGAGGACGAGAAATTAATTAATATCTCGGAAATGCACGATCGATTTCCATGCACAGGAAGATTATTTTACGTTTGGAAGACGAGCTGTCTGGAGATACGATTTTTATAATTGTGCGACAATTAGTTCAGAAGTTGGTCACGAAAAGGACTAGGATTTTATCTTTTTGTGACTGAAAGGTATAAAACTCCTGGCCTCACCAAGCCAATCATGCAGTCTACGAGAGCCCGTGAGGGGAACGTCACGCTGTATCACTACATGCAGTATTAGTCCGTCCAGGGGGGCGTTACGCTGGAGCATCATAATCATCAGTCTACGAGCATTCCGTGAGCGGAAGTGCTGCACCACATCGTATACGCAGTATTCAAGAGCCCGTGAGGGGGACGTTAAGCTGTATCAGACATCGATCCAGAGCCTGTGGGAGGCTATGCTACAAGTTCACCGAGTGTAGACCAGTTACGATATAAGTACGCTACGCTGAGGGTTAGCAGTTCGAGATTTTGAAGAGTCCTAATTTATAAAGAACATTAAATATACGGACTTTAAAGCAATATCGCCAAAGTAAGACACAGCGATCAGTAGGGAACTTCGAGTTCCAGAAGAACACTAGTTCAATACAGTTACGAAGTTATAAGAACTCCAAAAATAAACGGCGTTACGTCTAGTAAAGACATTGTTAAAGACATTAAGTCCTGTAAAGGACAAGAATAAACAGTAATTACGATCGCGAAAGATAGAAGTTCAAGCGAAAGGAACTTAGGAACTTAGCTTCGAAACCAGAGGGAAACGTACTCTAGTGAGAAAACGTCAAAAATATACGATAGACAGTATACGGTCCTCGGAGGGAGGCCAAGATATAGAAACTAAACGGTACGATAGACAGTATACGGTCCTCGAAGGGAGGCCAAGATATAGAAACTATAGGGTGCGATAGACCACCATATATAAATAGAGGTGACGGCAAAGAAAAGACATTTATCGCCTAGTTAAAGCAGATAAAGTAAAGCCGAGTAATAGACAATAGAAGCGGTTTTGAGAGACTGAAACCAGTAGTTTCCATTGTAGGAGAGAGAAACTTTGAACGAGTAAAATCACACGTCCAATGCAGGTCGATAAGATTCACATCAGGGATCATCAACAGCCGACAGAAATTGTAAAAATCGTTGAAATACACCCGTGTGATAGGAGTGAAGTGTAAATATTGTAAGAAAAGAAATAAGAGTATCATTTTAAGTGTTTTAGGTAAAGTGAAAGCGTTTTATGCACAGTGATATGTGTTATAATATGTACCAGAGTAATATTTTTTAGTGTTTTAATGTGTGTTCAAAACGGATACACCAGTGTATTAAAAAAAATGTTGTCAGTGTTAAATATAGTGAATATGTGTCAAGAAATTTCTGTACATAAGATGAGATTGTACAATATGGAGTAGGTCAAGAAGGTGGGCCAAAATGTCACATCAAACGAGAATAAAGGTCAGAAAGCGACCTTAAACATGTAAGTAAAGATTTTCATTATGTTTTGGTGTCGGGAAAAATTGAGTGTACAATTCCACCGGAGTTTTGAGTAGAAGGGATGTTTTTAAATGAATAATAACTAAATAAGAACGCGATCTGAACGAAAATAAAGTTTTAAGAAATAATAAATAATTATGTGAAATAATAAATCCTGTAGAGGAAATGCATGGAATAAAATGTCAGTATTTAATGAATGTTATAAAAGCAAGCGTGATAATAATAATTATAACAAAGATATTTACATAAAGGTAAATTTGAATTATATGAAAGAAATAGCTTTTGAGCTTTTGTAAGGAATGAAAACATGATGTGAATAACAAGGTAAAGAAATCTAAATGAAGATTAAATTGAATGATATAAAAATATAGAGCGTTGAAGCCTTAACAAATGTATAAGACATGATGCGAATGCATGTTCTTAAAAAGGGAGCGATTTATTGTCAACGGAAAAGATTAATATAAGAATTAAGATATGTATCAATTGTTACTATGAAATTTATCAGTTCTTTGGAAGACATTCGGCCGTAAAGTAATGTGTAGCGTAATGGAACGCAATTAAATAAAAAGTCACGCTAGGAACGCGTAAAAGTTAAAGTACTTGGTAAATTACTTATGGAGGGTAGTTGATTGCAGTGAATTGAGATATGTTGTAAGTCCTCTGAATAGTGACGTGGATCACGAGGCCATGATAGTATTATTTAAAAGGGAGCTAATGTATGGTATTATTGAGCGTAGGTCCTGTAAGCTACGGCTTGACCCTAAATCGCGTTTTGTATAAGTCCTCTGATGTGGAAATGTTCCCGAGGCATGTTAAGAGATTCGAACCTAGAATCCTCTTGTTGTTAAAGCCCCTAATTATTCGTCGTAGAATGTGTATTAATCTTCCCAATCAATGAGGACCCTCTCATAATTAATAAATGCCAAGGTTACGAATGTGGTTTATGAGCCAAAGAATATTGTTGAATGGAAATAAGTGAAGTAAAAGCCAGGTCTCTCCACAGAACTGAGAATAATGTGAAGGTTTGTTTTAAAGCATTGAAGAGAGCTGCCACCGTAGGTTAGGCAGAGAGTCGCTTTCCTTGTCATAAATCACGCCCGAGTATAATGGCCTGACCCTTATAGAGCGAGGGTGGGTAAAAAAAAAAAAAAAAAAAAAAAAAAACCTCTTGTAAGATGTGTTAAATACACCGTGAGTGTTTAAAGTTGTTAATGACCCGGGCGTTGAACCGAGGTCCTTGTAGATTGATATTATCGCTTGCCAATTCAGATCGTAGTTTTCTTATGTGATAATGGTCTTATAAGACAAATGAATTAAATAAAATCCCTATTGTAATATTGTATGGAAAAGAAGGAATCCACGAGTTTTGTGAAGATAACTAGGTTTCGGGAGTGATCATAGTTTTTGACTTTGTCAAGTAATCTTTATAACTCTGGAGTACACAAATAGTTTTCCCGATCACCGTAGTGAATTTGCAAAACTTGAGAGAGATAGTAAATATGGAGAACATGTGATATGCCCAAATATTGAAGTGAATAATTAACATGTAATTTTAAATGTAATTATATATTTGTTTTGATGATAAGAAAAGATAAAAATAATTCTTGAGATGTACAAAAATATGACACCATTATTATGGGAAAGTATCGAGCCAAAGAAGCTCGTAGTTATTTGGAACTTTAAGATAAGTACTTTATGGAAGTGAAAATAATCGTGAATTGTTGGTTTTAAAGAAAACCATGTGTTTTAATCTAATATTTGTTTTATTTTTATGCTATTCCTTGTTCACTTTGGACAAGTAGAATGATATTGGTCAGTAGTTTATGTGTTTATTTGTTTGTAGCGCCATAATTTTTGATTAATTAAATGTGTTAAAATAGGAATTGATTTTGTTGTTATTTTTGCAAGTGTATCCTCTATTTAATCCAAAATATGTAAGTCACAGAGTGGGAGAACTTACCGCAGCCCCGAAAAATCCCGAATTGAGCAATGCTGGCATACTGTGATTTGCATATTTCTTGCTGCAAGGGCACAGGGGGGTGAATAGAAATACTGTGCTTGGATTAATAATTAGAGGAACACTAAAGACGGTCGATTCATGTAAAAGTAAAGTAATGATAGTAGTAGCTACAACGTATAATGTTAACTGACCGCATTGGGTCCCTAGAAACTCACACCGAGCAGCCCTGGATTTAAACAACCCCCCCAGCAAATTATTTGTGTAGTGGCTTCAACGAGGGGCCTGTATGATTTTATCATACACCTAGGAAAACCATTATCTCTTACATGGCGCCCAGTACGCAGGGGTGAGTTTTCCTAGGAAAAACCCGAGTTTTCTCGAAAAATGAAAATTTTCATTAAAAAAAATGGTTTTTCGAAATTTTGAATTTTAAATACTTCCATAAAGGTCTTTGAGTTTGAAGAAGAGCATCAAAAGGGTACGGTGTAGTAAACACCCGTACCAAAGTAAATTTTTAAAGAAATTGGGACACAATGGTTCAGATTACTATCTCTCAAGCATGTTCTAGCGATGTGGCATTAGTAGCCCACTATATTCTAATAAGATGGCATTGAGTGAAGAGATGCAACGGCTTTTGGAGGCTATAAAAGCCGATAACAATGAGAAGTTGGAGGCTATAAACAATACATTGGGCCTCCAAAAGGATGAAAATAACAAAGTGTTCGAATCCATAAGTGAGAGTTTAGAGTCACTAAAAACTGATAGTGCTAACATGGGAACTAAATTAGTAGCTATCGAAACAAATAGTGATAACATGGGAACTAAATTAGAAGCTATCGAGGTTAACTGTATAAAAATGAACGATGAAGTGAAGGCTGAAATTGAGGGAATAAAAAGGGGGTCAAATGGACTCAGAGAGGTTTTAGAAGAAACAATGAATACCAAATTTCAAGATTTTGACACTAAGTTTGGGGACAAGTTAAATGAGTTAAAATGGGAAATCGCAAGTGAGATTAAAGAGGAAAATAAAGAATTTCATTCAGGATTGCAAGCCCAAATACAGGCTTTGAACGAAAGTATGGGAGAGTCCCAAACTAAATGTCAAGAAAATTTTGGAAATTTAAATAAAAGTTTGATTTCCATGGAAACTAAATTAAGTAACATGGAAAAGAAGGGTGATGAGTGCGAAAAGAAACTTGTAACCCAGATTCAAGGTGTGCAGAAAAAGTTAGAAGATCAGATAAAATCTAACAGCGATATCTGTAAAACATCCCGGGATGAAATAAAACAAAGTGTGAATGAGCTAGGAACCCGATTTGGAAAGGTTGAGGAGAAAGTAGGAACCCTCGAGAACAAAATTGGTGTAGTTCAGACCGAAGTAACTGAGATGAAAAATCAAAATCAAAAGGATGCGCGGGATATGAAAAGTCAATTTGAGCTGTTTACCGGGCAGGTAGATGATAACTTAAAGAAGTGTGAGGGTGAAATAAATCGAAGATTAGGTATATACGAGGGGCATCTCCAGAGTGAAAGAAAACAACGAGAGGACGAAAATAAGGAAAGTACCCATAAGATAGATGAAATAAGTCAGGGTATTAATGATGTTCAGGGAACCGTCGGAACATTAAAGGTCGAAGTAGGAAAAACTCATATGGAAGTAGGCCAGATCCAAAATGACTTGATGATATTATATAAGAGTCAAGGGAAAACTGAGGAAAAACTGGAAGGAATTAAAGTAAATATGGTCAAAGGACAAAGAGAGATGGAGAAAAAGATAAACGAAATACGAGAAGACCTAGATACCAGAGGTGACGTTAAACCAGAAATTATAACAGAACAGGTCATGGTCATCAAGAAAGAGGTAGAAGAACACTTAAATGAAATCAGGAATAGTTTCAGGAACGACAAAAACCAACTCAAACAAGAACTGGAAACCAGTAAGAAAAATCAGGAAAGAATTCAAAATGAATTAGGATCCCGGTTGGAGAGGACTGAAAATAAGAACAGTCAAATGGAAATCCAACTCATGGCTAATGAAGAAAGTGCCCGAAGGGAAAGGAAATTAGAATTTGAGAATCAGGAGGAGTTTCCAGAGACAGGATGGGTAGATTCCCGTGAACAAGGCACAGATACCGATAGGGACTTAGGAGGGGAGAGCCCTTACAAGAACCCAGGATATCCGATGGCGATGTCAACCCCATACATGAACCAGACAAATGGTCAGATAATAAACATTATCAAATCGAATGAGGACAGACCGGTAAAATTTACGGGTAATAACATGTCAATTACTCCAAACTACTGGCTAAAGGAAGTCGCAGAGTACTTAAACGAAATGAAGGTTCCTCAGGGTCGGAGACTGAGAGCTATTGAGTTGTTGGCAGGTGATTGTCTCACCTGGTTCAGAAGCTTCAGGTACACCTTTGATACGGTGGAAGGCTTTAGAGAAGCCTTTTTAAAACGATATTGGGCAGCAGACGTCCAGGAGAATTTGAGGCTAGATCTGTACTCTAGGAAGTACAGCACAAATGCACCAACTAAGTACTCGGAATTTTTTACCGCTCAGCTGTGTAAATTCCGCGAACTTGACATTGCTCCAGCTGAGAACGACCTGTGTGCCGCCATTGCAAGACAACTGCCATATGAGATTCAGAGGCTGTTAATCTCATCCAAAGCCAGAAGTGCTGTGGAAGTGGAGAGTGTATTACGTCAACTAGACATGACGACGTCACACGTAACTCCTAGGCACCAAAGACAGACTGAACAGGTACACATGGCCAGCAGTCAGGAAACCAGCGAAAAACCATCGACCAGGAATCAGTCCACCAGCACTGATACTCAAGGACTAGGTCGAGAGTATGGGCACCAAGAGCCTAGAGGAATACAGCCATACCACAGAGGAGGATATCGAGGAAGAAATCCTAGGAATACGGGTTATAGGCAACAAGAGAGCCGACCCTATAACAATAACCATCAAAGGCAAGAAAACAGAAAGAAATGGGAGAATTATCCCCGAAGGAACGTAAGGCCAGAGGATAGGGATGATGAATATCGGGCCGAAATAGAGGAAAGATATCAGGAAAGTCTTCGTTACATGAACGAACGACCAGACGAACCTGAAAGGCAAAAAGTCCGTTGGAGTGAGGCAATCAAGAACCGGAAATCACCCGACCGACTAGATGGAGCTCAAAGCTTGGAACTACAAGCTCAGTTAAAGAATGAGGGAAAAGGGAGCCCTCAGGATAAAAAAAAACTCCAAATTTAAATCGTCAAAAGTGGAAACATACCAGGAGCTGGGTGGAGGTAGAAATTGTGAATTGGATAGCAAGACCAGATGAGCTAATTAATGAGGATGTGGAAGGAATCCCACCTATCAAAAGAGAATTACCCATAATTATGCTAAGAATAGAAGGATTACTGGTCAGGGCATTGATTGATACCGGATCAACAATAAGTTTAATTACGCAAACCCTTCTGAATGAATTGAAAACAAGAGGCCGCGTATTAAAAATCCCCACATCAAGTGTAAAGATTAAGGGAATTATCCCTGAAAAATCTTTAACATGCAAATTTCAGGTATACATTGATTTGATCATGGGTAACGCTGAAATTTCGCAATGCTTTTTGCTGGTAAATCAATTACCGTATAATGTCATATTAGGTATTGATTTTATCCGTGAGAACAAGGTCATCATAGACCTAGCGCAAAACTGCATTAGAATCCAAAGAGAGGATGTGGATGAACAAAACATTAACCTACAGGAACAGGATGTGAAAATAGGAGAACAGGTATGGCATGGGGAAGAAGTAACGGAAGAAGGTTGTAAGGACAGAGAAAGGATATTTGAGGTCCTCAACATAGAACTCGAAGATAATTTGGAAACTGAGTTCGAGACCAACCTGTCAGGAAAAGTAGAGGAAGCTAAAGTGAACCTCGAAAATAAGGAACAATTAAAGAAATTATTATTGAATTTTAGGGACGTATTTGATTCCAAGCCAGGGAAGATTGAAAATTTTAAATACGCGTTCCAAGTCAATGATTGGGCACCGTTCAGACAAAAACCATACCCGGTTGCGGAAAAACATTACCCACAAACTAAGAAAACAATGCAGGAGATGATGAATGCAGGTGTTATAGAAAAGATGGCGACACCATATGTTAGTCCATTAGTGATTGTGAGCAAACCGGATGGCTCAGTAAGGGTGTGTCTAGATGCCAGAAATTTAAATGCAAAAATCATACCAGAAAATGATTCGGCACCACCCATAAAAGAAATACTGAGGAAGTTCAAAGGCAAGAAGATTTTCACAAATATTGACATGACTTCTTCGTATCATCATCTCGAACTGGAAGAGAAAACCAGCTTGTTGACTGGATTTCAGTTCGACCAACAAACCTATTGTTTTAGAAGATGTCCGTTTGGATTGAAGACCGCGGGATCTGCCTTAATAAGAGCGCTTGATCGAAACCTGTCAGAGGAAGTGAAAGAGTGCACTATCCGTTATGTGGATGATATTTTGCTTACCTCGGAGAATATTGAGGAACATTTAGAAAAATTGAAGAAATTATTGGAAGACTTAAGAAGGGCAAATTTTAAAATCAATTTAAAGAAGTCAAATTTTTGTCAAAGGCAAGTAACATTTTTAGGGCATGTGATTGATAAGGATGGTGTTAAACCTAATCCATGCAAATTGGAATCGATAAGGGATTTTCCAAGGCCTTTGAAGGTGAAGAACGTTCGCCAGTTTTTGGGATTGATTGGGTTCTTCTCAGGACATTGTCCATCATACACAAAAACTGTTGCACCACTACAGGACCTTCTGAAGAAGGGGGGCAAGTGGAAATGGACGGAGGAAACAGAAAAAGCATTCGTGGAGGCCAAGGAAATGCTCTTAAACTATGTGAAGCTAGGATATCCTGATTTTAATCAGAAATTTATAATTCAAACAGATGCATCCCAGATTGGAATAGGGGCAATGCTATATCAGGAAAACCCGGATAACCCTGATAAGAAAAATTATCTAGCTTTCACAAGTCGGAGACTGAAACCACATGAGAAAAATTATACGATCAGCGAAATCGAGCTGTTAGCGATATTGCACGCGCTGCAATTTTGGCGAAAGATCGTATATGGGTTTCAGGTCATTTTAAGAACGGATCATAAAGCCTTAACCTTTTTGATGAAGACTGATCTATCCAGTCAAAGGTTGATGCGTTGGGCTTTATACATTCAACAGTTTGATGTAAAGATAGAATACTGCCCAGGAAAAGAAAATATAGTTCCAGACTACTTAAGTAGAGAGCCAGAGTCCACAGAAGAGGAAGTAATGGCTATTGATTTGGAAGACAGGGATCAGCGTACTCTAAATGAGTTAAGGAACATTAGTCAACGGCAACGTGAGGATCCATGGATGAACATGCTCATATCTTTCCTCGAAGGAAGTTTGATAAGGGGAACACCAGCGTACACAGAAGCTAATAAGATAGCTCAAGATTACACATTTTATAATGGATTATTATATACGTTTGTGGACTCTGACCATACACGATTAAGGATTGTTGTACCTGCAATTTTGCAGAGGAAAATAGTATGGCTAGCCCATAGATCGTTCGGACATATGGGAGTCGACAAAACAGTCTCGATGCTGAAAGAAGTATTTGTATGGCCGAGACTGAGAGAAACTGTAAGGGACACGCTAAAGACATGTGATTTATGTCAAAGGATCAAACCAAATGCATTTCTGATGAGACAAAAGCCTATACCATTGTTGCCCGAAAGGCCAGGTCAAATCATATCTATTGATAACTTCGGACCTTTGCCAAAGGCAAGAAGAGGAAATCGACACATAATGGTGGCTATGGATGTCTTCACTAAAATGGTTGTCCTTGCTCCCATACAGAAGACTAGTACCAAACAGGTGTTAAAACGACTCAAAGAAAAAGTGATACCGATTCTGGGAAAACCTGAGAATTTGTTGTCGGATCACGGTAGTTGTTTCACCAGTGTAGAGTTCAGACAAGAATTAGAAAGACTTGGAATACGTCAGATTTTGTCAAGTATTCGACATCCTGAGGCAAATCCTGTAGAAAGAGTGATGAGGGAGACGGCCAAGTATTGTAGGATATACTGTGCCGAAGAAAATTGGAAGTGGATAGATATCTTGGATATTATCGAATTTTGTATAAACAACACAATCCATGAATCTACGGGAGAGATACCAATAACGTTACATCGGAATGAGCAACCAGAGAGACCTTGGAGTCTGGTAATTCCTAGTCCAGCAGACGCTCAGCCTAGAAGAGATGTACGTATAAGAAGAGCCTTTGAGCATCTAAAAGCTCAAGCCGACAGGAGACAAAGAAGAAATAGGCACAAGAGGTATCATCGGCCATTATTAGCAGGGGAAATGGTGTTAGTAAAAAGACCCGCCATTTCGGATCCAGGGAACCGCGTGTACAAAAAGTTCCAGAAAATGTACCACGGACCGTATCAAATAATAAGGGATTTGAGAAATAATGCCTATAGAATTCGGCACTGTGAAACGAATCATGAAGTGACCATGAATTCAGCAAATTTAAAAGTGTATTACCCTCCCGAAGACTTCGATGAAGCCAATGAACAAGCCCTGGTTATGGAAACATTTAGAGATGTAGAATCCAATTTGGATAGAAACGAGAATGAGATAGAAAAAGGAAACAGAGCTCAAACATTCGAGTGCGAATGCGAATTGGAGAAATTATATTGGGAAATAAAAGAAATAATTGATTTTATTGAAGAAGAAAATTTCAATTTAAGGAAGGAGAATGATGAAATAAGGGAACGGGTAGGGATAGACCACACCCGTAAAGAAGAATGAGGTTCTGGAAACCTAATATCCAGACAAATAAAAAGGAGAAAGAAAGGGTAGGGTCAGAGCGTACCCAACCAACACAATTACCGGATATGATTTAAAAAGATGAAAGAAATCAAATTATCGTGGGATTTTTAAGGAAGAAAAATCAGAAGGTACGGATAACGTTATGATGGCTTCGACAGTTAAAAAGGAAAAATAAGATATTTTTTTTGGATAATTAAAATAAATTTCCTCAAAATTTTTCGAAAATTTATTTACCTAAGGAGGGGAGAGATGAACCCATGTACCATAGGCCTCAAAGGGAGTCGAATCCTTGTACTTTGAGAAAAGAATGAAAGAATCGTACAGTTTCTAAGGGAACGGAGAGAGATTTCAAGCCAGGGTTATAGCTTAACATTGTGCAAGCACTAGGGCCAGGTGTTCCTTAGATGAGCTCATGCCTCTTGACATTTATAAGGAGCCAGTCATGGATATTATTAGAACGAGTGGAAAGTTTTGACTGTAAGACGAAGAAGCTGGACTCGGAAATTGCTCTTACGTTGCAGGAATATGGCAACCTCGCTGCTGAGTCAGAACAGGAATAATTAAATTTAACCCGTTTACGAGTATAAAAATAAGTAAACAGATACAGTACGGTAAATCAATTTGGATTAGAGATTTTTGTGTAAAGAAAAACCTTGTAAAAATTGCACAGAAGAAAACTGCAAACGCAAGTAGACGTCATTGGGGGTTCACCGAGACCCAAGGAGTGGGAGAATAAAAAAAGAACAGCACCACCCACACAGTTGAGGACGAGAAATTAATTAATATCTCGGAAATGCACGATCGATTTCCATGCACAGGAAGATTATTTTACGTTTGGAAGACGAGCTGTCTGGAGATACGATTTTTATAATTGTGCGACAATTAGTTCAGAAGTTGGTCACGAAAAGGACTAGGATTTTATCTTTTTGTGACTGAAAGGTATATAACTCCTGGCCTCACCAAGCCAATCATGCAGTCTACGAGAGCCCGTGAGGGGAACGTCACGCTGTATCAGTACATGCAGTATTAGTCCGTCCAGGGGGGCGTTACGCTGGAGCATCATAATCATCAGTCTACGAGCATTCCGTGAGCGGAAGTGCTGCACCACATCGTATACGCAGTATTCAAGAGCCCGTGAGGGGGACGTTAAGCTGTATCAGACATCGATCCAGAGTCTGTGGGAGGCTATGCTACAAGTTCACCGAGTGTAGACCAGTTACGATATAAGTACGCTACGCTGAGGGTTAGCAGTTCGAGATTTTGAAGAGTCCTAATTTATAAAGAACATTAAATATACGGACTTTAAAGCAATATCGCCAAAGTAAGACACAGCGATCAGTAGGGAACTTCGAGTTCCAGAAGAACACTAGTTCAATACAGTTACGAAGTTATAAGAACTCCAACAAATAAACGGCGTTACGTCTAGTGAAGACATTGTTAAAGACATTAAGTCCTGTAAAGGACAAGAATAAACAGTAATTACGATCGCGAAAGATAGAAGTTCAAGCGAAAGGAACTTAGGAACTTAGCTTCGAAACCAGAGGGAAACGTACTCTAGTGAGAAAACGTCAAAAATATACGATAGACAGTATACGGTCCTCGGAGGGAGGCCAAGATATAGAAACTAAACGGTACGATAGACAGTATACGGTCCTCGAAGGGAGGCCAAGATATAGAAACTATAGGGTGCGATAGACCACCATATATAAATAGAGGTGACGGCAAAGAAAAGACATTTATCGCCTAGTTAAAGCAGATAAAGTAAAGCCGAGTAATAGACAATAGAAGCGGTTTTGAGAGACTGAAACCAGTAGTTTCCATTGTAGGAGAGAGAAACTTTGAACGAGTAAAATCACACGTCCAATGCAGGTCGATAGGATTCACATCAGGGATCATCAACAGCCGACAGAAATTGTAAAAATCGTTGAAATACACCCGTGTGATAGGAGTGAAGTGTAAATATTGAAAGAAAAGAAATAAGAGTATCATTTTAAGTGTTTTAGGTAAAGTGAAAGCGTTTTATGCACAGTGATATGTGTTATAATATGTACCAGAGTAATATTTTTTAGTGTTTTAATGTGTGTTCAAAACGGATACACCAGTGTATTAAAAAAAAATGTTGTCAGTGTTAAATATAGTGAATATGTGTCAAGAAATTTCTGTACATAAGATGAGATTGTACAATATGGAGTAGGTCAAGAAGGTGGGCCAAAATGTCACATCAAACGAGAATAAAGGTCAGAAAGCGACCTTAAACATGTAAGTAAAGATTTTCATTATGTTTTGGTGTCGGGAAAAATTGAGTGTACAATTCCACCGGAGTTTTGAGTAGAAGGGATGTTTTTAAATGAATAATAACTAAATAAGAACGCGATCTGAACGAAAATAAAGTTTTAAGAAATAATAAATAATTATGTGAAATAATAAATCCTGTAGAGGAAATGCATGGAATAAAATGTCAGTATTTAATGAATGTTATAAAAGCAAGCGTGATAATAATAATTATAACAAAGATATTTACATAAAGGTAAATTTGAATTATATGAAAGAAATAGCTTTTGAGCTTTTGTAAGGAATGAAAACATGATGTGAATAACAAGGTAAAGAAATCTAAATAAAGATTAAATTGAATGATATAAAAATATAGAGCGTTGAAGCCTTAACAAATGTATAAGACATGATGCGAATGCATGTTCTTAAAAAGGGAGCGATTTATTGTCAACGGAAAAGATTAATATAAGAATTAAGATATGTATCAATTGTTACTATGAAATTTATCAGTTCTTTGGAAGACATTCGGCCGTAAAGTAATGTGTAGCGTAATGGAACGCAATTAAATAAAAAGTCACGCTAGGAACGCGTAAAAGTTAAAGTACTTGGTAAATTACTTATGGAGGGTAGTTGATTGCAGTGAATTGAGATATGTTGTAAGTCCTCTGAATTGTGACGTGGATCACGAGGCCATGATAGTATTATTTAAAAGGGAGCTAATGTATGGTATTATTGAGCGTAGGTCCTGTAAGCTACGGCTTGACCCTAAATCGCGTTTTGTATAAGTCCTCTGATGTGGAAATGTTCCCGAGGCATGTTAAGAGATTCGAACCTAGAATCCTCTTGTTGTTAAAGCCCCTAATTATTCGTCGTAGAATGTGTATTAATCTTCCCAATCAATGAGGACCCTCTCATAATTAATAAATGCCAAGGTTACGAATGTGGTTTATGAGCCAAAGAATATTGTTGAATGGAAATAAGTGAAGTAAAAGCCAGGTCTCTCCACAGAACTGAGAATAATGTGAAGGTTTGTTTTAAAGCATTGAAGAGAGCTGCCACCGTAGGTTAGGCAGAGAGTCGCTTTCCTTGTCATAAATCACGCCCGAGTATAATGGCCTGACCCTCATAGAGCGAGGGTGGGTAAAAAAAAAAAAAAAAAAAAAAACTCTTGTAAGATGTGTTAAATACACCGTGAGTGTTTAAAGTTGTTAATGACCCGGGCGTTGAACCGAGGTCCTTGTAGATTGATATTATCGCTTGCCAATTCAGATCGTAGTTTTCTTAGGTGATAATGGTCTTATAAGACAAATGAATTAAATAAAATCCCTATTGTAATATTGTATGGAAAAGAAGGAATCCACGAGTTTTGTGAAGATAACTAGGTTTCGGGAGTGATCATAGTTTTTGACTTTGTCAAGTAATCTTTATAACTCTGGAGTACACAAATAGTTTTCCCGATCACCGTAGTGAATTTGCAAAACTTGAGAGAGATAGTAAATATGGAGAACATGTGATATGCCCAAATATTGAAGTGAATAATTAACATGTAATTTTAAATGTAATTATATATTTGTTTTGATGATAAGAAAAGATAAAAATAATTCTTGAGATGTACAAAAATATGACACCATTATTATGGGAAAGTATCGAGCCAAAGAAGCTCGTAGTTATTTGGAACTTTAAGATAAGTACTTTATGGAAGTGAAAATAATCGTGAATTGTTGGTTTTAAAGAAAACCATGTGTTTTAATCTAATATTTGTTTTATTTTTATGCTATTCCTTGTTCACTTTGGACAAGTAGAATGATATTGGTCAGTAGTTTATGTGTTTATTTGTTTGTAGCGCCATAATTTTTGATTAATTAAATGTGTTAAAATAGGAATTGATTTTGTTGTTATTTTTGCAAGTGTATCCTCTATTTAATCCAAAATATGTAAGTCACAGAGTGGGAGAACTTACCGCAGCCCCGAAAAATCCCGAATTGAGCAATGCTGGCATACTGTGATTTGCATATTTCTTGCTGCAAGGGCACAGTATGTAAGATTCAATTCAAATACAGGGTGACCCATAAAGAGGTTTGCAAGATATCAAATTCAAATAATGGGTGACTCTTAAAGAGTCGTAAAAGATGTCAGACTCAAATACAGGGTGACCCTTAAAGAGGTGCCCGCGCGGGAAGCCTAAGTTAATGGGTAATGGAGTCTGTTGAAAGAGTCCTGGGGATTCGAGCGAAGCGAGAAGCCCTCCTAAGCCTTTCTAACATGTGTAACATTTGTAGCATGCGTCATTTGAAATGATATAAGGTCTAGTCTTTCAGACTGACTGATTTTTTTTCTCAATGTCAGTCCTGAAGGTAGTTTTCAAGGGTAATGACATTTTATGCACGAATATCATTCCAACATTTCGGAAAAATTTATAATGCCTAAACAATACAGTGGATAACACGTCTTTATTTCAATGAGTAGTATCCCGAAAGTAGTTTACAGCATATTTACAAACAAAAAGCCTCCGTGGCTTAGGCGGCAGCGCACCGGCCTCTCACCGCTGGGTCCGTGGTTCAAATCCCGGTCACTCCATGTGAGATCTGTGCTGGACAAAACGGAGGCAGACAGGTTTCTCTCCGGGTACTCCGGTTTTCCCTGTCAACATTTCATTCCAGCAACACTCTCCACTATCATTTCATTTCATCTGTCATTCATTTAAACATTGCCCCAGAGGAGTGCGTCAGGCCTCGGCAGCCGGCACAGTCCATATCCTCGCCGCTAGATGGGGGCTTCATTCATTCCATTCCTGACCCGGTCGGAGACTGGAAGCAGGTTGTGGATTTTCATTTCACATGTTATAGGTATGCCATTGGTAGTTAATAACGTAATGGTGTCCACATTCCATTAGCCCTCAGGAAGTCACGCGAGACAGCGTAGAGACAGCGTAATATCAGTCATCGTGCGTGGTGGAGAAGACCGTAAGCAATCAATATTGCATGTGTACTCAAATGGGTTAAGTATCTCATGTTATTTGTTTTTATTATTAGACATTGATAAAAAAAAACCATCTGCTTAATACAGGATTTCCGGGAAAAAAATAGTAAGTTGAGTTATTATTCTACATTATCACAATCCACACAGGAGCGAGAACTATGATTTTACCCTCACAAAACCCCCCAGGGGCTCACATCTAGTGGGACGTGGGTTGGCGACCATGGGGCCCCAGCTGAGTCCGGCATTGCTTCCACTTACTTGTGCCGGCCTTCTCTCTGTCTTCTTTCCTTTCGACCTCACTTGGTCAACTCTTGTTCTCTTCCGACCCCGACGGTATTAGGGTATCCGAGACCTAGGGAGTCTCTTCATTTTCCGCCTTAATTGGCCCTTGGCTCATCTTTTCTGATTCCCTCCTTCTGCGAGGGGTCAGCCTTCTTTTTCTTTTCATGCTATCTCCCGCCTTCTGCTCAAGGCCCTCAAGGAGGCCGGGTGTATGTAGCCCCACCACTTTTGGTGCACCCTAGATAATGCTACACCCTCAGGGGCTCACGGCTGGTGAGTTCGGGAGTTGGCGACCCCGAGGGATTCCTGAGCTGGGTCCGGTTTCCCCCTTTTGTCCCTTACCTGTGGGGTTGACCCTCTCCTCTTTCACTTTCCTATCCGCCTTTCATGGCTCTCCTTCCTTCCAAGTCCCTCACTCCGCATTCTTCGAGGGTTGAGGGCATTTCTCTTTCTCCTGTCCTTTATTTGCCTTATTCTCCTTTAGTTTTCCATTTCTTCTTCTAGTATGTAGGTTAGTAGTTTTAGTTTTAAGTTTGCATTTCATTTTCATCTTCACGATCACCCGAACCATCAGGGGCCGATAATCTAGATGTTAGGCCCCTTCAAACAACAATTATCATCATCATCAACACTCAAAAATAAAATTGAAAACATAAGTAGAAAAAGTACAATATTATGTACGAATTATTCACATAATACTGAAAAGTACAGCATTAATGGAGATTCCTTTGGACAAACCTGAAATTTTGACGTTCCACAACCTATCTAAACGAGGAGAGGATGAAAAATCCGATGATGGACTCTAACATTGTTTTACATTCTTCTCCTTGTCAACAAAGTTGTTATGATTCGTAGTTTATTTTGAAGACTCCAGCAATCGAGATATGCCAGATTTTATTTGCAACACCGCCGCCCTCTACAAAATATTACCCGACTAATCGAACAGAGACTACAATATCTTCTTTGGAGTGAGTCAGGACAGGAAAGGCATTTACAGTATCAACCTAGGTAAGTCCTGGCAGTTGACAAATACAGAAAGACAAACACATTGTGTGCTACCTACTCTCTGTAAACTACACCTTTCGGGAAAAACAACTACCACGTTTCAACTGTAGAAGTTACCTTACGTGCCAAATTCAACGGACCAGGCAAGTGTGATACGATATTATGTTTCATGGTTCTACTAGTAGATCTAGTGCAATGCATATTCCACTTAGTTTCCATGTCTTTTCCAGTGTACTGACGTAACGGAAAGTGTTATGGTACAGCCCTGTTCTCGAAAACAGTCAAATTCTCATCTTCAGCATCAGCAGAATCCTAGGTATCTCTGTGGTGGTCACTCTCTTCAATATAATTATCAGTGCCATTATATTCATCGTATATGCATTCCTTGTCAATACTTACATTATTATCAAAAACTCTTTCCTTAGAGCTACCTTATAGTCTTCACAATTGTCCATTCCATTTTACTTTCTTTCAACACTATCATTATATTCAAACCGGGTGAGTTAGCCGTGGTGGTTACGGCATGACTGATGGCAGTCGCTCACATCCGGGAGGCGAGGAGGTTCGAATCAGGGACCCGGAACAGAACGTAACGCGGAACGGAACTCTTGTCTATGTGGAACGGAGAAATTCCGTTATCTCCAAGGTTATTTCCAAGTTGTAACGTTACCGCTGTCTGTTCCAAGCGTAACGTTACCGTCCTGGAACGGAACTGATTCTGAAACCGTACCCGGTATCTGGAACAGTGGAATGTTAGCCGAGCCTGTACCGGTACAGCGTATTGGAGACGGGTGGAACATTACGTTGTCCCGTACCGAAATGAACAGAGGAATATCCGATACGTTACAGTTCGGAACATTCTACTTATAATAACGGAACAAACAGACGGAACGGAACGTTACAAATTTAACGGGATTGTATTGTTACAAGGCTGCATTATGACGTCTCAAGGTCAAGCAGAAGGCGTGCGATGTAGCTGTTATTTTTATTGGGGCGACGTGCATGCATTTACTCACTCAATCCCATTTTCCCGCTCACCTCACAGCACGCCAGCCTTCTGTTTCAGCTAATGAAGAGATCCTGTACCCCAAAAGAAGCTGCGCGACTCCGTCCCCTCGTTGTGATCGGTTGATCAAAATTTCTTTGGGGTACCGTACACGATTTGTGAGGTAGGGCAATGGGCAAAGCACAGTGCTATCAAGCGGTTCCGTGGCACATTTTCCGTATATAACTAAGTAGATCTAAGTTGCGGGAACACCGTAGTGTTTGTTTGTAATTCAACGTTGATTATCACCGAGACATGAGGTTTGAGACCACATATAAAATTTATACATTTCAAGCTGCCTGGAGTTGGAGAGGGGAGTACAGACGATTCCCTAGTTTAATCAAATTTTGGTTGGCTTACATATCATTGACAATCATTTCATGTCTCTGCTTTCAAAATAAGGCTATATTATGACTACCCACATCGTCACTCTAAGAGGACAGCGAAATACTTATTATTAGACTATTGTTATTATTATTATTATTATCATCATTAGACAGTTATGTTATTATTATTTTCATAATTATTAGTCAATAATGATTATTATTAGTATACTATTATTATTATATTTTTCATTATTCTAGACAATTGAGTTTGTACAAAAATTCGCTATCCAGCAACAGAGAAACTACCTTATACTATCGGGGCGCAGTTAGCCTATTATGAGGAACCAGATTCTTAGGTTCTTATCTATTTTTCCCATACTTCTAAATACTTTTACGAATCACACTGAATTTCCGTACTACCTAATAAACTAAATAATACTCGAGTACCTAAAAATAACTAATTGCAGTTTTGTACCATTTATTGTAGTATATTTCAAATTTTGTCCATAATCCTTGAAATTAAATGTGAAGATAGTGTTTATTCCTAGCTCCAGTTGATTGAAAGCAATCCTACCTACAGGAAAAATGAAATATTTTCAGCACGTTCCAGCTTATATATTATTGTTTGGTTATTTACCGAGAGGAAAGAGCGAATAAATCTCTTATTATTCCCAAGAATCCAATATTGTAAAGAATCAACCTTATTTGAACGAGATAGAGTGTGAAAATCATCTCTGACATCCTTGGCTTTATTGCAATCCCTACAAGTGTAAAGTTATCGGTGATAATTTGATTACGCATCATTATGTAAAATATTTACTCTCTCGTTGCAATCAGATTGTTTACTAAAAATGAGGTATTAATTTTAAGCCTTATGTAATGTATGTCAACTTTCGCTACCCTTTAAACATAAGAATCTATTGTAAAAACCCATTCTACCTAATAAAAACCTAAAAAGAACAATTTTATGTTTTTGAAAACCTAAAATGACAATTTTAAAAACCACCAAAATCCGGCCCCTATTTATTATATTCTGATGGTTGGGTGGTAGAGCAGCGGACTCTGTACTGGGATAAACGCCAGGAAAGAAGAAGATTGTTGGGTGGTTTCATACGCAAGACAAGAAGTTCCATGAAGAACTATACAGCCTACTTTTCATGCCAATGATTATTCTACAGTATATGAACCTATCTAGAATAATGACGAAATTAAGTTGGTAATATCGAAATATCTAATTAGTTCAAAACATACCTGGTGTAATGTAGCCTAATAACGTACTACAGTTGGCAGCCCTGGTGACTAAATATATTCTTATTTCCATCTCTTAAGGTACAGAATACAACATTTGGTTGAAGTCCAAAGGACGTTACATGCAGTTAGACACTGGATCTATCAGCACGCGTAAAAGCATGTTGCCAACAATACCATGCGTGTGCTGGTCAGAAATAATCTTAAATTTGATGATATCTTGTTGTGCCAATTTTGGATGAAATCCATTTGTTACTATAGAAGTTACATGAATTTTAAAATTGGACCTATCAGCAGGCATAGAATCATGTTGGCAGCACTGACTTATATTAATTACTCCAAATTAATCTAGAAAGTCAGGTGCTATACGTGTGCAAAGTATAGAGCTGTTGGCTTGCATACTTTCTGATATATTGATATTAGGGTAACAAAAATATAGACAGCATTTATTAACAGTTGGCAGCCCTGATTGCTCTTAACAATACTTATAGTCATATCAGTTATGTTACACATAGCACATACGAAATTTGGTTGAAATCCAACTGATAGTATAGAAGTTACATGTATTTAAAAATTGGTACTATCAGCAGGCTTATAATCATGTTGGTAGAACTGATGTATATAAGTTACTCAAAATTAATCTAAAATGTCAGAATATACGTGTGCATAGTTTAAAGCTGTCGGCTTGCATACTTTCTGATATATTGGTATTTGGATAAAAAAATAGAGAGAGCAATTATTAACAGTTGGCAGCCCTGGTGGCTCTTAAGAATACGCTCAGTCATATCTGTTTATGTACACATTTTACATACAAAATTTGGTTGAAATCCCATTGATAGTGTAGAAGTTATATGCATTTGAACATTGGACCTATCAGAAGGCTTAAAATTCTGTTGGCAACACTGTCATTGCTGCAGCCGTTTAGGAGTTCATAGGGGGGGGGGGGGGAGGGGGACACACACACAGCCAGACAGACACACATTTTCCCGGATCGATCTCATAAGTCTACTTTTTCCTCATTTTTGCAAAATGTGAAAAGTAGGCTAGGGCCCACAGCCACTCCTATTTCAGTACACGAGCTATCGAGTCTAATACCAACAGGCCGAGTGGTTCGAGGCTGGCTGGCGTACCTCTGGTCGTATTGGGTACTGACGCACATTAGTAGTATATGCTAAAAGCATAAGATGGCGTCGATAATTTAGAGGTGGAACACCCGATTCGGCGAGTCGGCTGGGTATCGGGCTGGTCCGGAAGGCACCAGTAGCCAGCCTAACGCCACTATGGTGGATACTGTCCAGCATTTTCAAGGTTGCCGGTCTTTCTGAACCGTAAGCCGCAGAACCATTGTCTAGCCGGGACACGACGAGGGCTTGGTAGAACCGTAGCAGCACCGCTCCGTCAGCCCCCCACGTAGTGCTACTAAGAAACTTGAGCATGTTCAGTTTCCTGAGACACGTCGTTCTTAGTTGCCGTATATGGGGCTGCCACGTTAATTTGCTGTCAAAATGGAGCCCCAGGAAGCGATAAGTGTCAACCAGCGGCAACGCAGCATACCTGAGATGTAGTTCAGGGTGTAAGTGTAGCCTTCGGAGCCGACAAAAATGGACGACGGAGGATTTCGCTGATGAAAACCGGTCGTGAGCCCACCTGTCGACCCGGTTAATACCTATCTGCAATTGCCGTTCCACGATTGACATACTTCCAGAGCTGTAAAGCAGAGCTAAATCGGCTACATACAGCGATGGAACTATCGTGGGCCCGGTGGCGGTAACAATGCCGTTTATGGCAACCTCTTTAACTTTTACACTCATCGGCGCATCGCAGATTCTTTCTTCTTTTATATTTAAGGAAAATATATCAATTCAAAACAACCATTTATTGACACTTCTGGATGCCATGACAGTTAATTTTACAACAGTGGAAAAAAGATAATAAAGAAAAAAATGGCAATCTTAATGTAGCATCATTGGCCAAAAGATATGACACACTCCCACCTTGAGTTGGTGGAAGAACAACTCAACCATACTTAAATAACTATAATTACCTCAAAATACAGTAATCATAAATCTAATCTCTTTGGTGTATTTACAGCTCTACCACTTTTAGTGGTTACTCTTGACATCCCTTCTCATCCCTAAACACATTTAGGCTAATGAGACTTTTGTCATTTTTTGAAGAGAAAGGCTCTTCCTGTACCAATCTTGCGACTATTTTTTCTGCTGACATTATCTCCTCACATGATAATTCTCCACGAGCTCTTGTAAGGTTTGCTCTTCGCGTATTTTGGATAAATCTCTTTATCCAAGCAACCAACCGAATTATTTTTCCATAGCTTGAAAAATATAAGTAATACCAATTAAAATCGTGGTACCTGCACTGATCATTATTTACATGTTTTGGGGTGCTACATGAAGTATCTACAAAGTAACTCATTATTTGAGTTGATTTTCTCTTTTCTTGCAAAATCAGCTCTGCCTCTGCAGGTGGAAATTCACCAGGCCACTCTGGCCGGTCCTTTCGTAAAAACTGTGGCCCCTCCCACCATCGAAGTGCTAACAATATTTCTGTCAGACAACTCTTGAAGGAAGATCTGCAGGATTCTAATGGCCAGGAACATATCTCCACATTTGAGGGGCGTGGTGGCTCAGCGGTCTAGCTGTATGCCTCTCACCAAGGCGGTCCGGGTTCGATTCCCGGTCAATGCATGTGAGATTTTCGAAGTGAAATGCCATGTCCTGTGGTTCGGATTCCACGTAAAAAGGAGGTCCCGTGGCTCATAATCACCAGATTCACGGTCACGTAAAACTACAATCTTCCTTCCTTTATCTCCACATTTCTGGTAAAGGCAACCGATGGATTTCTTTAACACGGTTGTTGACAAACACAGTCCATGTTTCTTCCTATAGAATCCATGCTAAAACCGTTGTCGAATCAGTCTAGAAATTCAACTTGACATGTTGGTAGTTTAGTCCTTCTAGCACTGAATTACCTAATCTAGCTCCCACTGTTGCAGCAATTAGTTCCAGTCGGGGAATGATGACTGTGTTTAATGGGGCTACTTTTGCTCTGGCTGCAAGAAGGTGTACCTTACTCTCACCGTCAATTTGTAGTCGTATGAAGACTACTGCAGCGTAGGCCTGTGCACTAGCATCACACAAAATATGTAGACTGACATCCCTGTGGTTCTTGGAATAATGAAACCAGCGTGGAATTCTCATCTCTTTCAGGAGAAAAAGGCTTAAATACCAAGTTACAAATTGGTACTTAATATCAGTAGTGACCTCTTCACCTCAAGATAACCACTTAGCCATATCTTTTGTAATAACAATTTAGGAACTAGAAGTACTGGACTAACTATGCCAATCGGATCAAATATCTTTTGTGCAACTGACAGAATAGATCTTTTCGTGATCAGTCCCAATTCATGGTTCGGTAACCATTCCAAGTTTAACAATAAATTGTCAGATTCCAAATCCCATCGTAAACTTAGCACCGCTGTCCGTCCTACAAGAATGAAAGCATAATTGTTGGCCTGCCAACCTCTGAGGTCGAACTTTCCTTCCTGCATTATATCACGTGCTTCATTAATGAATTCTTTCAGTTCTGATTCAGTATCAACATTGGTTACATCATTGTCCACATAAAGGCTCTGTTTAAGTCTTGATATCTGTCCTTTACTATATTGACAATCTTCCATTGCCTTGTCCAAATGTTAATCAAGAACTGCTCCTAAAAGAAAAGTGCTACATTTTAATCCAAATACCACCCCCCGATGCCGAAATATCTTTATATTCTTCCAGTCATTTGGATCACACCAGAAGAACCTAAGAAAATCTCTGTCTTCTTGACGAACACTTATTTGTAGAAAAGCCATTTCTACATCAGCTGTCACCCCAAATCTTCCTTCCCGAAATTTTAGTAACAGGGAAGGAATCAGTTCAATCAGATTGGGTCCACACTCTAAACAATGATTGAGAGAAGGAGCATTTCTACCTCTTGCTGACACGTCAAATACAGGACGAACTCTGGTGGTGCTATTCTCCTTAATAACAGTTCAATGTGCAAGGTAGTGTCCATAATTCCCTACTTCTTTGACTGGTACTTCTTCAATAATTCCCAGTTCTTCCCACTCAGCTAGAACTGCATCGTATGAAATGAGAAGATTTTGAGACTGAAGCTTTCTAGTGGTAGATTCCAACCTTTTGAGTGCTAGCTCCCTGTTACTAGGAAGAGCCAAGCTCTCTTCATTCCATAGCAATGAAACTTCGTAACGTCTCTCATCATTTACAGTAATACCTCTTAGAAAATCATCCCTAATTTGAAGCTGTCTTTCATTTTTGGATATTTTAACAGCTGAGTCTGAGATTCCAATGGTATCTAGGCTCCAGCGATCGTTGATCTCATTAACAAACAGAGCTGTAACTTCTTCTGCTAAGTTAACAGAAGATTGTTGTGGAACTTTCCCCATCAAAATCCAGCCTAAATTTGTTTCCACAGCAACCAAACCAGAAGATAGAACTTAAATATTTCCTGTCAGAAGTTTGTCCGGTACATCCGCTCCAATCAATAAGTCCACAGGCCTAGACTCATCCCCAATATCTGTTAGGCTGATATTCCCTTCCTCATGTTCATTCAACCAAGGTCCTTTCTTGACCGAAGGGAAGCCATTACATATTAAAACCTGATCCATTACTTCAAAATTACATTGATATTTTCCATCCAGGCTTTCAATTTCTACTTTGTAACATGAATGTTCATTAACACTCGTTTTCACTCCCCCAAAAAGGTCATGTTTAATTGTTTCAGTTCTGACTGGAGTGTAACCTAATCTTTTAACAATGTCTTTCTTAACATAGGATCTTTGGGATCCTGAGTCAATTAAGGCTCTAACAGAGAAGGAAGAGCCAATACCTTTCATCTTTATAACCAAAGTTTGCAAAAGAACTTTAGGATATTTAGAAATATTACTCAGCGAATTTGTCTTTTGTTCATTCTTCCCCCCGGATTGCCTGTGTTCGACATTATTATGGGATTTATTTTGTTTATTCTGAGGTAAATCAGGGCACATCAGAACTTGGTGGCTCTTACTAAAAATAATGCACCGTACTACGGCTTTAAATTTATTGACACAGTGTCCCTTCTTAAAGCACTTAAAACACCCACCCTTGTCCTTTAGGACCTTCTGTTTCTCAGATAGACCTAATTAGTGTGCTTTAAAACAATTAAGGGCATCATGTTGACCTCCACAAAAAATACAGTACCCTCTCCTCTCCTCAACTGGGTTAGTGTTTAACAAGTCAGCTGCAGTAGCAATGTGCTCTGACAATTTGGGTTGGTCTCTACTCCTGTTATCTTTGATTCAAAACCGGAAATTGCTAAACTGATCCGTTCCTCGGCTTCCACTTCCCTTTTCATGAATAGCATGAGATTGTCTAACCTATCTTTCGAATCACGTGTGTGTGCAAAATTGGAACTTCTTTGCCAGGCCCTAAGAAACTCCTCAGGCAAACATGACTCTACTAAAGGATACATCATAGATGCACACTTATCTGTTGTAACACCTAAGGTTTCAAGTGACCGTATGTGCGATTCCAAGTTGTCATAAAGGCTACACATTCAATTGCCATCACCGGGAGTGGAAGATTTCTTAAGATCTAAAGATAACAACTCTCTTACGTAAATTTCAACCAACAGATCATCTCTACCGAACCTGCTCTTTAAACATTCTACTGCCTTCGTATAATTTTCCCCAATAGGTGGAAAACTTTCAGTAATTTCTCGAGCACGAGACCCTTTCACTGTAGCTTGCATTAAGTATTGAAACTTATCTTCCGGTGCAATATCCGGATCCTTGTCTATCTTTTCAAACTGGCCCCTGAACTGTATCCACTGTTTTACATCGCCATCAAATTTCCTTAGTTCTAATTTAGGTAGTTTGAATTTTCTCTTGCTCACAAGATCTACACTGCTACAATCACTGTTGTCTTAAGCGATGCCTCCTGAAGGTAGAATATATACAACACTCACCTCTGTATCAAGAAATTGACGTTGATAGTCATCGGCAAGTCTACATTCGTCGTCCAAGTCCTCTTGGCCGACGTCAAGTTTTAGACTTACGACCTTACCATCTAGCTGCAGGAGCTCATCATTTTTCTTCCGAAGTAAAGAAAGGGAAACCTGAACTTTCCTTCGCTTTTCATGAGCTGTCATCTGGACGTCATCAATTTCACCTTTGAGGTTATTCAACTGCCTCGAAAACGCCGCCCGTGTTACCTTACGTAGCTTTATCGCTCGATCCAGTTCACGTTGGGTTGTCTCCATAATTAAAATATATTGATATATTTATCCTATCACTGGTCGCCACTTATTTTAATTTTACGCTCGCAGATTCTTTCTTCTTTTATATTTATTGACACTTCTGGATGCCATGACAGTTAATTTTACAACAGTGGAAAAAAGATAATAGAGAAAAAAAATAACAATCTTAATGTAGCATCTTTGGCCAAAAGATATGACAACCTCGAACAAGGTGACAGAACAGAACCCTGAGGAACTTCGTTTTCTTGGGTATAATATTGCGATATGTTCTACCGACCCTTACACGGAAGAGTCGGACTACATGAAATTCGTAATGAAAGTCGGTAGATTACCACGGAGTCCCCACTCATGAAGGGTGGAAAGGATCTCGTAGCGCCATCTGGTGTCGTAGGTAATTCGGAGAAATGCCTACTGTATGGTGCTCACAAGTCGCACCAGATGGACGGTGGTGGACATATGGGAGCGAAATCTAGACTGGTAACCTGACAGTAAGCCTCTCTCTTCCAGGAACCATACCAGTCGATGGTTCACCATCTTCTCTCGCAGCTTACATAGGGCATTTGAGAGGCCTGTAGCTGCTGACAAGTTTGGGATCCTTTCCAGCCTTGGGAACCGGTATCATGATCCACTCTCGCCCTTCAGATGGAAACTGCCCATCAATCCATATACGATTGAAGAGGACCAACAATTGCTTTATACTGGATTTGCACAGATGTTTTAACATTTGATTCTGTATGTTATCCGGTCCGGGAGACGTATCCCTACACAGTGAAAGCGCACTGCGCAGTTCCCTTTCAGAGAATGGTACATTGTAGGACTCCAAAGCAGCAGTGGCAAATGACAAGGGGTGAGCCTCCGTCTCCCGCTTCAGAGTCAGAAACGTAGGATCGTAACTCCCAGAACAGGATACATCATTGAAGTGCGACCCAATACGGTTGGCAATGGCGAGTTGGTCCGTGATGATGTCTCCGATGATGGAGACTCCGTGTGCCATCAATGATATCGGGAGTCCGGAGATCCGACGAAGCTTAGTCCACACTTGAGATGAAGGAGTATGTGTCGTCATAAACAACACATACTTTTCCCACGTCGTGATAAGGTTGGCCGTAGTATTTTGCCTCCGATAGCATTTGAAAGCACGTCGACGATCTTTAAAGGCTGCTGCAATCTCGGCTGTCCAGCAAGGGACAAGTTTCCGGTGGGAGTTGCCGGATGAGGAAGGTATTGTTTCCTCAGCAGCAGCCGAAATACCATGCGTTATGTGAATGGTATGATCATAGACACTCTCAAAGGTATCTTCGGCAAAATCAGCACGTGCTGTGAAAGTTGTCAAATCAGCCCGACGGAGAAGCCATCGACTTGGTAATTCGATGGCTCTCTGGTTCGGAAGAGTAACGATAATCGGGAAATGGTCACTAATACAAAGGTCGTCGTGTACACCCCTCTGTAGCAGGGGAACCAGCGCACGACAGCACAAAGTGATATCGACATTTGAATAAGTGCCGTGTGCAATAGAGAAGTGCGTAGGTTCCCCTGTGTTTAACAAATACAGCTCCAGCGCCTGATCAGTCTCTCAAAATCTCTCCCTCCATCACTAGTGGTAGCGGAGCCCTTGATGGTGTTGTGGGCATTAACATATCCCAGAAGGAGAAAAGGAGGGGGGGGGGAGCTGAGAGACTAGATCCACCAGCTGGTTTCAATCCAGTTGAGAATCAGGTGGAATGTACACGTTACATACTGTTGCCATTACTGGCGACGAAGTACGAACTGCAACTGCCTCTAGCTGAGTACGCAACGGCACCTCTTCACTAAAGAGGCTAGAGTGGACGAGAATGCAGACGCCACCGACGGCCACAGATCCATCCACCGGGTCTTCAGAGAAGAGGTTGAAGTAACGCATTATTGTCTCACGTCCAGGACGAAACCTGGATTCCTGAAGACAGACAATGTTTGCCGAAAACGAAGATATTAATTGACGTAACTCATTGAGATGACCAGAATAGCTGTTACAGTTCCCTTGTAAGAAGAAGTGGGTCTTGTACTTACGCTTGACCGTTTGCCACCATTCCCCATCTCTAGTTGGATATGATGGGGAAGGAGAGCGCACCTCAATCTCCACATCTCGGTCCGATGACGAAGAAAATGGAGCGGGCAGTCCCCTGGATGGCGCGCGGTCCTCGTCGGACTTCACGAGTCTCTCTCTTGGGGAAGAGCGAGAGCGGTGTCGAGGGACTTTCTCCCGGTCCGAAGACTGGGTGTCTGTCCCCGACATGTCCCGAAGAGATTTCTTTCTTGATCGGCGCTGACGTCTATTTGGGGAAGTAGATGGTCGCTTCCCCACAGACGCCAGTTCCTTACAAAACATGGCCGCTCCTGCTGACACCGCTCCACTGGTGGTGGTGGGAGTGGAATGGCCAGCAGATACCTGAGCAGCCCTGTCTCTAGGAGAGGAAGAGAAACGGCGCTGAACCGTTCCTCTCTCCTTCGCTGATGTATTTTCCTATTTGTAGGGGAGTTCCTCCATACGGACGTGTTTGGCTTCAGCCGGCTTCGCTCCCTTGATGGTCGTGGGAGCGGGAAGGCCAGCAGAGTCAGTAGCCACTCCGTCAGGAGGAGGGCGAGAGAGATGGCGACGAACCTTCTCTCTCATCTCCACTACTACTTTTGTCATATCGGGTGGACTGGAAGAAGGACCAGCCCTGGTCGCCAAACTCTTCTTTCCCCTGTTAACTGAGGAAGACATGTTAGCCGACCGGTTCGAAGAAGAAGAGGACTTCTCCGATTTCGCCGGTTTAGATGATATAACTGTCGCCTTCTTTTCCTTGCCCGAAGAAGGTTGTGGGACCTCCTTCGGGCAGACAATTTTCGCTGGTACAGCGAGGGGTGATTTCAAATCTGCTGAATTACCGGACGTCGAGGGTACTATACTGGAAACTGTGACAGCAGGGGTTAATGAGGGCGTCGCTGCGGCCACAAACGTCACCCGAAATTCGGGGGCATTAATATCACGGTACCTCTTGCGAGCATGGCGATATGAAAGCCGATGCAATGTTCTGATTTCTTGGATTGTGGCTTCTTCACAGAACTCAGGGCACTGCTTCGATCGTGGAGAGTGGCTTCCTTGGCAGTTAGGACAAATCGGGGGAGGCGTACACCTCTCACCCTCATGTGTCCCCTTGTCACACTCTCTACACACGGCCTTGGCAGTGCACCTGGCAGAAACATGCCCGAATTTCTGGTATTGATAACATCACATAGGTGGAGGGATGTACGGTCGAACATCGCAGTGGTTCGATGTGACCTACATCTGCTTAGGTAAAACATCACCCTCGAAATGGAGAATAAAAGCGCCGGTATCGACGCTGTTCTCTCCAATCTTTCGGGTGATGCGCCCAATCTTGGTGACGCCTATCTTCCCCAGATTCCGCAACAATTCCGCATCGCTATTCAAAATGAATTTACGATGGAAAATAACTCCACGGACCTCATTTAGCGTTTCGTGTTTTGAGACCTTAACGGGAATTTCGTTGAAATGCGTGCATTCCAGCAACGTTTCGGTTTGCTGTCGGCTAATTGTATGCAGTAGGAGCTGTCCGTTCCGGAGCTGGGAAATCCCGTTTAGATCTCCAAATTTCCCCTCGAATTCCTCGGAAAAGATCATTGATTTCACCACTTTGAAATACTCCCCGTCTGTCCTGATAGCTACCAGGTAGCGATGTGACTTGTCAACAGGGAAACGTGCATTGAAAGTTTTATCCCTGATCCGACACTCAAGAGACGGCTATTTAAGGGGGACACCCTCTGATGATTTATTGGGCCGCTTTCGCGTCATCCCGAAACCACCCTCCCCGAATACAACCTACTCCGAACGAGGGTCATCACTGTGGGCGCCAACCAGCCAAGGCAATACCTACCTGGCATAGTAGGTATTGCCCGGGGTCCCAGTGCCTTGAATAGGCACTTCCCCCTCGGCATGCACAGTGATATGTTTGGCGAAATTATTCGGCCATGCAGGGACCTCCGTTGTGAGGCGGATACCACTGCAAGGGTACATGGCGCACCCACCTGACGGGATGGGGAATACCGTCCAGGCTTTCTGGCCAGATGGCCAAATTGGTGGCCCTTCCCCAGGCAGCATGACGTTTATTTCTAAGGGTCAAACCAAAAATGGGACCGGAAGTCGGAAAAGACCTTTTACGACAGGCAGGGGATACCGTCGATGAATTTTCTCTTCCCATCAACAGGGAGTCTTCAAAATCAAACTCAGTCATGTCAGTCTGTCTTGTCGGCCCTATTAGTGTCCTCCTACGACAAGCAGAGCATACCGTGTGTGTATTCTAACCCGCAACCCACACGGGGGTGTACCTAAAAGGATGTCTGTCGCACCCAATGGGGATTATCCACACTCCAGTAATGCATATTATGACGATAAACGGTTCCATTGTTGTGGAATCGTGCTTCGTCCGTAAATAAGATGGTCGCTAGAAAAGCCGGATCAGTTTCCACAGAACGCCACCCGTGCTTCGAAATCATGACCATGTATCTCCAGGTGTAAGTGCAGATGGTACGGGTGAGACCAGTGGGTGTGCATTATCCGCATAACAGACGCTCGGCTGATGTTCGTCTCCAGTGCAATGGCCCGTGTGATAGTATGAGGGTGACGCCGGATAGCGTCAAACACAACCTCTTCATTGTGAGCAGACGTCACGCGATGATCTCAAACAGGCCGTGTTTTTCCCAGGGATCCAGTATCTCCCAGGCGTCTTTCCACATTCCGAAATACCATGCCTGTCGGTCGTTGTCTATCCGGATAGAGTTCTTGGTACAGGCGATGCGCCTCGTATGCATTCTGTCGAGCTCCTCCATTAATATAACATATTCAGGCGCGGATTCAAGTGGGGGGGGGGGGTCACGGGGGTCATGCCCCCCCCCCCCCAAACGGAGAACAAATTTTTTACAAACTCAAAAAAACAAAACACAATAACCAGAAAAATGAAACTTAACGAATTTTAACTGAAAAACAGTTTTTTTTTCATTTTATTCAATACTGAAAATTTCTTTATTGCAATTATTATGTTCTGTTACAACTGTACTTATTTACTATTTCATACCTGTTATATAAAAACGAGTATTTATATAACAAAATCAACTCGTCGATTTTGTTTAGCAAACCTTGTGATTACTGAATCGATGTTTATAGTGATGTCACGATGAATGTGCAGCAATGCACGAATAGGAATTTGGGGCTTTTTTCGCACCAAAAAATTTTTCCGACGTCCAAACTGCAAGCTTGGTTGGCAATTTAAGCTGTGACTTTCTCCCTTTGTCGGTACCAACCCGACTTGCCGAAACTGCAACGTACTTTGGTATTTTTCTCGAAGCTCGATGTAAAAGTCGCAAAACACGCCGTTGCAATTTGTACGAATATTTTAGGTGCGCTAAACGCATCAAATTTCTATCCATGCAGCTTGCAAAAAATTGGTCTGGTTTTGTACGTTTGGTTATTTTGTGATTGCGTTTTTAGTGATACCATTTTGCTTAACTATTTCGATTCTCTGACCCCCCTCCCAAAGCCAAACTCTAGATCAGCGCCTGAACATATTCATATGCTCTTCGCTGGAATACATCTCGAGGCAGTGAATACGCTTCGTGTTGTGAATTACGTCGAAGGAGCGAGTTCGCGCAGCTACATACTGACTTGCCATCGCATGTTGTTTTCGTTCCAATGGGGCACACTTTGCCCTAACTGTGGTCTACGAAGCTTGGAACATGTACGACGTAGCTAACTGGTTGCCTGTGCCCTAGCCAGAGACAATCACCTCCTCATCCTTGTCCAATCCAGCACCTTAGCTTATGCAACGATACACACGGTCTTCTTTTCTTTTTCTTTTTATTTGATCGCTTACCCTCCAAGCTCGGCTTTACCCTCGGACTTTGCGAGGGATCAGTCCTCTACCGTCGAATTCCAGGACAGTGCCTCGGAGCTGAAAACACCTTGACAGCAGATACAACTGGGGATGGTGACAAGCCAATCGCCTAAGTGACCTCGAACTTGGCTCTAATGAAGGAAAGGGCAGCGAAGGGAGTGGGAAGAAAGATGCCGTGGTCCTGTCGAAAGGAACCATCCCAGCAATCGCCTGGAGGAGACGTGGGAAACCACGGAAAACCACTTCTAGGATGGCTGAGGCAGGAAGCGAACCTGCCCCTACTAAGTCTGTGTGCCTCACGAGGTTGGGTGAGCCCCGTTCCAGGCCTCAGACCAGGAACAAAATTTCGTGACAGAGCCGAGATTTGAACCCGGGCATCCGCAGTGACATGGTCTTTTACAGAGCCAAATAAACAAATCGTGTCGCCTCCGTGGTGTAGTGGTAAGCGTGCATAAATGCCACCCCGGAGGTCTGAGATTCGATACCCGGCTCTAACAAGAAATTTGACAAGTGGTATGAGGGCTGAAACGGGGTCTACTCAGCCTCGGGGAGAAGAGTAGAGTGGGTTCGATTCCCACCTCAGCCATCTTCGAGTGGTTTTCCGTGGTTTCCCACTTCGTCTTCGGGCAAATGCTGGAAAGGTACAGTACCTAACCAAAGGCCACGACCGCCTCCTTCCCGTTTCCTTGCCTATCCCTCTCACTCTTCCCATCCCCTCATCAGGCCCTTGTTCACTTCGCAGGCGAGGCAGCCTGGGCGAATTACTAGTCACACTCCCCAGTTGTATCCCCTGATTCAGAGCCTCAAGCTGCAGGACACCTTCCTTCGCTTAGTCCGTGGGAAAAGCCAACCCAGGAGGGTAAAACGATAACGAAAAAAAAACTAATCAGTCTGTGAAAACGATTAAGTATATAACCTTGCCACTTGCCAGGCAACTTCAATCGCGCGCTTGCCATGTGAGCTACTGCGACATTTGACCTGAAGCGCGCACCTCCCGGTCTATACAATACCTGCTCTCGGTGTGTGCGTGCACCTCTTGTTTTCAAGTGTGTGTTCTGCGTATCTCTGCTCGTTTAACGGGTTCATTCGAGGTACCCATACTGAATTAATAGTGGCGCTCACGATTCCTGCTGTCTTCTAGCCCGTAAACACACATCTCGTTATAATACCCCGGTTTAGGGAGAGGGACCTATGTCTTTCAGAATTGTAGTACATGTGACAGAATGCATAAAACTGGATCGCAAGGGGCCAGTGGACCGTTCGGTATGTAGGCCATAGAGTTTTGTAGACTACTATTACTTGAAGATACCGGTTGAGTTAGCCGTGCTCGTTACGGCGTGACTGCAGGCAGTCGCTCACATCCGGTAGGCGAGGAGGCTCGAAACCCTCCACCGGCAACCTTGAAGATGGTTTTCTGTAGTTTCCTATCTTCCTTCCAGGCAAATGCCGGGGTTAGTCCCCAACTATAGGCCACAGCCTCTACCTTCAAATTCCTCATCCTTACATTCACACTTTCCCCGCCAGACAATCACCACACGGGACGGTACTTATAGCTCACCCCATGGGTGTCCGCATAGAAGTAGCTGCAAACTTGAGCGAGCCGAACATGTACTCGGACACTCCCGGCACTAAAAGCCATACGCTTAAAAAATATAATATAAGAACATGAAGATTATTGCGTAGATGTATTATTCAAACTTCAATCGCATAATTAGGACACAAGAAATAACAAGTATTTCCGTGAAGAAATGTGTAGCCCAGTTTCATTTATCCTGCTTATGTTAATTGCCTCTATCAATTTACAAAATTCAGTTTGATTGCTGTAATAGATTCGTAGATATTGAGAACCGTCTAAATATATCGGATAGTCGACATGTTGGATTGTTATATATGTAGGCCTTAGAGTTATGTACTATTACATGAAGATTATTGTGTAAGAGTATTATTCAAACTGCAATTGCATGATTAGGACACAATAAATGGTAAAAAAGAGATTTTAAAATTTTGCACAGCCTCCATCTTCTGGTTCTGAAAAAAAAATAGATGCCAGTGGATTAAAATTTGTATAAGCATATACCATACCAAGTTTCACTGTGCTCATCCTTTTCAATATTCGCATTTCGCGTCGCCGGCAGGTTGGATTTGTGATCACCAGGTTATGAAAGTTCCATAGGTGAACTTATGTTTATAGCCTCTATCAACTCCCAAAATGTCAGTTTGATTGCTGTCAGATTATCAGATTTTGTGATCCGTCTAAATATTTTGGATGCTCGCCATGTTGGATTGTAACATATGTAGGCCATGGAGTTATGTACTATTAGATGACTATTATTGCGTAGGTTCATTATTCAAACGTTGATTTCGATCGCATGATTGCGATACCAAAAATTAAAACTTAACTTTAAAAATTTGCACAGCTGCCATCTTGAGGTTATGTAAACAATTTGACAAAAATATATGTCAGTGCATTGCAAAGTGTATAAAGAATTGCAGTACCAAGTTTCACTGCGTTCGGATTTTTAACCCGCCAGAAAAGTCTATTTAAATGTTTCGAATTCGCATGGTCGCCATGTTCGTTTTGTACTTAACAGGTTTCTGAAAGTCCCTTGAACGATTTTGTAGTAGTGCCTTTTATCACCGTATAAAATTTCAGGTTGATATGAGTAATAGATTCGGAGATATAGAATGACAGTGAAATATTTCGTACAGCCGCCACGTTGGATTGTTGAAACGTAATAAAATTTGTAGGGCACGGTCGGGATCGGCCAGAATAGTACTATGACCTTACCGAATTTAATTGAAATCTATCCAGCCACTTAGATTTTATTAGTGGGGCGTGGGGGCTCACACACGGACGCACACACACGGACAAAAGGAGAATCATAAGCCTATTTTTTCATAAATAGAAATAGGCTAAAAGCGAGATGTTAAGATTTGACACTGGCGCCATCTCATGGTTAAAAAAAACAATCAAGTTTGATTGCTGTCACATATTAGTTGACATTGAGAATCGTCTAAATATTTCGGATGATCACCATATTGGATTTTTATATACTTTGTAGGCTATAGAGCTATGTATTATTAGATGATGATAATTGCGTAGGTTCATTGTTCAAACGTTGGTTTCGATCGCATGATTAGGACACAAGAAATTAAAACCTTAATTTTAAAATTTCGCACAGCTGCCATCTTGAAGTTATGTAAGCAATTGAGCTGAATAGGATGTCAGTGCATTACAAGGTGCATACCATTTGATGTACCATGTGTGACGGCACTCGGATGGTTTAAATTCGAGAAAAGTCTATTTAAATACAACAACTTCGCTTGACCGCCATGTTCGTTTTGTAAAGAGGTTTTTGAGAGTCCCATCGTTATACTTCTATTAGTGCTTTTTTCAACCATACAAAACGTCAGGGTGATATCTGTAATAGTTTCGGAGATATGGAATGCCGGTGAAATATTTTGCACAGTTGCCATGTTGGATTGGTGCGATGTAATAAAATTTGAAGAGCACAGTCGGGGTCGGACAAAATAGTACCATGACCTTAACGAGTTTCGTTGAAATCGCTCCAGCAGTTTATATTTTCTTAGGGAGAGGAGCGAGGCGACGGTCACATGCAAACACACACATACGTACACACACACGGACTATATGTGATGTCATAGGCCTATCTTTCATAAATGTAAATAATGAAGGAAGCTTTTCAGTCGGTCAACACGACAGAATAGCTTTCATTATTAGAATTAAGCATCACTGAAAAATGGCTTCTATCACAACTAAATGACAATAGGCCAACAAGTAAACGAAAGGCAGGAACGGGAGGTTAATTTAGAAAATAAATAATATTATTGGTCACAAAGGAGCTAAAGTTCCGCTTACACGTACCTTGATGCTCGGTACACTTGGGAGTCGAGTTCCGACTGTAACGTTCCAGGGCTGTAACGTTCCGCACGCTCTTTCTGAGTTTCAAGTTACAGTTCCGGAACGATACCGCAAGCCAGCTCGGGGCCACGGTATGGCGTACGTTACGTAACGTGGAACACAAGCGGTACGTAACGCATTTCAGTTCTGTTCCGTGTCCCTGATGATTAGTTTAGTCGTTTATTAATATTAAGTTTTGACCAATTGAGTAGCCACAATTGAGATTTGGTAAAGATGGCGGCAAAATAAACATGACACTGAGGTGCCCTTTTCTAGTGCTACTTCTGTACAAAATGTCGTGTTTCAATTGATAGGGGGGAGCCGACATATACACACACAGACACACAATGTTTCATGAAAAAAGTCCCTTAATACTAGCCACGTTCTTCTACTGGCAGTGATCTGTAAGAAAATCAGGCATTTTTAGTCTACTTTTGACATTTTGCAAAAATGAGGAAAAAGTAGACTTAAGAGATCGATCCGGGAAAATGTGTTTCTGTCTGTCTAGCTGTCTGTCTGTCTGTCTGGCTCTGTGTGTGTCTCCCCCCCCCCCCTATCAACTCATAAACGGCTTCAGCAATCGAAACCATTTTTTAGTATGAGTAAAGATGTATACCGGAATATCTCAAGCCCAAATTTGAAAATGATGTCAGTGCTACCAACTGCTGAAAAAAACGCAATAGAAATTTGAGCTCCATGTTGGATATCTTGCAAGGTATGCATGGGAGTTATTCCAAAATTGGCACACAAGTAGATAATGCTATTTCTGTTTAAATTCCAGGAGGCCATGCGTGACAATGTTGCCAAAATAATTTTAAGCCTTCTGATAGGTCAAGTTTTTAAATGCATATAACTTCTGCACTATCAATTGGATTTCAACCAAATTTTGTATGTAATATGTGGACAGATATGACTGAGCGTATTCGTAAGAACCACCAGGGCTGCCAACTGTTAATAATTGCTCTCTCTATTTTTTATCCGAATACCAAAATATCAGAAAGTATGCAAGCCAACAGCTTTAAACTATGCACACGTTTAGTACCTTAAATTTTAGATTAATTTGGAGTAACTTATATATTCAGTTCTACCAACATGATTCTAAGCCTGCTGATAGCACCAAATTTTAAATACATGTAACTCCTATACTATCAGTTGGATTTCAACCAAATTTCGCTTGTGCTATGTGTACCATAACAGATATGACTATGCTTATTCTTAAGAAGAATCAGGGCTGCCAACTGTTAATAAATGCTGTCTATATATTTTTTCCCTAATATCAATAAATCAGAAAATATGCAAGCCAACAGCTCCATAATTTGCACACCTATAGCACCTGGCATTCTAGATAAATTTGGAGTAATCAATATAAGACAGTGCTACCACCATGATTCTATGTCTGCAGATAGGTTCAATTTTAAAAAACATGTAACTTGTATACTAAAAATGGATTTCATCCATAATTGGCACAACAAGATATCATAATATTTCAGATCATTTCTGACCAGCACACGCATGCCATTGTTGCCAAACATGCTTTTACGCGTGCTGATAAATCCAGAGTCTAACTGCATGTAAAGTTCATTGGAATTCAACCAAATTGTGTATTCTGTACCTTAAGAGATGGAACGAAGATGTATATATTAAGTCGCCAGGGCTGAAAACAGTACTGCTCTATTAGGCTACATTATACCAGGTATATTTCGAACTAATTAGACATTTCGATATGAACAGCTTAATTTCGTCATTATTCTAGATAGGTTCATATACAATAGTTTAATCATTGGTATGAAACTTAATTTTAGGAAAAGTAGGCTCTTTATTTCGTCACGGAACTTCTTGTTAGGGTTTTAATATGTGTTTGAAATTTGTTGCAGATGGTTATGTTATCATACTTTCATACAACATGTTGCGGTATGTTGATTTAGGCGCTCAATTTTCAATCCTTCTTTATGATGCACCATATAAGGTTTAATACCAAGCGACTTTTTAGTGTTACGCTACCGGTATACATTTATCTTGTGTCCTTGATATTTATCAATTCATTCATATCGGCTGATGTTGTTGTTTGAGTCTTCAGTCTTTTGACAGGTTTTGACCCGCTCTCCATGCCTCCCTGTCCTGAGCTAAGCGTTTCATCTCTACACAGCTTCCACACCCCACATTCGAGGCAAACTGTTTAACATATTCTAATCTCGGTCTACCCCTACAGTTCTTGTCCTCGACCCTTCCTTCCATAAGTAAGTTTGCTATTCCTGGGTGTCTTAGTATGTGTCCTACCAACCTATCTCTTCTCTTCATTAGCAGTCGCCAGAAACATCTCTCCTCTCCCACTCGCCTTAATAGCTCTTCGTGTGTAACCCTCTCTTCCCTTCTGATCTTCATCATTCTCCTGTAACACCACATTTCAAACGCTTCAAATCTCCTCTTTTCTGCTGCACCAATAGTCCAATTTTCACTTCCATAGAGTGCCACGCTCGATGTCAACAGATTCCTTTTCTGTAGAAATGCCTTCCTTGCCTGAGCCAACCTACTTTTTATATCCTCTTTCCTCCAACCATCACTGGTTATTTTGTTTCCTAAGTACCAGAAGTCTTCTGAGATTTGGAGATATAGAATGCCAGTGAAATATATCGCACAGCCGCCATGATGGATTATTGAAACGTAATAAAATTTGTTGGGCACGGTCGGGGTCGACCTGAATAGTACTACAGTATGACCTTACCGAATTTAATAGAAATCTATCCAGCCACTTATATTTTATTAGTGGGGGGTGGGGGCACACACACGGACACACACGGACAAAAGTTTATCTCATAAGCCTATTTTTTCATAAATAGAAATAGGCTAAAAACGAGATGTTAAAATCTGACACTAGCGCCATCTCGTGGTTAAGAAAACAATTAAGTTTGATTGCTGTCAGAGATTAGCTGACATTGAGCATCGTCTAAATATTTGGGATGGTCACCATATTGGATTTATATATACATTGTAGGCCATAGAGCTATGTACTATTAGATGATGATTATTGCCTAGGTGCATTGTTCAAACGTTGGTTTCGATCGCATGATTAGGACACAAGAAATTAAACCTTAATATTAAAATTTCGCACAGCCGCCATCTTGAAGTTATGTAAACAATTGAGCTGAATAGGATGTCAGTGCATTACATGGTGTATACCATTTGATGTACCATGTGTGACGGTGCTCGGATGGTTTAAATGCGAGAGAAGTCTATTTAAATACAACAACTTCGCTTGGCCACCATGTTCGTTTTGTAATGAGATTTTTGAGAGTCCCATCGTTACACTTCTATTAGTGCTTTTTTTCACCATACAAAACGTCTGTAATAGTTTCGGAGATATGGATTGCCGGTGAAATATTTCGCACAGTTGCCATCTTAGTTTGGTGTGATGTAATAAAATTTGAAGAGCACAGTTGGGTCGGAAAAAGTAGTACTATGACCTTACCGAGTTTCGTTGAAATCGCTCCAGCAGTTTATATTTTATTAGGGAGGGGAGCGAGGCGACTGACAAATGCAAACACACACATACGTACACACACATGGACTATATGTGATGTCATAGGCCTATCTTTCATAAATGTAGAAAATAAAGGAAGCTTTTCAGTCGGTCAACATAGGCCAACAAGTAATCGAAAATCAAGAACGGGGGGTTTAATTTAGAAATGAAATATTATTATTGGTCACAAAGGAGCTAAAGTTCCGCTAACACGTACCTTGATGCTCGGTACAGTTGGGAGTCGAGTTCTGACTGTAACGTTCCAGGGCTGTAACGTTCCACACGCTCGTACCGAGTTCCAAGTTTCAGTTACGGAACTACACCACAAGCCAGCTCGGGGCCGCGGTATGGCATACCTTACGTAACGTGGAACACAGCGGTACGTAACGCATTTCAGTTCTGTTCCGTGTCCCTGATGATTAGTTTAGTCGTTTATTATTGTTACGTTTTGACCAATTGAGTAGCCACAATTGAGATTTGGTAAAGATGGCGGCAAAATAAACATGACACTGAGGTGCCCGTTTCTAGTGCTACCTCTGTACAAAATTTTGTGTTTCAATTGAAAGGGGGGAGCAGACATATACACACACAGACACATAATGTTTCTTGAAAAAAGTCCCTTAATATTAGCCACGTTCTTCTACTGGCAGTGATCTGTAAGAAAATCAGGCATTTTTAGAATTTTAATAAGTGTTTGAAATTTGTTGCAAATTATTATTTTATCATATTTTCATACATCATGTTACGGTATGTTGATTTAGACGTTCAATTTTCCATCCTTCTTTATGGTGCACTATATAAGGTTTAATACCAAGGGACTTTTTAGTGTTACGCTATACATTTATCTTGTGTCTTTGATATTTATCAATTCATTCATATCGGCTGATGTTGTTGTTTGAGTCTTCAGTGTTTTGACTGGTTTTATCCCGCTCTCCATGCCTCCCTGTCCTGAGCTAAGCGTTTCATCTCTACATAGCTACCACACCCTACATAACGAGGCAAACTGTTTAACATATTCTAATCTTGGTCTACCTCTACAGTTCCTGTCCTCGACCCCTCCTTCCATAACTATGTTTGCTATTCCTGGGTGTCTTAGTATGTGTCCTACCAACCTATCTCTTCTCTTCATTAGCAGTCGCCAGATACATCTCTCCTCTCCCACTCGTCTTAATACTTCTTCGTTTGTAACCCTCTCTTCCCATCTGATCTTCATAATTCTCCTGTAACACCACATTTCAAACGCTTCAAATCTCCTCTTTTCTGCTGCATCAATAGTCCAATTTTCACGTCCATAGAGTGCCACGCTCCATATCAACAGATTCCTTTTCTGTAGAAATGCCTTCCTTGCCTGAGCCAACCTACTTCTTATATCCTCTTTCCTCCACCCATCACTGATTATTTTGTTTCCTAAGTAACAGAAGTCTTCTGAGATTCGGAGATATAGAATGCCAGTGAAATAAATCGCACAACCGCCATGTTGGATTATTAGAACGTAATAAAATTTGTAGGGCACGGTCTGGGTCGGCCTGAATAGTACTATGACCTTACCGAATTTAATTGAAATCCATCCAGCCACTTATATTTTATTAGTGGGGCGTGTGGGCACACACACGGACACACACGGATAAAAGGCGATCTCATAAGCCTATCTTTTCATAAATAGAAATAGGCTAAAAACGAGATTTTAAAATTTGACACAGGCTCCATCTCGTGGTTAAGAAAACAATTAAGTTTGATTGCTGTCACAGATTAGTTGACATTGAGAATTGTCTAAATATTTCGGATGTTCACCATATTGGATTTTTATATACATGGTAGGCCATAGAGCTATGCACTATTAGATGATGATAATTGCGTAGGTTCATTGTTCAAACGTTGGTTTCGATCGCATGATTAGGACACAAGAAATTAAACCTTAATTTTAAAATTTCGCACAGCCGCCATCTTGAAGTTATGTAAACAATTGTGCTGAATAGGATGCCAGTGTATTACAAGGTGTATACCATTTGCTGTACCATGTGTGACGGCGCTCGGTTGGTTTAAATGCGAGAAGATTCTATTTAAATACAACAACTTCGCTTGGCCGCCATGTACGTTTTGTAAAGAGGTTTTTGAGAGTACCTTAGTTACAATTATATTAGTGCTTTTTTCCACCATACAAAACGTCAGGGTGATATCTGTAATAGTTTCGGAGATATGGAATGCCGGTGAAATATTTCGCGCAGTTGCCAAGTTGGATTGGTGAGATGTAATAAAATTTGAAGAGCACAGTCGGGGTTGGACAAAATAGTACTATGACCTTACCAAGTTTCGTTGAAATCGCTCCAGCAGTTTAGATTTTATTAGGGAGGGGAGCGAGGCGACTGACACATGCATACACACTCATACGAACACACACACTGACTTTATGTGATGGCATAGGCCTATCTTTCATAAATGTAAATAATAAAGGAAGCTTTCCAGTCGGTCAACACGACTGAATAGCTTTCATTATTAGAATTAAGCATCACTGAAAAATGGCTTCTATCAATACTAAATGAAAATAAGCCAATAAGTAAACGAAAAGCAAGAACGGGAGGTTTAATTTAGAAAAGAAATAATATTATTGGTCACTAAGGAGCTAAAGTTCCGCTAACACGTACCTTGATGCTCGGTACAGTTAGGAGGCGAGTTCCGACTGTACCGTTCCAGAGCTGTAACGTTCCACTTGCTCGTACCGAGTTCCAAATTACAGTTACGGAACGATACCGCAAGCCAGCTTGGGGCCGCGTTATAGCATACGTTACGTAACGTGATTCACAGCGGTACGTAACGCATTTTCGTTCTGTTCCGGGTCCCTGATGATTAGTTTAGTCGTTTATTAATGTTAAGTTTTGAACAATTGAGTAGCCACAATTGAGATTTGGTAAAGATGGCGGCAAAATAAACATTACACTGAGGTGCCCTTTTCTAGTGCTACCTCTGTACAAAATGTCGTGTTTCAATTGATAGAGGGGAGCGGACATATACACACACAGACACACAATGTTTCTTGAAAAAAGTCCCTTAATACTAGCCACGTTCTTCCACTGGCAGTGATCTGTGCGAAAATCAGTAATTATTAGACTACTTTTCACATTTTGCAAAAATGAGGAAAAAGTAGACTTTTGAGATCGATCCGGGAAAATGTGTGTGTGTCTGTGTGTCTATCTGTCTGTCTATCTGTGTGTCTGGCTGGCTGTGGGTGTCCCCCCCCCCCCCCCCCCCCGATCAACTCATAAACGGCTGCTGCAATCGAAACCATTTTTAGTATGAGTAAAGATGTATACCGGAATATCTCAAGCCCAAATTTGAAAATGATGTCAGTACTACCAACTGCTGAAAAAACGCACTAGAAATTTGAGCTCAATGTTGGATATCTTGCAAGGTATGCATGGGAGCTATTCCAAAATTGGCACACAAGTAGATAATGCTATTTCTGTTTAATTTCCAGGAGGCCATGCGTGACAATGTTGCCAAAATAATTTTAAGCTTTCTGATAGGTCAAGTTTTTAAATGCATATAAATTCTGCATTATCAATTGGATTTCAACCAAATTTTGTATGTAATATGTGGACAGATATGACTGAGCGTATTCGTAAGAACCACCAGGGCTGCCAAATGTTAATAATTGCTCTCTCTATTTTTTATCCAAATACCAAAATATCAGAAAGTGTGCAAGCCGACAGCTTTAAACTATGCACACGTTTAGTACCTTAAATTTTAGATTAATTTGGAGTAACTAATATAGTCAGTTCTACCAACATGATTCTAAGCCTGCTGATAGCACCAAATTTTAAATACATGTAACTCCTATACTATCAGTTGGATTTCAACCAAATTTCGCATGTGCTATATGTACCATAACAGATATGACTATGCTTATTCTTAAGAGGAATCAGGGCTGCCAACTGTTAATAAATGCTGTCTATATATTTTTTCCCTAATATCAATAAATCAGAAAATATGCAAGCCTACAGCTCCATAATTTGCACACCTATAGCACCTGGCATTCTAGATAAATTTGGAGTAATCAATATAAGACAGTGCTACCAACATGATTCTATGCCTGCAGATAGGTTCAATTTTAAAAAACATGTAACTTGTATACTAAAAATGGATTTCATCCATAATTGGCACAACAAGATATCATAATATTTCAGATCATTTCTGACCAGCACACGCATGACATTGTTGCCAAACATGCTTTTACGCGTGCTGATAAATCCAGAGTCTAACTGCATGTAAAGTTCATTGGAATTCAACCAAATTGTGTATTCTGTACCTTAATAGATGGAACGAAGATGTATATATTAAGTCGCCAGGGCTGCCAACAGTACTGCTCTATTAGGCTACATTATACCAGGTATATTTCGAACTAATTAGACATTTCGATATTAACAAGTTAATTTCGTCATTACTCTACATAGGTTCATATACACTAGTTTAATCATTGCTATGAAACTTAATTTTAGGAAAAGTAGGCTCTTTATTTCGCCACGGAAATTCTTGTTAGGGTTTTAATATGTGTTTGAAATTTGTTGCAAATGATTATTTTATCATAATTTCATACAACATGTTGCGGTATGTTGATTTAGGCGTTCAATTTTCAATCCTTCTTTATGATGCACCATATAAGGTTTAATACCAAGCGAATTTTTAGTGTTACGCTACCGGTATACATTTATCTTGTGTCCATGATATTTATCAATTCATTCATATCGGCTGATGTTGTTGTTTGAGTCTTCAGTCTTTTGACTGGTTTTATCCCGCTCTCCATGCCTCCCTGTCCTGAGCTAAGCGTTTCATCTCTACACAGCTACCACACCCCACATTCGAGGCAAACTGTTTAACATATTCTAATCTCGGTCTACCCCTACAGTTCTTGTCCTCGACCCTTCCTTCCTTAACTAAGTTTGCTATTCCTGGGTGTCTTAGTATGTGTCCTACCAACTTATCTCTTCTCTTCATTAGCAGTCGCCAGAAACATCTCTCCCCTCCCACTCGTCTAAATACCTCTTCGTTTGTAACCCTCTCTTCCCATCTGATCTTCATCATTCTCCTGTAACACCACATTTCTAACGCTTCAAATCTCCTCTTTTCTGCTGCACCAATAGTCCAATTTTCACTTCCATAGAGTGCCACACTCGATGTCAACTGATTCCTTTTCTGTAGAAATGCTTTCCTTGCCTGAGCCAACCTACTTTTTATATCCTCTTTCCTCCAACCATCACTAGTTATTTTGCTTCCTAAGTAACTTAACACAAGTCTTCTGAAATTCGGAGATATAGAATGCCAGTGAAATATTTCGCACAGCCACCATGTTGGATTGTTGAAAAGTAATAAAATTTGTAGGGCCCGGTCGGGGTCGGCCAGAATAGTACTATGACTTTACCGAATTTAATTGAAATCTATCCAGCCACTTAGTGTTTATTAGTGGGAGTTGGGGGCACACACACGGACACACACGGACAAAGGGTGATCTCATAAGCCTATTTTTTCATAAATAGAAATAGGCTAAAAACGAGATTTTAAAATTGACACTGGCGCCATTTCGTGGTTAAGAAAACAATTAAGGTTGATTGCTGTCACAGATTAGTTGACATTGAGAATCGTCTAAATATTTCGGAAGGTCACCATATTGAATTTGTATATGCATTGTAGGCCATAGAGCTATGTACTATTAGATGATGATTATTGCGTAGGTGCATTGTTCAAACGTTGGTTTCGATCGCATGATTAGGACACAAGAAATTAAACCTTAATTTTAAAATTTCGCACAGCCGCCATCTTGAAGTTATGTAAGCAATTGAGCTGAATAGGATGTCAGTGCATTACAAGGTGTATACCATTTGCTGTACCATGTGTAACGGCGCTCGGATGGTTTAAATGCGAGAAAAGTCTATTTAAATACAACAACTTCGCTTGGCCGCCATGTTCGCTTTGTAAAGAGATTTTTGAGAGTCCCATCGTTACACTTCTATTAGTGCTTTTTTCCACCATACAAAACGTCAAGGTGATATCTGTAATAGTTTCGGAGATATGAAATGCCGGTGAAATATTTTGCACAGTTGTCATGTTGGATTGGTGAGATGTAATAAAATTTGAAGAGCACAGTCGGGTCGGACAAAATAGTACAATGACCTTACCGAGTTTCGTTGAAATCGATCTAGCAGTTTAGACTCTATTAGGGAGGGGAGCGAGGCGACGGACACATGCAAACACACACATACGTACACACACATGGACTATATGTGATGTCATAGGCCTATCTTTCATAAATGTACATATTAAAGGAAGCTTTTCAGTCGTTCAACACGACTGAATAGCTTTCATTATTAGAATTAAGCATCACTGAAAAATGGCTTCTATCACTACTAAATGAAAATAGGCTAACAAGTAAACGAAAAGCAAGAACGGGAGTTTTAATTTAGAAAAGAAATACTATTATTGGTCACAAAGGAGCTAAAGTTCCGCTAACACGTACCTTGATGTTCGGTACAGTTGGGAGTCGAGTTCCGATTGTACCGTTCCAGGGCTGTAACGTTTCACATGCTCGTACGGAGTTCCAAGTTACAGTTACAGAAAGATACCGCTAGCCAGCTCGGGGCCTCGGTATGGCATACTCAGCGGTACGTAACGCATTTCAGTTCTGTTCCGGGTCCCTGATGATTAGTTTAGTCGTTTATTAATGTTAAGTTTTGACCAATTGAGTAGCCACAATTGAGATTTGGTAAAGATGGCGGCAAAATAAACATGACACTGAGGTGCCCTTTTCTAGTGTTACCTCTGGACAAAATTTCGTGTTTCAATTGAAAGGGAGGAGCACACATATACACACACAGACACACAATGTTTCTTGAAAAAAGTCCCTTAATACTAGCCACGTTCTTCCACTGGCAGTGGTCTGTAGGAAAATCGGGCATTTTTAAAGTTTTAATATGTGTTTGAAATTTGTTGCAAATGATTATTTTATCATATTTTCATACATCATGTTACGGTATGTAGATTTAGGCGTTCAATTTTCCATCCTTCTTTACGGTGCACCATATAAAGTTTAATACCAAGGGACTTTTTAGTGTTACGCTATACATTTATCTTGTGTCTTTGATATTTATCAATTCATTCATATCGGCTGATGTTGTTGTTTGAGTCTTCAGTCTTTTGACTGTTTTTATCCCGCTCTCCATGCCTCCCTGTCCTGAGCTAGGCGTTTCATCTCTACATAGCTACCACATCCCTACATTCGAGGCAAACTAACATATTCTAATCTCGGTCTACCCCTACAGTTCTTCTCCTCGACCCTTACTACCATAAGTAAGTTTGCTATTGCTGGGTGTCTTAGTAAGTGTCCTACAAACCTATCTTTTCTCTTCATTAGCAGTCGCCAGAAACATCTCTCCTCTCCCACTCGTCTTAATACCTCTTCGTTTGTAACCCTATCTACCCATCTGATCTTCATCATTCTCCTGTAACACCACATTTCAAACGCTTTAAATCTCCTTTTTTCTGCTGCACCAATAGTCCAATTTTCACTTCCATAGAGCCCACGCTCGATGACAACAGATCTCTTGTCTGTAGAAATGCTTTTCTTGCCTGATCCAACCTACTTTTTATATCCTCTTTTCTCCGTCCATTACTGGTTATTTTGCTTCCTCAGTAACAGAAGTCTTCCGAGATTCGGAGATATAGAATGCCAGTGAAATATTTCGCACAGCCGCCATGTTGGATTTTTGAAACGTAATAAAATTTGTAGGGCACGGTCGGGGTCGGCCAGAATAGTACTATGACCTTACCGAATTTAATTGAAATCTATCCAGCCACTTATATTTTATTAGGGGGGGGGGGGCACACACACGGACGTACACACATGGATCCCACAACCCTATTTCTTCATAAATAGAAATAGGCTAAAAGCGAGATTTTAAAATTTGACGCTGGCGCCATTTCGTGGTTAAAAAAAACAATTAAATTTGATTGCTGTCACAGATTAATTGACATTGAGAATCGTCTAAATATTTCCGATGGCCACCATATTGGATTTTTATATACTTTGTAGACCATAGAGCTATGTACTATTAGATGATTATTGCGTAGGTTCATTGTTCAAACGTTGGTTTCGATCGCATGATTAGGACACAAGAAATTAAACCTTAATTTTAAAATTTCGCACAGCCGCCATCTTGATGTTATGTAAACAATTGAGCTGAATAGGATGTCAGTGCATTACAAGGTGTATACCATTTGCTGTACCATGTGTGACGGCGCTCGGTTGGTTTAAATGCGAGAAAAGTCTATTTAAATACAACAACTTCGCTTGGCCGCCATGTTCGTTTTGTAAAGAGGTTTTTGAGAGTACCTTAGTTACAATTTTATTAGTCCTTTTTTCCACCATACAAAACGTCAGGGTGATATCTGTAATAGTTTCGGAGATATGGAATGCCGGTGAAATATTTCGCGCAGTTGCCAAGTTGGATTGGTGAGATGTAATAAAATTTGAAGAGCACAGTCGGGGTTGGACAAAATAGTACTATGACCTTACCAAGTTTCGTTGAAATCGCTCCAGCAGTTAAGATTTTATTAGGGAGGGGAACGACGCGACGGTCACATGCAAACACACACATACGAACACACACACGGACTTTATGTGATGGCATAGGCCTATCTTTCATAAATGTAAATAATAAAGGAAGCTTTCCAGTCGGTCAACACGACTGAATAGCTTTCATTATTAGAATTAAGCATCACTGAAAAATGGCTTCTATCAATACTAAATGAAAATAAGCCAACAAGTAAACGAAATGCAAGAACGGGAGGTTTAATTTAGAAAAGAAATAATATTATTGGTCACTAAGGAGCTAAAGTTCCGCTAACACGTACCTTGATGCTCGGTACAGTTAGGAGGCGAGTTCCGACTGTACCGTTCCATGCGTAACGTTCCGCTAACACGTACCTTGATGCTCGGTACAGTTAGGAGGCGAGTTTCGACTGTACCGTTCCAGGGCTGTAACGTTCCACTTGCTCGTACCGAGTTCCAAGTTACAGTTACGGAACGATACCGCAAGCCAGCTTGGGGCCGCGTTATGGCATACGTTACGTAACGTGATACACAGCGGTACGTAACGCATTTTCGTTCTGTTCCGGGTCCCTGATGATTAGTTTAGTCGTTTATTAATGTTAAGTTTTGACCAATTGAGTAGCCACAATTGAGATTTGGTAAGGATGGCGGCAAAATAAACATTACACTGAGGTGCCCTTTTCAAGTGCTACCTCTGTACAAAATGTCGTGTTTCAATTGATAGAGGGGAGCAGACATATACACACACAGACACACAATGTTTCTTGAAAAAAGTCCCTTAATACTAGCCACGTTCTTCCACTGGCAGTGATCTGTGCGAAAATCAGGAATTATTAGTCTACTTTTCAAATTTTGCAAAATGAGGAAAAAGTAGACTTTTGAGATCGATACGGGAAAATGTGTGAGTGTCTGTGTGTCTATCTGTCTGTCTATCTGTCTGTCTGGCTGGCTGTGGGTGTCCTCCCCCCCCCCTATCAACTCATAAACGGCTGCAGCAATCGAGAACAATTTTTAGTATGAGTAAAGATGTATACCGGAATATCTCAAGCCCAAATTTGAAAATGATGTCAGTGCTACCAACTGCTGAAAAACTCACTAGAAATTTGAGCTCCATGTTGGATATCTTGCAAGGTATGCATGGGAGCTATTCCAAAATTGGCACACAAGTAGATAATGCTATTTCTGTTTAATTTCCAGGAGGCCATGCGTGACAATTTTGCCAAAATAATTTTAAGCTTTCTGATAGGTCAAGTTTTTAAATGCATATAACTTCTGCACTATCAATTGGATTTCAACCAAATTTTTTATGTAATATGTGGACAGATATGACTGAGCGTATTCGTAAGAACCACCAGGGCTGCAAACTGTTAATAATTGCTCTCTCTATTTTTTATCCAAATACCAAAATTTCAGAAAGTATGCAAACCGACAGCTTTAAACTATGCACACGTTTAGTACCTTAAATTTTAGATTAATTTGGAGTAACTAATATAGTCAGTTCTACCAACATGATTCTAAGCCTGCTGGTAGCACCATATTTTAAATACATGTAACTCCTATACTATCAGTTGGATTTCAACCAAATTTCGCATGTGCTATATGTACCATAACAGATATGACTATGCTTATTCTTAAGAGGAATCAGGGCTGCCAACTGTTAATAAATGCTGTCTATATATGTTTTCCCTAATATCAATAAATCAGAAAATATGCAAGCCAACAGCTCCATAATTTGCACACCTATAGCACCTGGCATTCTAGATAAATTTGGAGTAATCAATATAAGACAGTGCTACCAACATGATTCTATGCCTGCAGATAGGTTCAATTTTAAAAAACATGTAACTTGTATACTAAAAATGGATTTCATCCATAATTGGCACAACAAGATATCATAATATTTCAGATCATTTCTGACCAGCACATGCATGACATTGTTGCCAAACATGCTTTTACGCGTGCTGATAAATCCAGAGTCTAACTGCATGTAAAGTTCATTGGAATTCAACCAAATTGTGTATTCTGTACCTTAAGAGATGGAACGAAGATGTATATAGTAAGTCGCCAGGGCTGCCAACAGTACTGCTCTATTAAGCTACATTATACCAGGTATATTTCGAACTAATTAGACATTTCGATATTAACAACTTAATTTCGTCATTATTCTAGATAGGTTCATATACACTAGTTTAATCATTGGTATGAAACTTAATTTTAGGAAAAGTAGGCTCTTTAGTTCGTCACGGAACTTCTTGTTAGGGTTTTAATATGTGTTTGAAATTTGTTGCAGATGATTATTTTATCATATTTTCATACAACATGTTGCGGTATGTTGATTTAGGCGTTCAATTTTCAATCCTTCTTTATGATGCACCATATAAGGTTTAATACCAAGCGACTTTTTAGTGTTACGCTACCGGTATACATTTAACTTGTGTCTTTGATATTTATCAATTCATTCATATCGGCTGATGTTGTTGTTTGAGTCTTCAGTCTTTTGACTGATTTTATCCCGCTCTCCATGCCTCCCTGTCCTGAGCTAAGCGTTTCATCTCTACACAGCTTCCACACCCCACATTCGAGGCAAACTGTTTAACATATTCTAATCTCGGTCTACCCCTACAGTTCTTGTCCTCGACACTTCCTTCCATAACTAAGTTTGCTATTCCTGGGTGTCTTAGTATGTGTTCTACCAACTTATCTCATCTCTTCATTAGCAGTCGCCAGAAACATCTCTCCCCTCCCACTCGTCTAAATACATCTTCGTTTGTAACCCTCTCTTCCCATCTGATCTTCATCATTCTCCTGTAACACCACATTTCTAACGCTTCAAATCTCCTCTTTTCTGCTGCACCAATAGTCCAATTTTAATTCCATAGAGTGCCGCACTCGATGTCTATTGATTCCTTTTCTGTAGAAATGCTTTCCTTGCCTGAGCCAACCTACTTTTTAAATCCTCTTTCCTCCAACCATCACTAGTTATTTTGCTTCCTAAGTAACTTAACACAAGTCTTCTGAGATTCGGAGATATAGAATGCCAGTGAAATATTTCGCACAGCCGCCATGTTGGATTGTTGAAAAGTAATAAAATTTGTAGGGCACGGTCGGGGTCGGCCAGAATAGTACTATGACCTTACCGAATTTAATTGAAATCTATCCAGCCACTTAGATTTTATTAGTGGGAGTTGGGGGCACACACACGGACACACACGGACAAAAGGTGATCTCATAAGCCTATTTTTTCATAAATAGAAATAGGCTAAAAACGAGATTTTAAAATTGACACTGGCGCCATTTCGTGGTTAAGAAAACAATTAAGTTTGATTGCTGTCACAGATTAGTTGACATTGAGAATCGTCTAAAAATTTCGGAAGGTCACCATATTGGATTTTATATGCATTGTAGGCCATAGAGCTATGTACTATTAGATGATGATTATTGCGTAGGTGCATTGTTCAAACGTTGGTTTCGATCGCATGATTAGGACACAAGAAATTAAACCTTAATTTTAAAATTTCGCACAGCCGCCATCTTGAAGTTATGTAAGCAATTGAGCTGAATAGGATGTCAGTGCATTACAAGGTGTATACCATTTGCAGTACCATGTGTGACGGCGCTCAGATGGTTTAAATGCTAGAAAAGTCTATTTAAATACAACAACTTCGCTTTGCTGCCATGTTCGTTTTGTAAAGAGATTTTTGAGAGTCCCATCGTTACACTTCTATTAGTGCTTTTTTCCACCATACAAAACGTCAAGGTGATATCTGTAATAGTTTCGGAGATATGAAATGCCGGTGAAATATTTTGCACAGTTGTCATGTTGGATTGGTGAGATGTATTAAAATTTGAAGAGCACAGTCGGGTCGGACAAAATAGTACAATGACCTTACCGAGTTTCGTTGAAATCGATCTAGCAGTTTAGATTTTATTAGGGAGGGGAGCGAGGCGACGGACACATGCAAACACACACATACTGTGACCTTTATGCATCTCTGATAGCATAAAGTCTACATATTATTCCAACAAGATTTAATTCATGTCTCAAAGCCGATGTGAGAATAGAAGTTGCTTGTGAAACTGGCATGACAAAAGGATGGTTCGTACGTGACTTGAAGCAGCTTTCACTCAGCGCAGACAAAGGCAGTAGAAGGGAGAAAATCCACATCTGGACACCAAATGCGCCCAGACAACACGCGAAGGTCGTTCAACTACGCGGGTAAATGCGAAAACCTCAACGATCACCTACCAAATAATCCCCGCCCATTTGAAAGGAATTAGAGCAGTAATTAGAACACAGAAACAGGTATTATACCATCGTATAGGGGACTATCCCAGCCTCTCAGAGATATCGTCAAAATTTAAATTGGATCATTCTGTGATTTTTACCAGAATTAAAATGAAATCAGGGGGTGATTCGAAACGACCAATGGCAGCGAGAGACGCTAGACGCGACCAAATCCCGCCGAAATTAAGGGACAATGAAGCAAATTACGGAGCTCATTATATAAGGATCCAACGATCGGATTTTGGATAAAAAGGAGTCATTGAGACATTGGAAATGAGGACGTTCTAGGGAGCTAGTTTGCATATTCATGTGAGTGTTATTTTGGAAATAAATTCTGAAACTCCCCTACTCCACGTCCCTCTAAGAGAAATCGTATAAATAATGGATTGAAACACAGCGAAGTCAGTCTACTTTGGGGCACCACGGGAGGCGGAAGCCTTGGCCCAGAGCGATCAGAAAGTACAGTGATTTTTACAAGTTCTATAAGTCTACTTTGGGGCATCACGGGAGGCGGAAGCCTTGGCCCCGAGCGATCAGAAAGTACCTTAATTTTTACAAGTTCTATAAGTCCACTTTGGGGCACCACGGGAGGCGGAAGCGTTGGCCCTGAGCGATCGGAATGTACAGTGATTTTTACAAGTTCTATAAGTCTACTTTGGGGCATCACGGGAGGCGGATGCCTTGGCCCTGAGCGATCAGAAAGTACAGTGATTTTTACAAGTTCTATAAGTCTACGTTGGGGCATCACGGGAGGCGGAAGCCTTGGCCCTGAGCGATCAGAAAGTACCTTAATTTTTACAAGTTCTATAAGTCTACTTTGGGGCATCGCTGAGGCGAGAGCCTGCGCTTGAGAGCATAAGAAAGTACCGTGATTTTTAAAGTTTTTATCAGTGCTAAATACTCGCTGTAGAGGCGGAAGCCGAACCCAGTAGCCATCAGAAAAGTAACATTCTTTACGAGTTTATAAGTAGGAGCAAGTATACCTCTGAAATTTGAATATCGCTAAGTATTCGCGAGTGCGAATTAGAACAGTGCATATAATAACAGTACGACGCAGTTATAATGATAGGTATAGCCGCCTGAGTTATTAACAGATAAACCAGCAATCTTGGAAGCTATTGAACTGTCAGCCGAACTAAGTAAGTTGATGATAGATACCGGAGATAGGAGCATCTTGTGCGAGAACCGTGCATTGTGCTAATAATAATAATTCACAGTGGACCTTTGCTTTGGTGAAATTTTGAAAAACCGTGTGTAAATTATCCTCCTATCAAGATGAACCAACTAATGAAGAAGACTGGTATCATGGACCAGAACCGCATCAGGAAATATGAGAGATAAGTAAATAATCGGATGAGGCATGTTGGCCATAATGTTTCCCATCAAGGGGGTCGGATAAGTTTATCTCGATCATAAGCAATTATGATAAAAGTAGATATGTTAGGCATAACAGGCATGTTTTGTGTAGATTTGTGTGTTTATCAGTAATGAGTATTTTTGTGTGTTATAACGTAATAACTATATGAGCATCAAAGTTCTAATTTAAATATGTTTTGTTTGGGATGTCATTAATCTTGCTGAATGCACAGTTAAGGGAATAATTGGTTTGATAGTGCTTATGCACGATGTGAATGTAAAAGCTAATATAGGGAAGACCGCTCGATAATGTGACGAGACCAGTAAGTGACACTGAAATTATGTGAATAATAAGTATGGTAAGTGATTATCACACGAAGGTAAAAGGAGGTAAGACAAGAATGGCTGGAGGGTAATGCGATATATTCAGATAAGGCTGAGAGTCGATTCTGGGTCGAGCAGAATTAAAGCGGAGGTGATATTCCCGCGTTCTACGATGATATAATGGTAAGTGAAATTAATAGCGGAGGTGATATTCCCGCGTTCTACGATGATATAATGGTAAGTGAAATGATTGAGTTCATTATCTGATGAGAGTCCACTTTAGCTCCGTCGGAAAGGTATTGTACTGCTCGAGCCCAGGTAGTTAAAAGGGAGTCTTTAAGAGGCAGGTAGAAGTGTGGTAAGCCGTCTGAATTCTAAAAGCAGCCATGAAGGTTATTGCTAGCCAGCTGGTTAGGGCGATGAAAGTGTCTGTCACAACGTCGACGGTGTCATTGTATTCTATGAAGGGAGGTAGCCCGACTTCCTGGGGTTCCTTCTTGTGTGCCGCTTTAGGAAGCGACGTATTCTATTGTCAATATTTTTGAGTGCATTCATTATAATTGTTTGTTTATTAATAATCACGGGGCACCCTGCCGAAGTATTTATTTGATGCTTCATGTATGATGACTTGTTAATTTTACCATAATTAACGGAGTTATGACTCTGAGAGAAGTAATTGTTTTTAAGTTATAAATACACACATGCCCGTAACCTAGAATAAATCTATTGCCTTCATTATCTGACTCTTGTGAGGAAAGATGATGATTGTACGAGAAAACATGTCCGAGTTCCCAAAAACCAATTTTGCAAGTTATAAACATGAGTGCGCATAAGTTGTTGTGATAGAATGGCTGTGTTATTTAAGCCATAGTTGTTTGAACTAAGTCTGTTGACGTAAATTCTTGAACTTGAAGCAGTGGACTGCAGTAAAATAGACTATTTTTCTTTTCTTGGTTTCAGCCAGTGTGATAACATTTATTTTGCATTTTTGATGTTGTTGATTAGAGTAATTTAAGGGAGTTTATTTTGTTTTTATTTGTCTATGGATGGGAGAAAAGGGAGATGATGTTTTTGTGAAATAAATTATTTTATATTAGGAGTTCTCTGACATACTGATTTTAAGTTAAGCCTCCTGTGATCCTGTGACGATATTCCTAGGATGTTTAGAATAAGTTAGAGCCACCCCGAACAGATCACTACCCGAGCAAGAGTCGGCATCCTAGAAAAACACGGAAGGGTATATATGGATTGGGTGATAACATAGTAGTTATTCATGTCCATATTAGTTTTCTTTTATTAATTAGTGGATCACAGTGATGGAGATTGTCAGAGAGTAGCTAGCCGGAGCCTACTGAAGTGTACGTGCCGCCTTGAGGTCATGTAAACAGATGTGGAGCATCCCCTTACATCATGGCGAGGCCCAAGTGTGGCAGACGACAGTACAACCGAGTCCCTGGATGGTTACTGACCCCATATAATGTTACCCTTAGTGGGAGTACTAGCATTATATATACATCATGTCGCCCTGTAGTGGGGCTTGATCAGCTAGAGACATCATGGCGCCGAACGGTGTGGCCAAATTAACAAGTAATTCAGGGGAAAGTAAAGCCAGGAGTTTGTTTAAAATAAATAATCGAAAATGCTGAGTTTATTTTGCATAGTTAGGTAGAAGCAGCGTTTTCGTGGCGCCCTTATATTTGAATAATTAGTAGCAAACTCCAAATGTATGTTGTAGGACGGCATGAACCGTAAGAGTGATGTCAGTACTTTATTGACAGAACTGGGAAGCTAAAATTAACGCAGAAGGGTAAACTGAAAATTTATTCACAAAAGCAAACATCAAATAGGCAGCTCCTCAAGCATATTAAAGTAATTAATGGGATTAACGTAGATTGGGATCAAGCGACTCATTTTATGATTGCAGAAGGTGGGGACGTGAGGCTGCATGCCCCAGTCTTCTCAAATAAGTATTATATTGTGTGATATGGCGTCAGTGGAGGAAATTCGATCTATTATTGAGAGTTCAGTAGCTAGAACAATGGAGCAGTTCGAACACTTTAAGAGGGAATGTAGGGAGCAGAGCGAAATCAACAATGCACGTATCGCGGAACAAATTGCAGAACAGAGTGAATTAAACAATGCACGTATAGCGGAGCAGAACGAAATCAACAATGCACGTGTTGCGGAACAGATAGCAAAACAGAGTGTATTAAACAATGCACGTATAGTGGAGCAAATAGCGGAACACAGTAGGACAAATAATGCACTACTCGCGGAACACAACACAGTTACTAATACACAGTTAATGGAACGAATTGCAGAACAGGGTAAGCGGAATAATGAAGTATTAAAAGAGGAATTAACGGAACAAATTGTAGAACAGGGTAGGCTGAATAAGGAATCATTAAAAGAGGAACTGACAGATAAATTAGCAGAGCAGATAGCAAGAGTTTAGTGCTTTTCAGTCGGTCAACACGAATGTACCCAAAAGAGATGGGTTATGCCCTAATCCTGAAATAAATTACATGAGATTAATAAATTTATTTCAGGATTAGGGCATAATCCATCTCTTTTGGGTACATTCGTGTTGACCGACTGAAAAGCACTAAACTCTTGTTTACTAAGGCAACACTGAAAATATGGCTTCAAACACCACAAAGAGCAGATAGCTAAAATCACGCTTGAGACTACCACACAGTTAGGTCAGATGGAGACGAACTTAAGGCAATCAATAGCGTTTAGTGAAGAAAAGACGGCAGCAAAACTAATATAGCTGGAAGAAATATGTAACGCTAATACAGAAGGGATAAAGATAGAACAGTTAGCAATCCAAGCTACCATAAAAGGAGTAGACAACGAGGTTAAGTCTGCGGCAAAACAATTGCACAGCTTAGAAGGAGAGATGATAGAGATTAGAACGGAAATAGACAAGGCAGCTTTGACTTCAGCAGAACGATGGAGCATTCAAGAGAACGAGAATGATGCACTTAAAGAGAGTATACTTGAAAGTAATGAACTGATAGGAGGTAGGCTCGATCAGCTGGAAAGTGATAAGAAAGAGGGAAAGAGAAAAGAGGAAAATAGATATGAGGCAATAAGAGTAGAAATAAACAAGACATGCCAACAAATTGGAATTGACGGGAAAGAGGATAGAAAGAAACTCTTAGAACAAATGGAAGAAAACCAGAAGAGGATAAAGGAGGTCGAACAGCAGTTACTTGGGAAAATGGAGGTACAAGAACGAAAGATTATTAAGACAGAAATACAGTCTTTGCAACAGCAGGAAATGCTTCTGGAACTAAAAGCCCACAATAGCAGCAAAGGGACGAGCAGTGTGGCTAATCATTTCAACTCAAGCCAGACTCAGGTAGAAGGAATGAATGAACTTAGTCCGGGCCGTGCGACCACAGGTAGCGAGAATAATGAAGGGTTTCAAACATTTAGAGGACTTGCCTCAACACCTCAACAGCCGACTGGCAATAATAATAACAATAACCCAACTACGCAGTATGTCCAAATAATTAGAATGCAGGAGGATCGCCCTCGCAAATTCAACAATGATGGTTCACAAACGCCGAAAGCTTTTTTAAAAGACTTAGAACACTACCTTACAGACAATAACATTCCTGAGAATAAGAAACTCAGAATAACAGAGAAATTACTTGCGGATAGCGTTCTGACGTGGTTCAGAAGTTTTCGCTATACTTTTGAAGACATGGATACCTTCAAGCATGCATTTTTACGCCGTTACTGGAGCATGTCCATACAACATAGTTTAAGGATGGAATTATATAGTAAGAAGTATCATGCTTCACAGCCTACACGTTATTCAGAATATTTTTCGGCTCAGCTACTCAGATTAAAAGACATGGATATTTTACCACCGGAGTCAGAACTGGTGATGACAATCGGTAAACAGCTTCCGTTACCGGTACAACAGTTTTTAATTGCGGCAAACGTCTCGAGCGCGCTGCAAGCAGAGGAGGTGTTACGTCAGTTGGATGAGACTTCATTAAATAATCAAAATAGGCACGTCAGAGCGAGTAACAGCACAGCGCTGGTACATCAAGCCGAGCTAGTTAAAACTAGAGAGCAAAGCACCAACACGAATGTTAGCCATAGGAGCGGAAATAATAACGGAAGGTCAGACTTGCCAAAAGAGGAGCAAAGGAGATACGAACCAAGGAACGAGAGGAACTGGCAGCCACAACAGTACAGGAGAGATGAATGGAAAGGGCGTGGTCGCGAAGGTCCATATCATCATCGCAGATATGATAGAAGAGATAATAGAACGTGGAACCGAGGACGAGATGAGAACCGAGGATACACGGAAGACAGTCGACGGGAATTGCAAAACAGGCATGAGGCATCACAACGATACCTAGAGGAGTTGCATCGCAGCCAAGAGACGGAAAAGGATCGCTGGCGAAGGACGATGGAAAATCGCGAGAACCCAGATATGGAGATCACTGGAGCAGAAAGTGAATTAGCGCAACAGCATCGCGAAAGTCAGAATGAGAAGAGGCACACGGGGGCTATTAAAAAAAACATGTACTAGAGGGTGAAGGGGATAGGCTAATTTTCACGCCAGATAAGACACAGTAGTTGATAGCGAACATTGAGGAATGTGTCGCAACTTCTGAGGATTTTACACGTGAAATTATTCAACCGGAACAACATTGTTTGAGGAAATTACCAGTCATCATTACGAGGATAGAAGGACTAAGAGTAAAAGGATTAGTGGATACAGGGGCACAGCTATGTCTAGTATCAGAGGCATTAATTAAAGCTCTAAGTGAGAAACAGAGAATACCTACGATTCCAGTACCACAGGTCAAAATTAGAGGAGTAATTCCCGAAAACTCAGCTGTATGCAAATTTCAAGTGCAATTGGATCTAGAAATATTAGGACACACTTTCTCACACGTATTCATGGTGATGAACAAGATGAATGTAAATTTGATCCTGGGGGCGGATTTCCTATATGAGCACCAAGCAGTGATTGACCTGCGTAACAACGTAATTAAATTCAGAAATATGGAAGGATTATCAGCAGTGGAATTAAACCAGAATAACCACGGCTTAGATAGAGATGCTGACATTTGGACGCTGGAGACCATTCCTGAGGAAGAAGAAGAGAGAAGTCAAGCAGATGAAGAGGACTCGAACACAGGAATCATGGAGGAAAAGCAAGAATTGGAAGATGAAATGTGGTCCATGACAGTAGAAGAAGATGGCAACAAAGACAGTTTTGAGGCATTTTTGAAAGAAAAATTAAGAGAAGCAAAGCTAAATGAGGATGAAAGAAATTGCTTGGCACAAATGCTATTTAAACACTCAGCAGCATTTAATACGCTACCGGGAAAAATATTAAATTTCAAGTACGCTATGCAGGTAGATGACTGGACACCATTTAAGAATCGACTCTACCCAATTCCAGAAAAGCAGCGTGCAGCAGTTAGAAAAATTATAGACGAGATGCTTAGAGGGGGCATAATTAAGAAAGCTTCAACCCCATATTTGAACGCCATATTAGCGGTGGCGAAGCCCAATGGTTCTGTGAGGTTGTGTCTCGATGCTCGCACCCTCAATTCCAGATTACTAGATGAGACCGAACGTGCACCACTAATTAAGGATGTACTCAAAAAGTTCCATAAGAAGAAAATATATTCGTCTGTCGATCTTGCGAATAGCTATTGGCACATCGAGTTAGAAGAGAAATCACAGCTGTTAACTGGATTTCTATTCGATAATCAGAGTTTCACCTGGTGTCGATTACCATTCGGAGTTAAGACAGCCGGATCTGCACTAATCCGAGCATTGGATCGAAATTTAACAGAAGAGGTGAAAGACATGACTGTCAGATATGTCGACGATATCTTACTAGCATCAGAAAGCAATGAGGAACACATGCAAAATTTAAGCAAGTTGTTAGAGAACCTAGAAAGGGCAAATTTCAAGATCAATCTAAAAAAATCACACTTCTTTCAGCACGAAATTTTATATTTAGGACATATTGTTGATGGAGAAGGGATCAGACCCAATCCGGTGAAAATTGAAGCCATTAAAAATTTTCCTCGACCAACCAGAGTCAAGCATATAAGGATGTTCTTGGGAGCCACCAATTTCTTTCGTGAAAACTGTCCAGGATACACCGAAGTAGTAGCACCATTACAAGAGATGCTAAAAAAGAATAACCGTTGGTTTTGGAACGAAGAGTGTGAGAGGTCATTCGTAGCCACGAAGGAATTACTGTCAAATAACATCAAACTGGGTTACCCAGATTTTTCGAAGAGGTTTATAATTCAAGCAGATGCATCTTTAGTGGGCATCGGAGCAATGCTTTTCCAAGAAGACGCAGAGAGAACAGCAAGCCGTTCATACCTAGCATTCATCAGCAGGAAGTTGAGAAAACATGAGAAAAGTTATACCATCTCAGAGCTGGAGCTTTTGGCGATCATATACGCGTTACAACAATGGCGTCGTATTATCTACGGTTTCTCCATAACAATCCACACTGATCACAAGGCGCTGACTTTCTTATTTAAGACCACCATGGTAAGCGAACGCATCAACAGATTGGCCATCTATGCACAGCAGTTTGATATACAAATTGAGCATATATCAGGAAAATTGAATGTAATCCCGGATATTTTGAGCCGAAATCCAGAAGAGGAGGCACAGAAGGAGGAAATGTTAGTGCAACACATTGAGCTGACAAACGAAGATCAAGACTTCTTACAAGAACTGAAGAGGTTACCGCAGGAACAGGAAAAGGAGCCATGGATGATGCAGATGATTAAATTCCTCAAGAGAGAGATAACACCTGATATCCCAGCATATCGAGAGATTGAAGCTCAAGCAAGAAGTTATTCATACTTCAATAATATGCTCCATAAATTTATAGATGAGGATCATGTCAAGTTACGAATATTGTTACCAGCTTCGTTACAGAGGAAATTAGTGTGGCATACTCACTATACGCTTGGTCACATTGGGTTAGACAAGACACAAGCAACAATAGGTGAAGCTTTCACTTGGCCACGGGTGAGGATCACTATACGCGATGTCCTGAAGACATGCGATATTTGCCAGCGTGCGAAACCCAATAACTTCCTCATGAGACAATACCCAAAGCCAATATTTCCACAGAAACCGTTAGAGCTCATTGCTACGGACTGTCTTGGTCCATTGCCGAAAGGACGTAGAGGAGTGCGACATGTCCTTGTATGTGTGGACGTATTTTCTAAATTTGTTGTTTTATGTGCTATCCAGAAAACAACATCGAAACAGGTCCTAAGCCACATCAAGAATCGAGTTGTACCTATAATGGGAAAGCCTGAATTTATCCTTTCCGACCACGGAAGTTATTACACATCAGCAGAATTTAATCGCGGATTAAATGAGCTAGACATCAAACATGTACTATCTAGCATATGCCATCCACAGGGAAATCCGAACGAAAGAGTCTTACGTGAGGTCTCGAAGCACATCCGGATGTTCATTTCTACAGAACACCACCGTTGGGCTGATATATTGAAAAATATTGAGATTTGCATCAACATGACACGTCATGAGTCAACTGGACAAGTTCCATACACGTTACATTTGAACCAGCAACCACCGAGATCTTGGACAACAGTACTAGATTGCCCAAGAGATCCGCAGCCAGCACCACAGCTGAGAGTCGAACGGACGGTCACCTACATGAGAGAACAAGCTGACAGGAGACTAAGAAGACTAAAAGGAAAACGCTTTCACAGAGAATTGAACGTCAATGAATTAGTTTTATTGAAGAGGCCACCTATCTCTGATCCAGCAAACAAAGTATTTCATAAATGGTGTTTCCCATACATAGGACCTTATCGAATCATAAGAAATTTGGGGAATAATGCATATAAGATACAGGACATAAACGGCGGAAGCACATCAGTTGTAAATTGCTCAAACCTCAAAATATATCATAAAAGGGAACCGTTTGATCAACCACGGAATACCGCGGGTGTCAACATTATGGAAATCGAATAAAGATGAGCCAAATGCACGTGGAAAGAGGAAGTAGTCAGTCATAAACAGACCTGGTGTTTACAGTGGAAGACCGTGAAGTAAGAGGACTGGGCGAGACAGGCGGACAATAGCTAGCTACCTGCACCAGACAGCCGAGACACTAATCTGAGCAAGAATGTGGAGAGGGAGACAAGAATCGTACCAAGGGAATCCCTGCGCGCGACAGCAGTGGCGAACCAAATAAACAATATAAGGAGTGACGGTGGAACCTTACAGCATCCGTGAGACGAATCGAGATTGAGAAAAAAATCATACGTTCCATATCGATTTTTTTCCTTTGCAGAAGGGTAATGTGACCTTTATGCATCTCTGATAGCATAAAGTCTACATATTATTCCAACAAGATTTAATTCATGTCTCAAAGCCGATGTGAGAATAGAAGTTGCTTGTGAAACTGGCATGACAAAAGGATGGTTCGTACGTGACTTGAAGCAGCTTTCACTCAGCGCAGACAAAGGCAGTAGAAGAGAGAAAATCCACATCTGGACACCAAATGCGCCCAGACAACACGCGAAGGTCGTTCAACTACGCGGGTAAATGCGAAAACCTCAACGATCACCTACCAAATAAACCCCGCCCATTTGAAATGAATTAGAGCAGTAATTAGAATACAGAAACAGGAATTATACCATCGTATAGGTGACTATCCCAGCCTCTCAGAGATATCGTCAAAATTTAAATTGGATCATTCTGTGATTTTTACCAGAATTAAAATGAAATCAGGGGGTGGATTCGAAACGACCAATGGCAGCGAGAGACGCTAGACGCGACCAAATCCCGCCGAAATTAAGGGACAATGAAGCAAATTACGGAGCTCATTATATAAGGATCCAACGATCGGATTTTGGATAAAAAGGAGTCATTGAGACATTGGAAATGAGGACGTTCTAGGGAGCTAGTTTGCATATTCATGTGAGTGTTATTTTGGAAATAAATTCTGAAACTCCCCTACTCCACGTCCCTCTAAGAGAAATCGTATAAACAATGGATTGAAACACAGCGAAGTCAGTCTACTTTGGGGCACCACGGGAGGCGGAAGCCTTGGCCCTGAGCGATCAGAAAGTACAGTGATTTTTACAAGTTCTATAAGTCTACTTTGGGGCATCACGGGAGGCAGAAGCCTTGGCCCTGAGCGATCAGAAAGTACCTTAATTTTTACAAGTTCTATAAGTCTACTTTGGGGCACCACGGGAGGCGGAAGCCTTGGCCATGAATGATCAGAAAGTACAGTGATTTTTACAAGTTCTATAAGTCTACTTTGGTGCATCACGGGAGGCGGAAGCCTTGGCCCTGAGCGATCAGAAAGTACAGTGATTTTTACAAGTTCTATAAGTCTACGTTGGGGCATCACGGGAGGCGGAAGCCTTGGCCCTGAGCGATCAGAAAGTACCTTAATTTTTACAAGTTCTATAAGTCTACTTTGGGGCATCGCTGAGGCGAGAGCCTGCGCTTGAGAGCATAAGAAAGTACCGTGATTTTTGCAAGTTTTTATCAGTGCTAAATACGCGCTGTAGAGGCGGAAGCCGAACCCAGTAGCCATCAGAAAAGTAACATTCTTTACGAGTTTATAAGTAGGAGCAAGTATACCTCTGAAATTTGAATATCGCTAAGTATTCGCGAGTGCGAATTAGAACAGTGCATATAATAACAGTACGACGCAGTTATAATGATAGGTATAGCCGCCTGAGTTATTAACAGATAAACCAGCAATCTTGGAAGCTATTGAACTGCCAGCCGAACTAAGTAAGTTGATGATAGATACCGGAGATAGGAGCTTCTTGTGCGAGAACCGTGCATTGTGCTAATAATAATAATTCACAGTGGACCTTTGCTTTGGTGAAGTTTTGAAAAACCGTGTGTAAATTATCCTCCTATCAAGATGAACCAACTAATGAAGAAGACTGATATCATGGACCAGAACCGCATCAGGAAATATGAGAGATAAGTAAATAATCGTATGGGGCATGTTGGGCATAATGTTTCCCATCAAGGGGGTCGGATAAGTTTATCTCGATCATAAGCAATTATGATAAAAATAGATATTTTAGGCATAACAAGCATGTTTTGTGTAGATTTGTGTGTTTATCAGTAATGAGTATTTTTGTGTGTTATAACGTAATAAGTATATGAGCATCAAAGTTCTAATTTAAATAAGTTTTGTTTGGGATGTCATTAATCTTGCTGAATGCACAGTTAAGGGAATAATTGGTTTGATAGTGCTTATGCACGATGTGAATGTAAAAGCTAATATGGGGAAGACCGCTCGATAATGTGACGAGACCAGTAAGTGACACTGAAATTATGTGAATAATAAGTATGGTAAGTGATTATCACACGAAGGTAAAAGGAGGTAAGACAAGAATGGCTGGAGGGTAATGTGATATATTCAGATAAGGCTGAGAGTCGATTCTGGGTCGAGCAGAATTAAAGCGGAGGTGATATTCCCGCGTTCTACGATGATATAATGGTAAGTGAAATTAATAGCGGAGGTGATATTCCCGCGTTCTACGATGATATAATGGTAAGTGAAATGATTGAGTTCATTATCTGATGAGAGTCCACTTTAGCTCCGTCGGAAAGGTATTGTACTGCTCGAGCCCAGGTAGTTAAAAGGGAGTCTTTAAGAGGCAGGTAGAAGTGTGGTAAGCCGTCTGAATTCTAAAAGCAGCCATGAAGGTTATTGCTAGCCAGCTGGTTAGGGCGATGAAAGTGTCTGTCACAACGTCGACGGTGTCATTGTATTCTATGAAGGGAGGTAGCCCGACTTCCTGGGGTTCCTTCTTGTGTGCCGCTTTAGGATGCGACGTATTCTATTGTCAATATTTTTGAGTGCATTCATTATAATTGTTTGTTTATTAATAATCACGGGGCACCCTGCCGAAGTATTTATTTGATGCTTCATGTATGATGACTTGTTAATTTTACCATAATTAACGGAGTTATGACTCTGAGAGAAGTAATTGTTTTTAAGTTATAAATACACACATGCCCGTAACCTAGAATAAATCTATTGCCTTCATTATCTGACTCTTGTGAGGAAAGATGATGATTGTACGAGAAAACATGTCCGAGTTCCCAAAAACCAATTTTGCAAGTTATAAACATGAGTGCGCATAATTTGTTGTGATAGAATGGCTGTGTTATTTAAGCCATAGTTGTTTGAACTAAGTCTGTTGACGTAAATTCTTGAACTTGAAGCAGTGGACTGCAGTAAAATAGACTATTTTTCTTTTCCTGGTTTCAGCCAGTGTGATAACATTTATTTTGCATTTTTGATGTTGTTGATTAGAGTAATTTAAGGGAGTTTATTTTGTTTTTATTTGTCTATGGATGGGAGAAAAGGGAGATGATGTTTCTGTGAAATAAATTATTTTATATTAGAAGTTCTCTGACATACTGATTTTAAGTTAAGCCTCCTGTGATCCTGTGACGATATTCCTAGGATGTTTAGAATAAGTTAGAGCCACCCCGAACAGATCACTACCCGAGCAAGAGTCGGCATCCTAGAAAAACACGGAAGGGTATAATACGTACACACACATGGACTATATGTGATGTCATTGGCTTATCTTTCATAAATGTACATAGTAAAGGAAGCTTTTCAGTCGGTCAACACGACTGAATAGCTTTCATTATTAGAATTAAGCATCACTGAAAAATGGCTTCTATCACTACTAAATGAAAATAGGCTAACAAGTAAACGAAAAGCAAGAACGGGAGTTTTAATTTAGAAAAGGAATACTATTATTGGTCACAAAGGAGCTAAAGTTCCGCTAACACGTACCTTGATGCTCGGTACAGTTAGGAGGCGAGTTCCGACTGTACCGTTCCATACGTAACGTTCCGCTAACACGTACCTTGATGTTCGGTACAGTTGGGAGTCGAGTTCCGACTGTACCGTTCCAGGGCTGTAACGTTTCACATGCTCGTACGGAGTTCCAAGTTACAGTTACGGAAAGATACCGCTAGCCAGCTCGGGGCCGCGGTATGGCATACTCAGCGGTACGTAACGCATTTCAGTTCTGTTCCGGGTCCCTGACGATTAGTTTAGTCGTTTATTAATGTTAAGTTTTGACCAATTGAGTAGCCACAATTGAGATTTGGTAAAGATGGCGGCAAAATAAACATGACACTGAGGTGCCCTTTTCTAGTGCTACATCTGGACAAAATTTCGTGTTTCAATTGAAAGGGAGGAGCACACATATACACACACAGACACACAATGTTTCTTGAAAAAAGTCCCTTAATACTAGCCACGTTCTTCCACTGGCAGTGGTCTGTAGGAAAATCGGGCAATTTTAGAGTTTTAATATGTGTTTGAAATTTGTTGCAAATGATTATTTTATCATATTTTCATACATCATGTTACGGTATGTAGATTTAGGCGTTCAATTTTCCATCCTTCTTTACGGGGCACCATATAAGGTTTAATACCAAGGGACTTTTTAGTGGTACGCTATACATTTATCTTGTGTCTTTGATATTTATCAATTCATTCATATCGGCTGATGTTGTTGTTTGAGTCTTCAGTCTTTTGACTGGTTTTATCCCGCTCTCCATGCCTCCCTGTCCTGAGCTAGGCATTTCATCTCTACATAGCTACCACACCCTACATTCGAGGCAAACTAACATATTCTAATCTCGGTCTACCCCTACAGTTCTTGTCCTCGACCCTTACTTCCATAAGTAAGTTTGCTATTCCTGGGTGTCTTTGTAAGTGTCCTACCAACCTATCTTTTCTCTTCATTAGCAGTCGCCAAAAACATCTCTCCTCTCCCACTCGTCTTAATACCTCTTCGTTTGTAACCCTATCTACCCATCTGATCTTCATCATTCTCCTGTAACACCACATTTCAAACGCTTCAAATCTCCTCTTTTCTGCTGCACCAAGAGTCCAATTTTCACTTCCATAGAGCCCACGCTCGATGCCAACAGATTTCTTTTCTGTAGAAATGCTTTTCTTGCCTGATCCAACCTACTTTTTATATCCTCTTTTCTCCGTCCATTACTGGTTATTTTGCTTCCTCAGTAACAGAAGTCTTCCGAGATTCGGAGATATAGAATGCCAGTGAAATATTTCGCACAGCCGCCATGTTGGATTTTTGAAACGTAATAAAATTTGTAGGTCACGGTCGGGGTCGGCCAGAATAGTACTATGACCTTACCGAATTTAATTGAAATCTATCCAGCCACTTATATTTTATTAGTGGGGGGGGGGGGCACACACACGGACGTACACACACGGATGAAAGGTGATCCCATAAGCCTATTTTTTCATAAATAGAAATAGGCTAAAAGCGAGATTTTAAAATTTGACGCTGGCGCCATTTCGTGGTAAAAAAAACAATTAAAAATGATTGCTGTCACAGATTAATTGACATTGAGAATCGTCTAAATATTTCCGATGGCCACCATATTGGATTTTTATATACTTTGTAGGCCATAGAGCTATGTACTATTAGATGATTATTGCGTAGGTTCATTGTTCAAACGTTGGTTTCGATCGCATGATTAGGACACAAGAAATTAAACCTTAATTTTAAAATTTCGCACAGCCGCCATCTTGATGTTATGTAAACAATTGAGCTGAATAGGATGTCAGTGCATTACAAGGTGTATACCATTTGCTGTACCATGTGTGACGGCGCTCGTTTGGTTTAAATGCGAGAAAAGGCTATTTAAATACAACAACTTCGCTTGGCCACCACGTTCGTTTTGTAAAGAGGTTTTTGAGAGTCCCATCTTTACACTTCTATTAGTGCTTTTTTGCTTCATACAAAACGTCAGGATGATATCTGTAATAGTTTCGGAGATATGGAATGCCGGTGAAATATTCCGCACAGTTGCCATGTTGGATTGGTGAGATGTAATAAAATTTGAAGAGCACAGTCGGAGTTGGACAAAATAGTACTATGACCTTACCGAGTTTCGTTGAAATCGCTCCAGCAGTTTAGATTTTATTAGGGAGGGGATCGAGGCGACGGACACATGCAAACACACACATACGTACACACACACGGACTATATGTGATGTCATAGGTCTATCTTTCATAAATGTAAATAATAAAGGAAGCTTTTCAGTCGGTCAACACGACTGAATAGCCTTCATTATTAGAATTAAGCATCACTGAAAAATGGCTTCTATCACTATTAAATGAAAATAGGCTAACATGTAAACGAAAAGCAAGAACGGGAGGTTTAATTTAGAAAAGAAATACTATTATTGGTCACAAAGGAGCTAAAGTTTGCTGTGTAGGTTACACTCTGCCTTATGTGGCAACACTGCGAGATGGTGAGTTGGATTCCCATCTAAGCCATCTTAGATTGGTTTTCCGTGGATTCCCACTTCTACTCCAGGGAAATGCGTGGATAGTTCCTAAGTCAAGGCCACGGCCTACTCCTTCCCAAGCCATGCCATCATTACAAATACACGCGTTACTACAGACATCACAATAACAAAGTTTAGACCTATCAGACAAATTCCATAAAAACCTTAACTACATGGACCGTTGAACAATAACCTATGTTCCAAACCTCTATATGGAGCAACAATAAATATTTCGAATCAATGGGATCCATCGTATTGTTTTCAGGAAACATATTTCTAACGTAGGCTACAGTATGACCGCGATCGAAACGAGCAACGTGCCTTGCCCTGTCTGATGCGGCACGCACTCAGACTGAAATCAGATTTTTATTTTTATATTTATTGATATTTCAAGAAGTAATTATCCTATGTTTGAATAAATTATTTGCCTGGAATTGCATATGGCATCGTTCAAACTGGGATAGTTGTTGACGCAGAAAAAAGGATATTTTCATCAGGGTTCTAGGTAGGAGAGTAGATACTGAAAAATATCCTTAGGCTAGATAGAGTATTTCGATATCATGAAAGAAATGCCCCTAGATTAGATAACAGGTATGTAATTGATGTAGTTGTTGTGTAATTAGGCTATTATGTGACAGTTTGTAACAACCAGCGTAACAGTGTAATAAACGCAGTGTTACAATTGCCGTGGTAACTAAATAGACTGTGTAATAGCCGTAAAAGTCTACGTAAAAATTCGGTGTAATAGCCATAATGGTTTTAATAGCTAATGGACAGTAGTACCGGTAACAGTCCTGTAATAGTCTGTAGGCCTACATACATTTTGGGAAATGCTGCTGTACTGTTACAGGCTCTGTACCGTTCCACTTTCCGTTGGAACATGAGAACCTGGAACGTTACGCATAGATACCGGGTGGCTGGTTGGTATAACCTGGAACGGTACACAGTGTAACCGGGTACTGGTGGAAACGTTACTCTATTTCGATAACCAAGAACGGTACGCAGAGTAACTTTCCAACTGGTAACGCTGAGGAATCGTTCCAGTCATGTACCGTTACATACGTAACGTTCCGCTAACACGTACCTTGATGCTCGGTACAGTTGGGAGTCGAGTTCCGACTGTACCGTTCCAGCGCTGTAACGTTCCACATGCTCGTACTGAGTTCCAAGTTACAGTTCCGGAACGATACCGCAAGCCAGCTCGGGGCCGCGGTATGGCATACGTAACGTAACGTGGAACACAGCGTTACGTAACGCATTTCAGTTCTGTTCCGGGTCCCTGGTTCGAATCCCCCCGCCGGCAACCTTGAAGATGGTCTTCTGTGGTTTCCCATCTTCCTTCCAGGCAAATGCCGGGGTTGGTCCCTAACTATAGGCCACAGCCGCTACCTTCCAACTCCTCGTCCTTACATTCCAACTTCCCTCCTTCCCTCCCCAACGGTACTTGTAGCTCACCCATTGGGTGTCCGTCTCGAAGCAGCTACAAAACTGGCGAGCCGAACATGTCCTCGAACACTCCCGGCACTAAAAGCCATACGCTAAAAAAATATATATTCAATATATCCGTTTGTCCTCTCAAATTCTTGAGGATTCATTTCACTCACAACACAGTTTGAAAACTGTCAAAAATAAATATTCACTAACTTTTCCACGCTGTGAAATAGAGCGCAATTTCAGGAACGCCACTAGTCGTCCTTAGTCAAAAGCACCACACACTCAAACAAACATCCATAAAAACAACAGACTGGCAAGAGAGACGCACTTAAGAGCGTCAGAATATACAGAGGGTTGGGGACCAATAGTTGTATGGCGAAGGAAACAACCTGCCCTACATCAATCTGGACACAGCAATAATATTGCAATTCATGCGGTCAAAACGACTACCGCACGACATCCCGTGAGATAATCTCCCATAGTATCATTACAAACAGTACGGTTATCCCACCCTTTACTTATATTTGCCTTTTTCAACTGCGGTTATCCGGTTGAAAGAACAGCAAATACTGTCTACATCACACATATGGCCATTGTCCAGTGTGTGATGGATTAGGCGTATTTGAGGGTTTCCGTGCGAACCCATCTCTTGTTGTCCCACCATGTCGCATCAATGTGTTCCATGTGAAATTTGAACAATTTTTTTTTCGTGCGATCTGCGTTTTTAGAAGTTTTCTTTTTTTTTTATGTGATCTTTTTGACTGTAAAAAGTGATTTGTGAATTTGCGTTATAGCACTGTATTTAATCTCTTACTCTGTATATTTTATCCAAAGTGCTAGGTAATTTTTCAATCTTTAATTGCAGTCCTAGAAATTTATAAAATCATGATGTTGATGATGATAATTGTTGCTTTAAGGGGCCTAACATCGAGGTTATCGGCCCCTATTTATAAAATCAGAAATGCCTCCAATAGTACCTCTCTTTCCTATTATATCAAAATGTTTCCATGTCAAGTGTAATGTTCCTAACTCAAGTCGTTTCGGATGAAAGCCAATTTTCATTCACCTTTCTTCACTTATTAGGAATACATTTTTGTAAGACGCCTTTCTTATCCCCCTACATGTGAATCAAAAGAAACTGCCACGTAAGATATTTTAGTTGTGTAAAATACTGAAGGGTCTCTAGAAAATTGAATTTAAGTATATTCTGTAAGCTGATTACTATGACACAACCATATTGAGACCTCCCATTGGAGGATCTCGGGTTCAATTCCCGGCCGGACCAGCGGGGATTTTAATCTCCTGGGGTAAATTCCCCTTGCCCGTAGACTGGGTGTATGATGTGCCGTTTACATCATCATTTCAACCTCATTAGGAGACGCAGGTTGCCCAGGAGGCAGCTAGAAAGACCTACATTTGACGTTCCCGGAGGCCACACGATTATTTTATAATAATTATTATAATAACAATAATCATTTGCGTGAAAGCCCTTATTGACTGCTGCAGATATAGACAAGCTGCAGGTGAGATATTTAATGGTCGGCTGTGTACACTCGCCTCCCATTCCCAAGATTACGGAATCGCGTACCACTACATTCGTCCACCTGGTTGCGCAGTGGCTAGTATTCTTGGCTTTCACCGGCTCTGCCAAGAAATGTAATACTGGTTTGAGGGTTGGAACGGGGTAGACTCAGCCCAGAGTGGCAGAACTGAGAACGGTGGGTTCGGTTCCTACCTCAGCCATCGTGGAAGTGGTTTTCCGCGGTTTCCCTCTTCTACTCCAGGCAAATCTGCATTGTTGAATGACTGGGATATACTATTATTTACATACACGCTGACCACCTCGAGGTGTAGTGGCTGTCTTGGCTGTCAGCCCAGAAGTACGGGTTTTATTTGGCTCTGACAAGAAATTGAACTCTGATGTACGCATTGGAATGAGGGACACAAATCGTCGGGAGGCAAAACTGAGAAGAAGTATGTTTATGGCCTTCCTATATCAGCCATCCTAGAAGTAGATTTCCGTGGTTTACTATCTCTACACCACCCAAATGTCGGGATGGTGTCTAACTTAAAACCTCGTCACCTCATTCCCACTCCTAGCCTCAGTTACAAATACGCACACTAGTAGATACACTACAATAACACATGTAATCAGCATATTTCTATTCATACGCAAGCACACGGGCTGTTAAGCATAATGCCCAGACTCCTGAATGAAACGACAACACCAGTGCTCAAATTTGACAATTTGGTGGCGAGAAATTAGGAATTTACTTAGCGCTGGAGGTGTCTGAACTCTTTCACGTTTCATGGTGAACTACGGTACAAGAATAAAATGGACAAAAATCTAATTGTCTTTTTGAAGACAATGGATATCATGATCGAAATCACATTTGCTAAACATACAGTAAACGGTGGCGTATGACATCACTAAAACGTTCATTTAAATGTGTTTCGTTATTTCTATCCAAATTCTTCGGATAAGATAGTAGGAGCAGATGGCCTCAATGTTACGAGCACTAAAACAACAATAAGTACCATCACTAATGCAGCTATCACAATTACACAGGGTATCAGACAAAATTCCACACACACCCAAGTACACGGGGATAAATGACCACGATGTCCAAGCCCTTCAAAATGAAACAACAAAATTGGTAGAAATGATATTCATTTCTGTAATTAATACAAACTAGATTGGTTATGAGTGAAAAAAATTCGTTGGTATTAATGTTCAGTTAAAGGGGATAGTAACTAAGTAAGGTGTGCCCAGATTAAACCAACACCTTTGCCTTCTGGTCATCTCTCTGTCGGTAAGGTCCACCACGCGGCGTAGTAAGTAGCATTCTTTGCTGTCACCACGGAGGTCTGAGTGTGATTCTCTGCTCTGCCATGAAATTTAATTCCGATCTGAGAACTTAAGGAAGCTTCATTCAACCTCGTGAAGCAGAACTGAGGAGAGAAGGGTTAGATTCTACTAGTACAGCCATAACAATGACACAGGCTATCAGACAGATGTCACACATACACCCAAGTACACGGGGATACATCATCATGACGTTTCAAAGGCCGCAACTGAATCAATTACAACTCTACAGAGGTGTGCAAATAATTAGAATTAAATAGAGAATTTAAACCAGTCCCATTTTTTAAATTCAAAACCGTTTTATTGACTATTAATGTTTTCTCCCCCCCGTGGACTTACACATATTGCCATAAAGGATTGCGTCTGAAATTTTTAAAATAGGAGATTCTGAGGGATGCCAGAGCGGGGTCAATTTTCTATTTTTCATTGACTTTGGAATGTACACTCTAAGTCAGGTGATATCAATGCATGGTTCATGAATCTCTGAATAGTTCAATAACGGATCATCAGTAAAATACACTTCAAATCTCTCTGCTCTAAATTCACACGATAAGTAGAGATAAGTAATCAAACCAAAACGTGTGGCATTAAGTATTAACGAGGATCTTCTGTTAGTAGAAATTCTAAAAAGTAATTTTACTTTGAGTTTCATAGAAGAAAATATAATTAAAACTCATGGTTATACATTTGAAGTAAATTCAACGCATCGCAAACATATTTTTGTGCATTAAGCCGTGAAATATATAAAATATATTTAGGCTAGTGTAACGGCACTAGAATATTTCGTAATTTGATGATGATGATGATGATGATAATTGTTGTTTTAAGGGGCCTAACGTCTAGGTTATCGGTAGAGCCCTGCGCGGATAGGGAAAACGTTATTCGCATCCGCCCCGCATCCGCAAGACTGTTTTCCACATCTGCGCCGCATCCGCAAGTTTGTTATTCGAATCTACTGGCATTACAATAATATAAAGTATTAAAGCAACACATTTAATCCGGCCGTAAAAACCATCCGCCACAAAGATTTACATTGCATCTCATCCCCGACCCCGTTGGAGAACGGGAATAATAATGGGTTGACATACATTAAAGCAACACATTTAGATAATTGAGGCGAAAGTCGATCCCCTAGGGCCTAGGATATATATAATTAAAATGAATGTTATACAGCCAGAATGGCAACCCTTTTCTGTTCAGATTGTTAATTATGCTTAATGACATAATTTGAATGAGATAAGCTTAATTCATCATGTTACATTTGTCACGAAAAGAAAGAAAACATAGCGCTGAACATCCTGGTCCTAGTAATGATTTTCAACAAGTTCGGATTGTCTTGTATTCTAAAAACTATCCGCAAATTTACTCCAAACATTATCCGCAACTTATCCGTTATCCGCACAGCCATGCAAACTATATCCGCATGGCGATAAATGCTGCGGATATACGCATCCACGCAGGCGCGGATTCAGGGGGGGGGGGGGTCACGGGGGTCATGACCCCCCCCCCCAAACGGAGACCAAATTTTTTTGCAAACTCAAAAAACGAAAACACAATTACCAGACAAATAAAACGTAACGAATTTTAACTGAAAAACAGTTTTTTTTTTCATTTTATTCAATACTGAATTATCTTTATTGGAATTATTATGTTCTGTTACTACTGTACATATTTACAACTTCAAACCTCTTGTATAAAAACTATTAGTTATACAACAAAATCAACTCGTCTATTTTGTTTAGCAAACCTTGTGATTACCGAATCGTTGTTTATAGTGATGTCACGATGAATGTGCAGCAATGCACAGATAGGAAACTGGGGCTTTTTTCGCACCAAAAATTTTTGCCGACGTCCAAACTGCAAGCTTGGTTGGCAATTTAAGCTGTGACTTTCTCCCTTTGTCGGTATCAACTCGACTTGCCGAAGCTGTAACGTACCTTGATCCTCTTCTCGAAGCTCGATGTAAAAGTCGCAAAACACGCCGTTGCAATTTGTACGAATATTTTTGGTGCGCTAAACGCATCAAATTTCTATCCATGAAGCTTGCAAAAAAATTGGTCTGGTTTTGTACGTTTGGTTATTTTGTGATTGCGTTTATAGTGATACCATTTTTCTTAACAATTTCGATTCGCTGACCCCCCCCCCCCCCCCCAAGCCAAACTCTAGATCGAATCTCTGACCCCCCCCCCCCAAACCAAACTCTAGATCCGCGCCTGCATCCACGCAGGGCTTTAGTTATCGGCCCCTTATGGTTCGGGTGATCGTGAAGGTGATAACGAAATGTATACTATAACTAAAACTAACTTATAAACTAGGAGAAGAAATTGAAAACAAAAGGAGAATAAGGCAAAGAAAGGACAGGAGAAAAAGAAATGCCCTAAACCCTCGAAGAATGCTGATTGAGGGACTTGGAGGGAAGGAGAGCCATGAAAGGCAGAGTGGATGGTGATCGAGAAGAGGGTCCGCCCCAGAGGTAAAGGATAAAAGGGGGAAAACAGGACCCATCTCAGGAATTCGTCGGGGTCGCGAAATCCCGAACTCACCAGCCATGAGCCCCTGAGGGTGTAGCAATATCCAGGGTGCACCTGAAGTGGTGGGGCTACATACACCCTGCCTCCTTGAGGGCCTTGAGCAGAAGGCATGAGATAACATGAAAAGAAAAAGAAGGCTGACCCCTCGCAGAAGGAAGGTATCAGAAAAGATGAGACAAGGGCCAATTAAGGCGGGAAAGGAAGAGACTCCCTAGGCCTCGGATACCCTAATACCGTCGGGGTTGGAAGAGAATAAGAGTTGACCGAGTGAGGTCGACTGGAAAGAAGACGTAGAGGAGCTCGGCACAAGTAAGTAGAAGCATTGCCAGACTCAGCTTGGGCCCCGTTGTCGCCAACCCACGTCCCACTAGATGTAAGCCCCTGGGGGGTCGTATTTGGACTCTTGAAACGTGTTTAGCTATATAGGCCTATTCAAAACCTATCCACGACATTCATAGAGATATGTGGAACTGCTTTCCCCTCCACGAGTGCATATACCAGCTGTTTGGGGAAAGAACGTTAAAGAAAAACAACATAAATCTGACTTTTACGAGGTATGTGGTTTACATTTGATGAAAAGCTACTAACAGTGGTAATCATATGTGATATTTGCACATTAGGGCGCAGTGGCGGATGCGAAGTGAGTAATTTAGTTGCGTGCTGAACAAGTAAAGAAGACTGGGAACAATGCAAGGGAAGTGTAATATCCGTATCTGTCAGATGAGGAAGTACGCAGCTGTGCCTGAAAGCCGCCTGTCACTCGCACGTGTGAAACTCAAGATTTTCAAGCCTCTCTGTTAAGCGACAAGAGTCGTGGAAAGTGTATTACAGCAGGGTACCTATTCTCAATGGTTAATATGCAAGTCATGTAGAGAGCTGCAATAATTCACAGATTTAAGGGTCAATCTGTGATTTTATGACTTAGGATTAGCATCCAAGCTGAAACCCATTGAGACTCCAGTCGCAAAGGTCCTCTGTTTGAATTCCGTCTCTGCTAAGAAATTATTTCGATTTGATTCCCTTATCGGTCATCCTTGAAATAATTTCCAGGGATTCCACTTTTACTCAGGGCAAATTTCGCGATTAGTTAGCCTACTTTTAACATTCTGATAAAATGACGTAAATCTAAATTATGAGGTCAGTTAGGGACTTAATAGCCTATTTACAGTTATATGTTTATGAGACCATGTTTTGCCGTGTGTGTGTGTATGTGAGTGTACGCGCGCGTATATGTGTGTGCGTGCGTCCCTAATAAAGACGAAATGCCAGGAGCTATTTCAATGAAACTCGATAAATTTTGAATGGTAATAGAGGTTACTATCAGTTCACTTACGTAGCTTTGGAAAACCTAATAAGCACTAAAGCAACATAGTGGTCATGCGAAATTCAAATATATTAATTTACTTTTCATGCAATTTAATCATCCAAATGTACTGAAACTTGGCACGGTAAATGTTTACACAATGCTTAATGAACTGGCGTCTATTATAATTCAATTTTATGGTAACTTAAAACTGGCGGCTGTTAGAAATGTCAAAGTAATGATTTTAACATTTCTCGTGTCCTACTTGAATATTGATGAAAACCTTCATTTAAGACAAAAGAAGCACTTGCAATATAGTAAGACCATTTTTGCTATCTTAAAATATTATTGATGTATAACATCTTTCCACTCGGTAGCTGGACATTTTTGTGGGAGCGATTTTGGAAAAGAGACGGAAGTGGATGGGACGGAAGTGCATGGGACGGAAACAATGAGCGCGCGCCGTGGCGTAGATCGGTACAACGACGTACTGTAGGCCATGTGACTATGTTTAGGCTAATGTAAATCGCATACGGCTTACCTTAAGGTTTGGAGGCCCCATTAAAGAAATTCCTACAATAAATCAACTTCAAGTTGTCGTTCTTTGGTGTGAAAATATACATTATATCATATTTGCTGAAAACAATTACGATTTATTAAATCTTCATACTTTTGCTGTATTCTCATTTAATGTAGGCACTCGATACCTCGAGTGCTATATAGCACCAACCAACACTCCAAGCAACGTAGGAATCCAGTATATTAACACCGACTACTAACTATAATTGACACCGGGTGAGTTAGCTGTGGTGGTTACGGCTTGACTAATAGCAGTCGCTCACATCCGGGAGGCGAGGAGGTTCGAATCCCCCCGCCGGCAACCTTGAAGATGGTCTTCTGTGGTTTCCCATCTTCCTTCCAGGCAAATGCCGGGGTTGGTCCCTCACTATAGGCCACAGCCGCTACCTTCCAACTCCTCGCCCTTCCCTTCCAACTTTCCTCCCCAACGGTACTTGTAGCTCACCCATTGGGCGTCCGTCTCGAAGCAGCTACAAAACTGGCGAGCCGAACATGTCCTCGGACACTCCCGGCACTAAAAAAGCCATACGCTAAAAAAAAAAACTATAATTGAAACTTCGTTGGCCTAAACCTATCACTGGGAGAAACGCATTTAATATACCTTCTGCACACCTTGTTTTTATTCGCGCCTATACTTGGCAGTGCGCTATATCGGCAATAAGAGGCCATTTTCAATAACACCGCTGGCATGGGTTCACTATCTTGCCGGTATAAAGCGCAGCTCGCATCAAATAGGCAGTGGATTGCTCCCGCATACAGTTTCTGGTATATGTCACTACCGCAGATGCTTTGAAGAACTTCGTTTTATTTAAATATATATTTTCCAATTCAAAATACACAATATAACGCTCAATTGTATAACGCCTCAGCACTCAAAAAATTATTTAATGTAAGCACTCGAGGTACTGTCGCCGGCCCCGTGGTGTTGGGGTAGCGCGCCTGCCTCTCACCCGGAGGCCCCGGGTCGATTCCCGGCTCCGTCAGGGATTTAAAACTGACGTGGGAGTTGGAACGGGGTCCACTCAGCCTCCTGAGGACGCTGTCTGACAGTGAGGCAGCGCCCCGATCACGAAAACCAAGATTAACGGCCGAAGGGACGCGATGCGCTGATCACACGTCACCCCATTATCTGCAGACCAAATGGCTGGGCAGCGGTCGTTTGGTTGGCCTAGGCGCTTCATGGGCTGTATAGTGCCAGGGGTTGATTTTTTGTTGTTGTTGTTGTTGACTCGAGGTACTGTCGGCCAAAATACAGCACTATGTGAAATGTAGCATATATAGCATACGGTTTAATTCACGGTTTGGAGGCCTCATTAAAGAAATTCCTACAATAAATCATCCTCAAGTTGTCGTTCTTTGGTGTGAAAATATTCATTATAACTTATTTGCTGAAAGGATTCGGCACAGGAGTTTTACAAGTAGAGCGCGGTGGCAGAGATTGGTACAGTGACGTACTGTTGGCCATGTGGCTATGTGGAATGTAAATCGCATACGGCTTATCTCAAGGTTTGGAGACCCCATTACAGATATTCCTACAATAAATCATCTTCAAACTGTCGTTCTTTGGTGTGAAAATTTCATTATTTCATATTTGCTGAAAACAATTATAATTTATTAAATCTTACTACCTTTGCTGTATTCTTATTTTATGTAAGCACTCGAGGTACTGTCGGCCAAAATACAACACTATTATATCTTATTTGCTGAAAGGGTTTGTCACTGGAGTTTTTCAAGTAGTTATTGCAGAAATAATAGTAATGAGAAATTACTGATGGTAATAACACGAAGGAATCCTTCATGTTTGCTGGCACAAGGTAGCACTATGAGTTCATTCTTAAAAAATGCGATTAAGTAATATATAATATTCGAGTAACATGTCAGATGTTACACATCATATACGACTACTGTAAGGCTCGTAATTTTTAGCCTACTTTTCACATTTTGCAAAAATGAGGAAAAAGTAGACTTATGAGATCGATCCGGAAAAATGTGTGTGTGTCTGTCTGTCTGTCCTTCTGTCTGTCTGTCGGTCTGGCTGTGTGTGTCCCCCCCCCCCCCTATCAACTCCTAAACGGCTGCAGCAATCAAAACCAAATTTAGTGTGAGTGAAGATGTGCACCGGAATATCGCACGTCCATATTTGAAAATGATGTCAGTGCTACCAACTGCTGAAAAAACGCACTAGAAATTTGAGCTCCATGTTGGATATCTTGCAAGGTATGCATGGGAGCTATTCCAAAATTGGCACACATGTAGATAATACTATTTCAGTTTAATTTCCAGGAGGCCAACCATGACAGTGTTGCCAAAATAATTTTAAGCCTTCTGATAGGTCCAATGTTTAAATGCATATAACTTCTACGCTATCAATTGGATTTCAACCAAATTTTGTATGTAATATCTGTACATAAACAGATATGACTGAGCGTATTCCTAAGAGCCACCAGGGCTGCCAACTGTTAATAATTGCTCTCTGTATTGTTTTGTCCAAATACCAATATATCAGAAAGTATGCAAGCCAACAGATTTAAACTATGCACACGTACAGTATATTCTGACATTTTAGATTAATTTGGAGTAACTTATATACGTCAGTTCTACCAAAATGACTATAACCCTGCTGATAGTACCAATTTTTAAATACTTGTAACTTCTATAAGTTACTATCAGTTGGATTTCAACCAAATTTCGTATGTGCTATGTGTACCATAACAGATATGACTATAAGTATTGTTAAGAGCAATCAGGGCTGCCAACTGTTAATAAATGCTGTCTATATTATTTTACCCTAATATCAATATATCAGAAAGTATGCAAGCCAACAGCTCTATACTTTGCACAAGTATAGCACCTGACATTCTAGATTAATTTGGAGTAATTAATACAAGGCAGTGCTGCCAACATGTTGCTATGCCTGCTGATATGTCCAATTTTAAAATACATGTAACTTCTATACTAACAAAAAAAAATTGGCACAACAAGATATCATAATCTTTCAGATTATTTCTGACCAGCAAACGCATGACATTGTTGGCAACATGCTTTTACGCGTGCTGATAGATCCAGTGTCTAACTGCATATAACGTCCATTGGACTTCAACCAAATTTTGTATTCTGTACCTTAAGAGGTGGAACTAAGAATATATTCAGTCACCAGGTCTGCCATTTGTAGTGCTCTATTAGGCTACATTATACCAGGTATATTTTGAACTAATTAGATATTTCGATATTACCAACATAATTTCGTCATTATTCTTGATAGGTTCATATTCTGTAGAATAATCATTGGCATGTAAAGTAGGCTGTATAGTTCTTCACGGAACTTCTTGTTTTTTATGCTTCTTGTCTGAAATGACGACAACGTTTGGATATTAGCCTATGTTTTGAGTGCGAAATTGTTCCTCTATACTTTAACAATGTAGGTCGTGTACAAAAGCTATTTAGTCCATCACATGGAAAACCTATGCCATAGGCGGGAGAGTGTATAAATAGAAAAGACCAGTAGAATACAGTGTATGAAAATAGGCTGTTAAATTCTTCACGAAACTACTTGTTGTGTGTCCGTCTTCCTGTCAGTCCGTATACCTGCCTGTATGTTAGTCCGTCTGTGTGAAACCCACCTTCATTATAAGTTGAACTAATTAATGTACTGAATTCAAAAGAGAAATTGGTATCAAGTCGAATTTGCCTACGGGACATGTGTCTTTGCATGTTTTGAAGTGTGTCATTGATGCAATCTGGAAATGAGACACCATTTTGAATTTTGACATATTCCATAAATCCGAAACCATTATCGCATTGATGCAAATGTAACACGAGGATTATTTAACAAATCACGGAAACTATGCTATATAATCCAATAAAGCAAAAATAGAAGTTTACTAGACGGAATTGAAAGTTATTAGAATGTGCATTGCGTTAGTAATATGAAATTGGGCCCGGTTAAGGGTGTCAACGCGTAAGGGAAGTGCCCGGGAGTTGAACACACTTTGTCAGCAGACACAACTGTGGATGGTGACCGGCCAGGCAACCACTAACTTGGGTTTAATTAATGAAGGGTCAAGGATGGGATTCTGGAACGAAGTCGGCCATAGACTTTGCGACGGTAAATGGATGATACCTCGCAGAGGCTCTGTGTGAAGCCGAACTTGGAGTATCAGCGATTATAATAAAATTTATTATTATTATCATTATTATTATAATTATTCATTACCTGTGAGCACGTTGGTTTTAAGAAGAACTGATCTGTACATAACTTACGGTGTATCTTCCTATGATACCTTAATTCGATGATGATGATGATGTTGATGATGATGATGATTATTGTTGTTTTAAGGGGCCTAACATCTAGGTGATCGGCCCCTAATGGTTTGGGTGATAGTGAAGATGATAATGAAATGCAAACTATAACTAAAACTAACTACTAACTTATATAGGCCTACTAGAAGAAGAAATGGAAAACAAAAGGAGAATAAGGCAAATAAAGGACAGGAGGAAAAGAAATGCCCTCAACCCTCGAAGAATGCGGATTGAGGGACTTGGAAGGAAGGAGAGCCATAAAAGGCGGATAGGAAAGTGAAAGCGGAGACGGTCCGCCCCCACAGGTAATGGATAAAAGGGGGAAAACTGGGCCCAGCTCAGGAATCTCTCGGGGTCGCCAACTCCCGAACTCGCCAGCCGTGAGCCCATGAGGGCATAGCAATATCCAGGGTGCACCAGAAGAGGTGGGGCTACATACACCCTCCCTCCTTGAGGGCCTTGAGCACAAGGCAAGAGATAACAGGAAAAGAAAAAAGAAGGCCGACCCCTCGCAGAAGGAGGGTATCAGAAAAGATGAGACAAGGGCCATTTAAGGCGGGAAAGGAAGAGACTTTAGTTAGTTAGTTATTGTTGTTTTAAGGGGCGGAACTACGAGGTCATCTGCCCCTAAAGGAAGAGACTCCCTAGGCCTCAGATATACCGTCGGGGTCGGAAGAGAACAAGAGTTGACCAAGTGAGGTCGACAGGAAAGAAGACGGAGAGGAGCCCGGCACGAGTAAGTGGAAGCAATGCCGGACTCAGCTGGGGCCCCGTGGTCGCCAACCCACGTCCCACTAGATGTGATCCCCTGGGGGGATACCTTAATTTAAAAGTACCATTGTACGAGGGGTGATCAGAAACTAAGGTTACAAAGCTTTTGTGAAACGTGTGCGTTATGCTTCATACAACCAATACGGCCAACAGATAGTACATACATTAGGTTATTGTGGACATAGTCTCCATAGGCCTATTGGTTTAGGCACTTGTTGCTTCGTGGGATGAGTTGGAATATTCCCTCCTGGTAAAAATCCTGTCCTTGTGTGTTCATCCACGTTGTCGCGAAGTGTTTCACCTCCTCGTCTAAAGGGAATCGTCGACCTCCTAGGTGCTCTTTTAAGTGAGGAATTAAGTCAAGATCGCTTGGTGCGAAGTCCGGGCTATGGGGAGGGTAGTCAACGATGTCCCAGCGAAACCGCTTCAACAGCGTGGTGGTCTTCCGGGCTGTATGAGGTCGCGCGTTGTCATGAAAGAAGATGACGCCCTCGTTGAGATGTCCGGGCCGCGGTTACATGCTTCGCCAACAGACATCGAATAATTGATGGGATCCCTTCGTGAGACCCGTTTTCCAAACGAGTCGTTATTAGTTGTTTACCTACAACTAGCGCGGTAGATGGCGGGTGGCTGAAACTCAGCACAGTCACCAACCATATGTATTTGAATTACCCCACACCACTAATTTCTCTAGAAAAGACGAAACTCCGTGAATACTGGCCTTGTAACCTTAGTTTCTGATCACCCTTCGTATTATATAGGAGTGCATAATTATGTTCTCATGTTCACAAGAACAACTCTTGGAGAGGCCCGCTATATTACTCTTTCTTAGGGGCGTGGTGGCGCAGCGGTCAAGCTGCTGGCCTCTCACCAAGGTGAACTGGTTTCGATTCCCGTTCAATGCATGTGAGATTTTCGAAGTGAAATGCCATGTCTTGTGGTTCGGATTCCACGTAAAAAGGAGGTCCCGTTGCTCTTAATCACAAGATTCACGCTCTCGTAAAACTACAATCTTCCTTTTCCTTACTTTTTCATCGCCGCCGATATACATTATCATAGGATACTTGAGTCAGGTTGGGCTATCTCATGGCATCCATCATCTAATAAAATGATGTAATGTTTCAAGTCCTCGTATTATAGCTCGTTTACGAAGACTTTATAAACACCTTTGTCACGCTAGTGACTCATGGATAAACACCTCTCGTATATTGGAATGGTGGGATTACTGCATTGCAGAACTTTTATTACGTTCAGGTTTTCAAAATATTTCATAAAATTTATTTGACAAATTTCGTTGATAGTGTAATTACAGTAATAACAGTCTAAGCAACAGAAGTTCATCTTAGAGGATACCACGAATGCTATCTGCATTGAGATGCACTAAACTGGAAAATTATATGCCAGAAGGTTTGAGTCGTAGGAACGCTGAGATCAAATAATAATAATAATAATAATAATAATAATAATAATAATAATAATAATAATAATAGTAATAATAGTAATAATAATAATAATATTAAGTAGTAGTAGTCGTTAATGTTGCTCCATGTAAGAGCTTGGACATGGTGGCCATTTAGCCCCGTGCTCTTGGGTGTGTGAGGAGATTGGCCTGTTAACCTCTGTTGTTGAGATGGCGGTATTAGTGTATGTATTTGTAATTCAGGTGAGGATTAGGGAGGTGGCCATGGCTTTAAGTTGGTAAACATCCAGCCATTTGCCTGGAAAGAAAGTTGGAAGCCATAAAAAAAACTCTTCCAGGATGGCTGAGGTGGGAATCGAACCTACGTCTTCTTAGCCCTTCCTCACCCCGTTCCAGCCCTCAGACCAGAATTAATATTCTTGGCAGAGCTTGGAATCAAACCCGGACCTCTAAGGTGACAGCCATGGTTATTAGCCGCTACACGAACGAGGTGGTCGATGATAATTATAATAATAATAATAGTAATAATAATAATATGGCATCAACGGCCTTCTGTAAATCAATTTGTTTGCAGCCATCTAGGTGACATGCACTTCAAATTTGACGTTCCACTTCAATTGCTATCTTCCAGATAAACCGGGACACTCCTAAATGACGTGAGACTGAGGTTAATTGAATGTAGTCTTGAAATCCTCACATGTGGTGCTACAAATCTTTTACGTACCAATACCACACAATTTGTATATTCGTGGTTTGTTTTCCTTCCTTCAAAAATAAACTGCTGTGATCAGGATTTGATCTTCTAGTCAGCAGGCGGACACGTCGCTACTGATACACCAATGAAGGGTCCATTTCATCTTAAAGTCGATGTTCGATGCTCAAGATATTTGAGACAAAAGCAATTGGGTTGCATTAAATGGGTAGAGTATGACATAGCACGCCATGGTTATTACAAACAAGATAGAATATATATTTTCAGACTTACCTGCTGCTACCACTTGAAAGACGCACGGTGACTTCTGATGACCGACGGCGTTGGAGCCCCAGCACGCCAAGGTTCCATAGTCCATGTCAGAAACTGGAGTGTAGTTGAGGCGAGACACCTCTCCTGTGCTTGAGTATCGAGTGACGGGCACCTCGGTCTGATCACCCGAGTTGTTAAATGTCCAATGGAATGTGACAATGGGAGGGTTAGCATCAACTTCGCAGCGTAGTGCCACAGTTTCATGCTTCAATGCACCATACAGTTCTTCACGATCATCCTTGCAGGTGGGAACAACTGGAAAAAGAAACAATGCAACATAATAACATAGCAAATGGTCATTGACGCGTGATAGAAATATAAAGGTCACATAGGATGTGATAAGTATACTAGACTGTGGTCTGAATGATCCCGGATTCAAAATATTCTTATTATTATCATTAATATTATTATTATAATAATAATTATAAAAATAATAATGATAATAAAACTGTTATTGGATTTACGTCCCATTTAATTTCTGTGGCTTTTTGAGACGCCGGGGTGCCGGAAAGTTGCCCGGAAGCGGATTTTTAACGTGCCAGTAAATCTACTGACATGGGTCTCTCGCATTTGCGCACCCTCAAATGCCAACTGATTGCGTCAGGATCAGATCCTGCAACCTTAAGCATAGCAGGTGTGCCATGCAGCCAGTCACGCTCCGGGTTCAATTGACTGTGAATATACTAATCTCCAGTGGCTGATTTCATTGGCGCCGGGACTGGGTGTTTGACAAGTCTTCATTATTTATTCAATCCTCATCACGACGTGCAGGTCGCACACAGGTATTATATCGAAAGACTTGCATCAAGCTTCCCCAAATTCCATAAGTTATTATACTATTGTTATTATATTATTATTAATAATAAGAAATACATCCTTGGAAAGAGATTAGGGTTACTACAATTTCCGAACACACGTGTGAAAGCTGCGATATTTATTATTGTTCTGGGTCATAAGAAGAATATTCGGGTAGTCATGTGGCATGATTAATAAGTTACCCTCATCCCTGTGTGTCATCAATTCCCAAAACATCAGTTATCATCTTTCTAAACAATCCTTTTATATTTTTGACGTAATCAAATTTCGGCATTCGACTTGTTAGGGAAGTGCAGAAAGTAGTAAGTTTGAATGAATGAAGGGGGACCAAGGAAACGCTTACTATTACACCATTATTATTTAATGCGGAAATGAAGTGCATCTGGTGTTCACAGTGATGCTGAATACAGCCTAGTATTCCTCAAAATAAACACGGTACGTTGCCAACAATGGGGCTGGAACGGAAGCCATTGTGAATGACTACATATTTACATTGAAATGTCCTTTTAACTGAAAAAGAGCTGTGTTTCTCAATTTTCAAGTTTTGACAGAAATTCATGGCCTGAGATATGGTAAATATAGTGGATATTCCAATACATTTCACACCCACATTAGAAACACATTCATTAAACGAAGCCAGAAATGTACGGCTCCGGTCCATGTGTCCCATCTAGTTGTGTGGAGTAAAATCATATGCACTGTGCCTTCAGACGTGCATTTTGGTCATCGCAGTGCCATAAATAATTTAATTTTGTATTTGTCATGTCTTTCCCAACAAGTTTGCAAACACAGCCACAGTGAAACATGATTCATTCATTCCACTGCCAACATCAAGTCCTAAATGATTGCAACAAGTAAATACTTACACATGACTCGCAAGGTGACCGGGTTGCTGGTGCCTTTTCCCTCCGGGTTCGCTGCCAGGCATGTGTAGTCTCCAGCGGAGTGGCGTGTCACCCCTTGCAGAACTAGACTATGGTCACTCAGGATGATACCTGCCGTCACGTTATGGTGCATCTCTCGACCCTGCAATAAAAATAATGCTTCCTTTATTGAGCTTGTACGCATCATACTTGAGAGTTTACTATGTGTATCCTCGATGATAATATACCTTTATAAGTCACAGTTGTAACAACATGGGTACTGATTGAAGGCCCAAGTTTCGAATTCTTTTGCTGGTACATGTCAACCTGGGTGCAGTCATTCCTAGTGTGAATCTACGAGGGCAGATCAAAAAATATGTTGCACTTCCCAGTTATGGCCATTTTTACACCACCTATACAACAGCAACACGCCTATAACGGCATACAATGTAACGTCACTTTTCCACATAGTTTCCAAGAGACTCCAAACATGTCTGTGAACGCACAACCAACTTGTCGATGCCGGAAGCATAGGAAGTTCCTCCAGCATTCTGCAACCACACGGAGACAGCGGCCTTCACCTCGTCATCGGTCTGGAATCGTCGACCACCGAGCTCCATTTTGAGGTTACCGAACAGATGAAAGTCACATGGCGCTAGGTCGGGACTGTAGGGTGGATGTTGCCAGACCTCCCACTTGAAACGCTGCAGCAGTTCACTCGTTTGGCGGGCCTTGTGAGGTGTTGCATTATCGTGCAACAAAATCACACCGGCGCTCAGTTTCCCCCGGCGCTTTTCTTTAATCGCTTTACGCAATCGGTGCAACGTTTGACAATACGACGCCGCGTTGATCATCGTTCCTTTCGGCATGAATTCCACGTGCAGCAAACCCTCCATGTCCAAGATCACTGTCGCCATAACATTACCGGCTGAAGGTTGAACCTTGGCCTTCTTTCGTTGTGGTGATGAGGGGTGCACCCATTCCATTGATGTTCTCTTCGTTTCGGGGGTGAAGTGGTGGTCCACGTTTCATCGCATGTGACGATTCGCCGCAGAAACCCGTTGCCGTCTGCAGCATAGCGTTGCAAAAATGCCAGGGAGGATTGGAAACGTTGTCCCTTGTGATCATCGGTGAGAAGACGTGGGACCCATCTTTGGATTGAACGTCCAGTAGACGCGCCATTGCATTTGGCCGCTATTCACAACATACATGTCGAGACACCACAGCGATCTGCCTAACAGACGAGTGGGCAGTGTCTGTCCCTTTCTCCGCTGTGCCCACGTTTGCGACACACAGCGCGCTGCTGCAGCGCGTTAGAGCAACTAACTTTTTGATCCACCTTCGTATATTCAAAAAGAAGACTTTAAGGTGGGTGCATTATTCGCAGCCCTTCGCCTCTTTCCCCAATTCAGATAACAATTAATTACAAACAAACACGCTGAATGAAATGCGTAATGATTCACATACAGTGAAACGAGATTTACACTCACTAAGTACATGGGATTGAAAACCACATCGATCATAGCCGATAATATCACTCACAATGATACATTAAGAGGTCAGATGACCATCCACACCACGTTGTTAGTATTCGAGTGTTGATTTAGATATTAACAGATGCGTCACACTTGCACGAGAGTTATTCTGGTTTGATTTGAATTTCCTTCCTCCATATGAAGGGATCAAAAGGGCATATCACATTGCATTCTGGTAATTACTTGATAATTTAGATTATTTCATAGTGGAAATATTGAGGAGTATCAATATGCCTCACGTCAGGGAGCGTCCTGTATTCGTCAAATCACGGTATTTATAGCTGAGCTCATTGCATCTGGTGTTACATCTGCAGTAGCTCATGTCGATGGTACATAATTAAGGAGACTTCAAGTTGTATTTTATGTTATGTTATGTAAATAGTTATTATAGGTATCGATGTTCCTTGTTTCTGTGCTTATTAAGTGATACATTAATTCATGTTATATTTATTTCAAATTCGAGTATTTAAATACAGGGTCATCGAAAAATACTGCCAACATTTCAAAAAATTATAGCACCGAAACCCTTTATGTTAAACGTGTAATTCTTTCACTGAACGCCAGCTGGTTAAAGTAAGTTTTGTTTTGGAGGGGACGTGACCTTGCTATGCGCACACTAGATGCGCAGTAGCCAAGGTCGGCCGGGGGCACGTGCACCAATGACTGTACCGCCCGACAAACTGCATCTGACTACAAAGCTGTAATTCGATGGTTTAATCAGTTTAAGGAAACAGGGACTGTAGAGAAAAAATCTAGGCCAGGCCGACCACCAACATCAGCATTGAGCGCACGCTTTCCCAATGGTTGGATTGGTACGTGCAATCATTTCAAGATGGTGGCAGAAATTCGCTCCCGCAGGTGCTCCAAATCCCGAATTTTTTCTTCATACACAATGTTTCAATGTACCCCCAGAAAAAAAAATCCAAAGGGATGAGGTCGGGACTTATTGGCGCGCGCGCCTCTGACCGACCTTGGCTACTGCGCATCTAGTGTGCGCATAGTAAGGTCACGTCCCATCCAGAACAAAACTTACTTTAACCAGCTGGCGTTCAGTGAAAGAATTACACGTTTAACATAAAGGGTTTCGGTGTTATAATTTTTTGAAATGTTGGCATTATTTTTCGATGACCCTGTATTGTAGACCCCGCCTAATCTAATCAGTAGAGCTGGGATTGCTATGTAATTACATATTTTACATATTATTTCATATTTGTGGGTATTCTACATATTCTTAGTGATATTACATAAAATTACATATTTCAGAGTATTCCTGTTTTTATATGAAATAAATTGCTGAATTGAAGTTTCACACTTAATGTGGGGATGTTGTCTGTCCTCTCAACAGGGGGATTGAGGTAATTATGAGTGACAGGTATTTGAGAGGACGATAGGATGACAAGTGATGTGCATGGGGAAACTGGTGCAAGTGTATTGAGTAAATTGCAAAAAGTGTTGAAGAGAAATCCTGGTTATTCATCATTTCGCAGTGTGTGCCGAATTCTAAATGGAGATGACGTTGATCCTCCCGAGGACTTTTCTCCAGCAAAAATTCCTGTCCTAAAATTTGCCCCAGTTACATCATGTGATATTGAAAGATCTTTCTCTGCATATAAGAACATCCTAAGTGATAAACGCCTTTCTATGACCCCAGAGAACATCGAAAAATACTTAATAGTTCACTGTGCTACAAAATTTAATGAATTAACGTGCTTTGAGGTATGAAAATAATAAGTTTCTATTGAATATGTGTGTGATATATTCATATAATATGACTCCAAAGAACATTGAAAAATACTCAATGTAATATAAAGCATGTTTAGTGTGTTTTAACTGACAAAATGGTAAGTTTATATTAATTATATGATATTGCATATTTTGGCCAATCTACATATTTTGCTACATACTTTGGTGCTTTTTGTTACATATTTATGCACATATTATGCCACTTGATATTACATAAAAATCCCAGCTCTAATAATCAGGCACATCGTGTTTGCCAACTGAAAATCATTCTGTTTCGCATTCTTTGGAATGAATAAATCTTCATCATGCTCGTTACTTCTGGCAAATAAAATAAAATAAAATAAAATAAAATAAAAATGTGCATTGTGTTTACACCTCACAGTTCTGAGAAACCCTAGCATAAAGTGTATCAAAATACCTTAAGTGCAAGTTCAGCCATAAACTGCTTCATCTTACTTTTATAATAGCATTTCATACTCCTGAAAGTGAAGATAAAATCACTTTCCTAACATTACTGGTTTCTGGAATTAATTTCAACACAATTTAAACACACCACATGGGTGGTAAACCATAGAAAATATAAGCAGGTAATGTGTTGGAAGAGTCCAGGTTAATATTATGAATCCTACTCTACATTTAGGGAAGATAGGATGAGTACTGGGCTGTATATAATGTTTCAAAATGCCATTTCAAGCATATCTATATGATCACAAGAAGTAACTTAATATACGACTTATTCTGATAAGGTGTACTGAAAGCACATAAACACAATGCAATAAATACAAAATAACTATCCTCGAGCAAAATATACTTGTTTGATAAACAAGCAGAGCATTGAAGTATGGCTACTTACATTGTGAAACCAAGCCAGCTTGTACGCCTTAGGGTTTGCCCGGATATTGCATTCAAAATAAACGTCATCGCCTTCCTTGATATCATCTGGATTCAGGCTAGACCCCATCTTCAGCGAGACGACAGGCATATCTGAAAATGAATTAAAGATGATATGATAAAACAAGAAAAGCTATTGGCATTTAGTAAAAAGCAGAAATATATGTCTGACTTAATAGTTGGATTAAAGTTATAAAGAAATGCTGAGACTGTAGTTGACATTTCGGTATTAAAAAAAATTACAGTCAGTCTGAAAGACTAGACGTTATATCATTTCAAATGACGCATGCTACAAATGCTACACATGTTAGAAAGACTCAGGAGGGCTTCTCGCTTCGCTCGAAGCCCCAGGACTCGTTCAACAGACTCCATTACCCATTAACTTAGGCTTCCCGCACGGGCACCTCTTTAAGGGTCACCCTGTATTTGAATTGAATCTAACATACTGTACACCTCGTTAAGTGTCACCCTGTATTTTGCTCTGACATCCTGCACACCTCTTTAGGAAGCACCCTGTATTATTATCTGGCATCTTGTATATCTCTTTAGAAGCGACCCTGTATTCTTGTGTGATATCTTGTACACCTCTTTAGGAGTCACCCTGTATTCTTGTCTGACATCTTGTGCACCTCATTAGGAGTCACCCTGTATTCTTCTCTGCCATCTTGTACACCTCTTTAAGAGTCACCTTGTATTCTTATCTGGCATCTTGTGGTATCTCTTTAGGAGTCACACTGTATTCTTATCAGGCATCTTGTACTGTGTTTTGCTCTGACATCCTGCACACCTCTTTAGGAGGCACCCTGTATTCTTATCTGGCATCTTGTATATCTCTTTAGAAGTCACCCTGTATTCTTGTGTGACATCTTGTACACCTCTTTAGGAGTCACCTTGTATTCTTGTCTGACATCTTGTGCTCCTCTTTAGGAGTCACCCTGTATTCTTCTGTGCCATCTTGTACACCTCTTTAAGAGTCACTTTGTATTCTTATCTGGCATCTTATATATCTCTTTAGGAGTCACCCTGTATTCTTATCTGGCATCTTGTACTGTATTTTGCTCTGACATCCTGCACACCTCTTTGGGGGTCACCCTGTATTCTTGTCTGCCATCTTGTGCACCTCTTTAGGAGACACCCTGTATTCTTCTCTGCATCGTGTACACCTCTTTAAGAGTCACTTTGTATTCTTATCTGGCATCTTGTATATCTCTTTAGGAGTCACTCTGTATTCTTATCTGGCATCTTGTACTGCATTTTGCTCTGACATCCTGCACACCTCTTTGGGAGTCACGCTGTATTCTTGTCTGCCATCTTGTGCACCTCTTTAGGAGACACCCTGTATTCTTCTCTGCATCCTGCACACCTCTTTAAGAGTCACTTTGTATCCTTATCTGGCGTCTTGTATATCTCTTTAGGATTCACCCTGTATTCTTATCTGGCATCTTGTACTGTATTTTGCTCTGATATCTTGTACACCTCTTTAGGAGTCACCCTGTATTCTTGTCTGCCATCTTGTGCACCTCTTTAGGAGACACCCTGTATTCTTATCTGCCATCTTGTACACCTCTTTAAGAGTCACCTTGTATTCATATCTGGCGTCTTGTATATCTCTTTAGGAGTTACCCTGTATTCTTATGTGGCATCTTGTACACCTCTTTTGGAGTCACCCTGTATTCTTTTCGCTTCGCTCGAGGCCCCAGGTCGCTCAACGCCCCAGGAATCTTTCAACAGACTCCATTAACCATTAACATAGGCTTCCCGCGTGGCTGCATGACGTCACGCACTCGCCGTCCTTTAACCATTAACTTAGGCTTCCCGCGTGGCTGCATGACGTCACGCACTCGCCGTCCATTACCCATTAACTTAGGCTTCTCGCGCGGCTGCATGACGTCACCGTCTCCGTCTCCGTAACGCATAACTTTTGACTCAAGCATAACGATGAAGTCGACAAGATCATTTGAAATGATAAAACCTCCATGGAAATAACATTGCAGAAGAAAGTAATTTTGCCAATACATTTTAATTCTGAGGGCTGGAACCGGGTACATTCATTCCCGTGAGGTAAAACTGTGAAGTGGAGGGTAAGATTCCCATCTCAGCCATCTTGAATGTGATTGTTGGTGACTTCTCACTTCTACTCCATGTATGTGCCGGGATGATTCCTAACAAACTCCGCCTGCTTCCCAATCGTCATCTGAATCACTAATACACACACTAATACAGCCATCACACTAACACACGTTATCAGACAAATGTTCTCACACACCCAAGTACACCGAGCTGCATGACCACGATGTCGCGACAGCACTCAATCAATAAACTACAATAAACCACAGATGGCTGTGAGAGCCAACATACCATCTGTTACAACGAATCAATTTACCGAAAGCATACATGTCCTTATTTTCACAAAATTTTACAGGCATTGCCATTTTCTACATAGAGCAGAGATGTGTATTTCTTAAAGTAATATAGAACGTTATCCAAAAACTTGCGAGGGATTATGGAATATTCCTGTATATATGATTACCCCCCAAAAATTAAGGATTTCCCATACTATTGTACCATAGAATGTATAGACACCACCGAGGGATATTTTAAAGCATTGTGGCATCTCTTCCTATGGTGTTTAATTTATAACACTACATTATAGTTTCCACGCCTAACCCCTTATGAATCGAATACTACTTGCTATGAGCAGATCATTCCTCAATACGCTATACAAGGTATATCTCCCAATATATTTCAATATTCCGCAATGAACACGAACACAACGTAGGAATTTTCATTCATTCGCTGTGGAGCACCCAGATCTTTTTTATTCCTTTTGGAACACTATTTATGCGTAGCAGGTGTTCTTTGCTGTCATGTGGCCTCGAGAGAGGCCGAGTGTAGATCTTTCCAGTTGACGCCTGTAGGCGATATGTGCGAAAGAATGAGAGATAAGATGAATGGATGAAAGGGGCAAGTATTTGGAAGGAAGCGGCCGTGGCCTGTCAGAAGGTAACTTCCCGTCTGGAGTTGAAAATAGGAAACCACGGAAATCCATTTCAAGGATGGCAAACGGTGGGGCTCTAACCCACGTTTACCGAGTCAGCAGAGATTTTGGCCCAATAGCTTAACACTGTGCTTTAGCGAGCGTAGCCACCACTGTCGGTAGCGGGTAGTAGACGTATCTACACAATATGTGTTCTCAGAATACGTTGTCGTATTTTGGATTGTATGGACGCCATCAAATAGTCCAAAGCCCTGTTTAAGTAATGCACTTTATTTCACCTAATTTACTGGTGCAGAAACCAAACGGAACAAGAAGTTCCGTGACGAACTAAAGAGCCTACTCTTCTTAAAATGTAAGAATCATGCCAATGATTAATCTATATGGATCTATCTAGAATAATGACGAAATTAAGTTGGTAATAACGAAATTTCTACTTAGTTCGAAATACTGTATACCTGGCATAATGTAGCCTAATAGAGAACTACAGTTGGCAGCCCTGGTGACTGAATATTCTTAGTTCCATCTCTTAAGATACAGAATACAAAATTTGGTTGAAGTCCAATGGATAACATGGACGTTACAGGCAGTAAAACATTGGATCTAACAGCGCGCGTAAAATCATGTTGGCAACAATGAAATAACATGTATTGGTCATAAATATTCTGAAATAATATGATCTATTGTTGTGTCAATTTTGAATGAAATCCATTGGATAGTAAAGAAATTACATGCATTTTAAATTTGGACCTATCAGCAGGCTTAGAATCATGTTGGCAGCACTGACGTATATAAGTTATTCCAAATTAATCTAGAATGCCAGGTACTATACGTGTGCAAAGTTTAGAGCTATTGGCTTGCATACTTTCTGATATGTTGATATTAGGGTAACAAAAATAGAGACAGTATTTATTAACAGTTGGCAGCCCTGGTTGCTCTTAAGAATCGGCATAGACATATCTGTTATGGTACATATAGCCTACACGAAATTTGGTTGAAATCCAAATGATAGTATAGAAGTTACATGTATTTAAAGTCGTACCTCTCAGCAGGCTTAGAATCATGTTGGTAGCACTGACGTATATAAGTTACTCCAAATTAATATAGAATGTCAGGTACTATACATGTGCATAGTTTAAAGCTACCGGCTTGCATACTTTCTGATATATTGGTATTTGGATAAAATAAATTGAGAGCATTTATTAACAGTTGGCAGCCCTGGTGGATCTTGAGAATATGCTCAGTCATATTTATTTATGTACACACAGCGTATACGAAATTTGGTTGAAATCCAATTGATGGTGTAGAAGTTATATGCATTTAAAATTTGGACCTATCAGCAGGCTTATAATCATTTTGGCAACACTGCGATGTATGGCCTCCTGGAAATTAAACTGCAATATTATTATCTATACGTGTGCCAATTTAGAAATAACTCCCATTCATACGTTCCAAGATATCCAACATGGAGCTCAAATTTCAATTGCGATTTTTCAGCAGTTGGTAGCACTGACATCATTTTCAAATATGGCCGTGAGATATTCAGGTATAGATCTTTACTCCTACCAAATTTTGTTTCGATTGCTGTAGCCGTTTAGGAGTTGATAGGGGGGGGGGACACACACACACACACACAGCCAGACAGACAGACAGAAGGACAGACAGACAGACACACATTTGCTCGATGTCATGAGTCTACTTTTTCCTCATTTTTGCAAAATGTGACAAGTAGGCTAAAAATGTAAACATTGTATCGCATTGCAATGTGTAGCGCAGGAAACTAATATATTCATTACCCGATATACTTTAAAGAATACCAGACAAAATAAGATATTTGAGCAGTGGTTAGCATTATGAATAATTTCAGGAGGAGTTCTTAATCTATCTGAAGTTTGTCCAAAGGCCCTTCTGAGGGTTCTTTCAGAAAATGTTCTGCAATGTGAATCCGATTCATTAGAGGAACAAAAAGACTTTGTTCGAGATTTGTGCACCAAAACTTCTCGCTCTCTAGAAGCAATTGCTGAACACTTTAAAGTAATAATGTATAACTTGAGATTATTTAGTAGCAATATAATAGCTGGAGGGAAAGCGAAGTTTGGAAGTCATGCAGAGCAGACATGAGACGAAAGAATAAATAGGCTACATTATCAGAGCACAATGAAAGTTACTGAGGGCTGTTGTAGTACTTGGAAACTGGAAGGCAAACTTTCCTTCGAGTTCGTTATATGAAAGGTGAGAATAAGAGTTATTCATTCGCCGCTTCCGCGCAAACTCTTGCTTGATTATTGGAAGTCGAATAAGCGTAACAAAAGACGAATAAAAGATGGGAATCAATTAATTAATAGTTGCACATTACAAAAACATAACTTCAGATGCGATAGGGATACGGAACTTCGAATTAAGTGTGCAGAAACGTTGAGAGCCACTTTTTTAAATCCAATATTCCCAAGCCCTCTTTCAAGAAAGATAATTTTCTTGAAACCTACTTTTGACGAAATATTCTTCTCAACACAAAAATTAATTGTTAATGAAACTTTATTCGGATGGGATAGAGGGCATAGTACACAGGCCCATAAAGCGAAACTAATCAACCCCATGATTAGACCGAGAAGGCCGCAGACATCCAAGGATGACTGCTACCAAGCTCATAACCTACGGATTATGGCTGATGCATGGCTGTCGCGATGATTGTTGTTCTTAATTTATTTAAGGATTTGCGGCATTGTGGTCATGTAGCCTCGATGATGATGATGATGATGTTGATAATTGTGGTTTTAGGGGGCCTAACATCTAGGTTATCGGCTCCTTCATGTAGCCTCGTGTACATGAATGTATTAGTGTGTGTTTTTGTAAGTCATGTGTGTATTGTAAAGGCGACGGCCGTGGCGTGAAGTTAGCAACCGTCCCAGTATTTGCCTGGAGTAGAAGTGGGAAATCACGGAAAAAACACTTCCAAGATAGCTGAGGTCGGAATCGAACTGGCGCGATGAAACCGTCAGCTGTGTTACCTTAGGTTTAGGTCATGGGTCGCAACTTCTCATATCAATCAGTTACTTTTTTTAGCGTATGGCTTTTAGTGCCGGGAGTGTCCGAGGACATGTTTGGCTCGAAAGTTTTGTAGCTGCTTCGAGACGGACACCCAATGGGTGAGCTACACGTACCGTTGGGGAGGAAAGTTGGAATGTAAGGACGAGGAGTTGGAAGGTAGCGGCTGTGGCCTATAGTTAGGGACCAACCCCGGCATTTGCCTGGAAGGAAGATGGGAAACCACAGAAGACCATCTTCAAGGTTCCCGGCGGGGGGAATCGAACCTCCTCGCCTCCCGGATGTGAGCGACTGCCAGTAGTCATGCCGTAACGACCACGGCTAACTCACCCGGTAATCAGTTACTGAACTGCACTCACGAGACTGAGTGCACACTGTTCCACATCTCATGTCTTATCTCAAATTTCTGGTGGAGTCGGGATTCGATCCTGGGGCCTCCTAATAAGGTAAAAGAGTGCTATCCCTACACCATGGGGTGTGCACACTTAATCCAGATAAACATTCACTCATATACACAAATGTTGACCTTATGTGCAATTAGGCTAGAAATAGAGACATGATACGTTGAAAAATGAACTATGAAAACTGACACCGTACACAGTAGGACTACGGACCAAGATACGAAAGAGTAGTAAACTCACAGTGAACATTCAGCCTCCACTTATCTTCTAGGGCACTGTCAGGGATGAATGGGTTCTCTGCCCGACAAGTTAGGTACTTCCCGTCGTCGTCAATCACTGGCACGAAAGTGAGGATGCTCAAGCTCTGGTTCTCATCCTCGGAGTACTGTAAACAAAATTAAGTTATTTCAATTTCAAACGATAAATTAATATTTCAGTCATATACACAAGTTTGCTAGACTGCCTGAATTAATCTGTACCTTACGTAAGGAATAGTTCACATATAGACATATTGGATCCTGAAATGAAATTATATACAGTAAAATCCCAGTATCTCTAATCGTCAGTGGATTTCAAAATACATTCAAGTTATCGTACATTTGTGTTATGGAGATATGTTGCAAAAATTTTAAATTTGTGATGATACTCGTTGCAAAATACAAACAACATACAGTGGTCTGAATTTGTGTAATAGGCATGGCTGTTCGTAACGATAACAATTTTCTACATTATCTAAATAAGTTATCAAAAGTTTAGTGATTTTCAGTCGGTCAACACGAATGTACCTAAAAGAGCTGGGTTATGCCCGAATCCTGAAATAAATTACATGAGATTAATAAATACACTAGGATGACCAGTTTCGATCGTCATGGCCATCCTAGTGTATTTATTAATCCCATGTAATTTATTTAAGGATTAGGGCATAACCCAGCTCTTTTGGGCACATTCGTGTTGACTGACTTAAAAGCACTAAACTTTTGTTTACTAAGGCAACACTGAAAAATGGCTTCAAACCCCACAGTAAATATTTATATATTTAACAATACAAGATGCAGATAGGTCTTTATCTACTGTGTCATTAATTGAAAAAAATCGTTTTTTCCTTTATTTTCAGTGCAAGAGCTTCCGTCGCAAAATTCTCTATCACAGTCACACTGTGAAAATACGTAAATGCTCGAGAAGTTTGAGATATCGAGGTTCGGCTGTATTTTAAATGCTACACTGTAAAAAGATACCCGGGAACAACATGCTCATAGTTCCTGAAATTCAAACTTCTGCCACCTTGAAATTTGAAAACAAGTGAACAAATTGAATACTGGCACCTAAGTGCGTAACATAAGGTTCACTGCGCTCGGATGATTTGATCGCCTGAAATGTAATTTTACATATTTGAAATTCACGTGGCCACTATGTTGTTTTTGTGCTTATCAGGTTTTTGAAAGTTACATACCATAGTTACATTGAAAACTTTAACCACCATTACACATTTCTGTCTGATCGCTGTAATAAGTTTTTAGATATTGAATAATGTTGAAATATTTCAAGCTGCCGCCATTGTAGACAGGTTAGACCATAAGCCACAGATTTGTTTACCAAAAATCAATATTATTTTGGTGGTTCATTATGTTTAACGTTAATTCCATCGTTTGAATAGGATACGAGAAATAACAAGTAGTTCCACGATGAACTAATGAACCTACTTTTCTCTAATTTAAATTCATTCCAATATTGTAGAAACTAGAGTTATAAATTGAACTACGGTATTAGTTGGTCATTCGGGCATTAATGATTTGCTTGAAATATACCTGAAACATTGAAATCCAATAGAACACTACAGTTTATTTGAAATAGTTTCCATTGATGCATTATGGCATACTGAACGTCTACGTCTGAAATGCTCAGAGTGAGTTATTAGGTACTTGGTTGGTCTGCTTCCTCTGAAAATGCGCACGGCAAAACGTACACTGTATATATGAAATTTATTAGTAAACCGCTAAGTGTTATGGATGTTATATGCAGTTCAACATTTAATTTGTCATCAAGCGTAGAATTATGTTGGCAACACTGTCACGTATGGGCTTCTCGATATGAATCTGAAAGTTTTCGTCTATACACATGTGCCAAATTATGAACTGTTTATCTGCATACATTAAGACTAGGGTTCAAAAGTGGAGAGCATTTATCAACAACAATTGGCAGCCTTGAATACTCCACATAATATACCACGTTATAGCTCTAAATACATACATTATACTTACGAAATTAGGTAGAAATTCATTTCTTGACAAGAAAATTACAGGCATATTAACGTTGATATTATTTCTTAGCATATAATCATGTTGGTAGAACTAACTTTGACGATTTACTCCAAATACGGCTAAAATGTGTTGGATATACAGTTTGCTAAATTTGAAGTGTGTTCGATAAACATATTCCGAGACGGTTTGACCTACATACTTCCTGATATATTGAGACTATGGTAGATTAATAACGAGAGTATTTATCAGCAGTTGGCAGCCCCCGTGACACTAAAGAATAGGTCCAGTCATATCTGTTACGGTACACACAGTACGTACGAAATTTGGTTGAAATTGTATGGAAGTTACATGCATAAGCTCTCCAGTCTGCTGCGTTCTTACGCATTCCCTGGGAGCGAGTCCACGAGGAAATGTTCCCCTGTCAAAAGCCCTAGCATGCGTGCAGGTATCTGTCTGGCTGTTGCATACTTCCCACTTTACTTCCGTAGCAAAGCTCCCCACACTCTACCTCGCTGGAGGAACTGGCCAGCCAGAAACGAGCAGCCGCTACATGATCACAAGACAGTAGTGCTGAGCTGGATTGGCAAACACCAAGCATGTTGCAGCTACCTCGCACGCGAGCACTACAAATCAAAATTTACCTGAGTTCGGGAATGCGCGTTGTAGAATTCTGATGTCGGAGTTGTACTCCGTCATTCGATTCCTGCGGTTAAAATAATTGTGCTCCTGTCTATGCAACTACTGAGAGATGGTTGCCAAATGTCACAATGGAGGAGGTAAAACCACTTTCTTTTCAAGGCGCGAATTTCAGGATGCTCAATGATACAGGCAGGATTCAGTATTCTGTATGAGAGTGAATACTTGGAATTTGTAACTTGGAGAGGAAGGTGTAAACATTTATTTTTCCATTTTTTATTATTCTATGTATCTTACAGAATGATACATATTGCACACTCACACACATTGGTGAATGCTACAAACATTACGAAAATTCGCAGTTTCCTGTAGGTGATAGGCAACCCTAAGTAAAGACAATTTAAGAAAATAAAGAATGTAAGTAATATGAAGAAATCATATCGACTGACACCAGATTAAAGGGGGAAAATATTAAATGATGTGTGAAGCAAAGAATTTGTAAAAAGTTATGTAAACTCAGGAAATGGAAACTCTCTTATGGGGTAGCATATTTGAAACGTCTGAAACTTAGTGTTGTACGAGAAGCATGTCAATTAGGTGTAGACTGTAGATAAACTAACACATGATGAGGTGTTGAGATGAATACTGACCGGAAGAAACGAGGCACGTTTCTATAACATTCCAAAAGTTACTAACGGGTAGTTTAACTAGTTATGAAAAGCAGGGTAGAGTAGAAGAGCTGTAGAGGATGTTTGGAGTCAGAATATATTTTCTGGTCTTGGACAAATGTAGTAATATATATTGAACCTTGAATGAACGGTGTCATTAAGGACTCCAATAATATTAAATAATATATTTCGTCATGGTACCAGTGAGGATGGTGTGTGCGAATTTCTCACACAAAGGTAAACATAGGCGTCAGATTTTCGGCTGGTCCAAGCAACGATTGTGAGGTCGGCAATACTGCGCCGGATGTTATGATTTTATGGTGGGCCCAGGATTAGTGCCAAGATACCGACGGTTCAACGACATGGCGTGAGATACAGGGAGAAATTGGTGTCAGGAAGGCTTTTGTGTGCGAGCGAATGACTGAGACGGGATGAGTGTTATCGAGAGACATATATACTGAAGACACACCTTTTGGTAGGTTCATGGATGCCGAATTAGGTGAACAGGGAAACTATCGACAGGAATTATAGCCAATCAATGAAGATGACGCTCCTTTCCGCGCGAATTCTTCATGGCCACGAGATTGGCGGGAACGGTCTATTTAATTATTCTACAATCGAATCCGGATCAAAGTCCTAGATTCGTTACCTGTGTGATCAATATGTAATTTTGAGATATGCTTCAAGCTTGGAGGTCAATTTACATAGATGTTAGGGAAGGTCCATCCCTACTCCAGCAACGTTGTGTCTAAATAATATAAATATTATGTGATTGACAAAGGCACTTACATCGTCTTTGACTTCGAGACCGCGACTTTGTGTGTCGTTCGCGATGGGAGTTGTGTTGCCCGCGAGTTGTTAAATATTTTACATCCAAGTTTTCAGATGTGATATGGTAGATAGCTACCCAGCTATAGTATAGGGAAAGTGTGAGAGCTACTCCAACGTAGCTAATTGGCCACTTAATTAATACGTGATTTCATATCGTGCTGTGACAATTCTACGTATGATCATATGAATAACCGCAGTGTCTAGTACAAAACGCAGGAAGGACGAGTTCAAGGAACGTGGTATCTTCAGTGAAGATATCATGATGCAGCTGTACGAATGCGCCCTGACGGTCGCCATGGAGTAGTAAGACTATCCAGGAGGTGACGCTTTCCTAGCGGGCTGATGAAAGATGAGTACAACATTTGAATCTTATTCAGTTTGGATGGGATCGGCTTGGCAGCCAGGGGATTTGTGTTTTAGTAAATACTTTTGATCATCCTGTGGGATTAAATCAGTTAAAGTTAATGTTAGCACAGACGTGATATAACGTGATGGCGGTGCGCGCGATCATCATGTATAATATTCATGAGTTAGTGTTATTTTCAGCAAGGTCAGGGACGTGTGGTCATCGGCACATGTAATTATTTAATGTTAAATCATGATAGGATTGTTGGGAGGTGAAGTTGGTCTGACCAGGTTTTAATAAATCAGACAAGTTTATTGTGTACGCTATGTGAGGTATTTATTCGTAGACGGGAAGCCATTAGCTTCGCCAGTCAATTTCTAGTTGAATTAGTTTTACAGTTTTACTCTGTTATGAGAGAGTTCCGTGTTGGATGCTGACAGTGATCTCACTTCCAGGATGACTGAGGTGCGAATCAAACCTCTTCACAGTTTTGCCGCATGAGGCTGAGTGTATACCGCTCGAGCCCTCAGACCTGAATTATATTTCTTGGCCGAGGCGGGTATCAAACCCGGCCCTTCGGGGTGACAGCCAAGAACACAAGTCGCTACACTACTAGGTGGACATGTCAATGGAGCTATTTCCTTGCTGCCATATTCATAAAACAGTGAATCATTTTTATACATTCTCCGGTTTGTTAGTGATGGGTTGTTGTGAAGCGGTTCATAATTTAGTTAAGTCAGATTACTGAACTCTAGCTCTCGTTTAAGCGTCAAAAATATAGGGTATCCCGTATTTGGTGAAATATCAATTAAAATGTATTTGATTGTATAATTAAATACTGTATACCTTACATTCAATTAAGACAATTAACAGGCATCACAGGCAAATTGAACATTAAATCCCAATTACAACGTGCTTTGAAGCTGGCTAAAAATGTTGAGTTAGTAGGCCTACTTCTAAAGCAGACAAGCAAAGGCGTAAGTGGCCTTACTAGGGGACCTTGTCAACGTAGGCTGCCTGGTCATGCAGATAGGGAGGAAGGCATGAAAGCTAGACTTAAATTAATCAAGTTTGTTACTTTTGTATCCTAAAAGACATAGAATACATTATTTAAGTGTTGCCGCATCTATTTAAGGATTGCTCTTCAGTCAATCAATATGTGGGCGCTTAATATTAATATACATATTGAAATATGTAAAAAAATCTGAACTGACTGATACCAATAAAATTACTCACTTAATAATGGTGATACCATTTTCCTTTCGTCACGCGAAAATAATCAGAGCCTGTTAGTTAATTCGCTTACACGTTATGTAAGAAAATATGTTTTAACAGCTCTCAATATTACTTACATCAGTCCTGGTCTGCCGTTGTTAATCAGTGGGAGGTTTACTGATGATTAGCTTTAGAAAATACACTTGTTTAACTGAATGGAAGATGTTGGTTATTTTAAGGACTTGACGACATCGTGGTCAAGCTCCTTGCACTTAGATGTGTGTAGAATTCGTCTGATAACCTGTGTCACTGCGATGTCTGTACCAGTGTATGTATTTGTAATTGAGACAGGATTTGTGTAGGAAGTGGCCGTGACCTTAAAGGGCCCTACACACGTCCTGACACGACCACCCTAATCTAGGGCCTGACAGCGGTTGACCCGAGAGTTGGATCGAGTGTAGGCTTGTCGGGTGGTGAAAACTGTCAGGCCCTACATTAGGGTGGTCGTGTCGAGAGAACCATCCAACCGCCCTAACCCCCACCATTATCTCTGTCTGGTCGGACCGTGTGTAGGGCAGACTTACTTCACTACCCAACCGACCCTTCAGACTAATTTTTTGTCGATGAATATTTGACCAACATGGACGCGGAGAAAGTGACTATGGTCGAGTTCCTCGAATTTGGAGGGAGTGCCGGTGTTTATGGGACGTCGAAGATGAGAGTTATTCCAACAGAGACGAGAGAAATGAATGCTACAGTTTACTGCTAGAAATTTATTTAAAAAATTACTCCTCATGCTACAGTGGGAGTTATATACAAAAATTACGAGCCTTACATTAGTCGCATATGATGTGTAACATCTGACATAGAAGAAACCTCACGTGAAATTGTTGATACACCGGTATTTTTTTTAGTATTATTGGCACAAATATTAATCTATAGTAAAAGGGAGTGTTTTAGAGATATTGTAGTTTATAATACGGAACTCATTTTATTAGATGATCTGTAGCTTCCACCAGCACTAGCCTAAATAAAGAATACGATATGGATTAACTAGATTAATAGACGCGACACCGCTCATAACCTTAAATTCCTTATAAACAGGACCTTTTGATTCACAGACCAACACGTAATTTCATATGGATTCTGTTAAAATGAGTCATATAGATATGATAAATATCGTTTAAAATGATAAATCTGGTAGCAAAAATATCTACCCCATCCGGGATTCGAACCCCAGATCTCTAGATTCACAGTCATAGGCGCTAACCCTACGGCTATTTTGACTACACAAATATTGTGCACATGATGGTGACTTATTTCCACGTTACAATAATACTGCATTACGGAATTAAGTTTCATTTATATTTTGCTTGTTTCGATAATGTTCCTGCGAGAAATTGAGTTTAAAATGCCTTATGAATAGGCCCTCTTGTGAGTAAAGAGATTGTATTCAGCAATAGCTCATGAAGGCTTGCTCAATCCTCGTATAACCACAACGATTATATTATATTGATAACTGCATTACCGTTATGTGGGTTAATATTTGAATAGCCATTGTGCAGAAACATAATACCGGCAATGCCGACTACTTACAATGTTTGATATTAAGGCATTTTACCATTTAAATACTGTGCCCTTTCCTAAAAGAAATATGCAAATCACTATCCAGCTGCTCAGTCTTATCTCTTTGGGGGCATAGAACGTCCTCCCACTGATTGATTCACACATTATAGGATCAAGCTTAGGATAACACATCACTGAAATGAAACTCAAAATCCTACTAATAAAACTATTTTATTCTCAAAATTTGGCGCTACAACACAAAAAAATAACTGAAATCGACATCACACTTGTTCTAATGAACAAGGAATAATATTCATTAATCATAAAAAATTCAATAATTTAGGTTCCATTGAACCCCAAACAAAAATCTCTAATCTAGTTTCACTTCCATTTAGCAACATTAAAACTTTCTCAAAAACGAGCTCTAAAAGTCTCGACTAATTTTATTACATAATTCTATGTTTAATAAACATATTAAATATTCCAAATTTGAATATATTAAAAAGAAATTTGAGTTAATTACAATTCAATGGTATCAACAATTACCATTTATTTGGGTACCACATGACATTCGTAACATATCATCCCTCTCATCAACACTACCAAAAATGCATTTGTCTTCGGAAACCTCATGTACCACAAGCGTTAAAGACTACTGATTTAATCAATTTGAAATAGACTCCCAGCTATTCGATATCCTCAACTATTACTCGGGAACAATAACATTTATCATGCAACAATGCGCAGGGATTTTCATTATTGTCTCAATTGACAATTTCTAATTATTCATGAAGTGCGGATCTATAATACAACGGCAAGGATAAATGATCAATATAAAACACGGTACAGGTTACCGTTTCATTAAAAGGTTTATTACTTCAGAGTGCAGACATGATCTGTCTCTGTCTGGACCTACCCTAACCAACCTCCATTAAGAAAACGTCGAGACATTACGGTTTAATTTATGACCTAGGGGAGAAGTCAATGCTCCCTCCTTCTTCAACTGGACTTTAAAAACCGCTTTCAAACAAGCGTCAACAGAACTTGGAAAGGCTACAAATCACATTAATATAACAACATTATTCTGAGGTTCCAATGACCTATTACTATAGCTCAGGTATGATTATAATTTCGAAGTTTTAACACTGGGAAGTAAGAATTCAAAACCAATCATAATTAAGGGGCTTCCGACGTAAGAGACATTTGGTTCGATTCTCTGGCCTGCCTCTAGGACAATTCCATTCTTGAGGTCTTAGGGCTAATTCCATAGAGCGAGGGTACTTCACCACTCCTCCTAACAATAATAAAAGCAACTGCGAAAGGTTTTCGCACTCAATTCCATGCTTGACAACAATATCTAGCACCCTTTTTAAAAGTTTGTCACAGCAAACACATTCACAATCAATTACTTCACACAGCTGGTCCCCGCAATTATAATTCCTGGCATTATCTTCACTGCAAATTTTAGCGTGACCATTTATTATTTAGCGCTCAAAGGCGACAATCAATCCATTCGTGATGCCTTCCAAAGTTTAATAATTATTTTCAACGTAATTCATTTTTATATTCGTCCATAATCAACTGATTTGCCTTTTACTAAGTCTCGGCTTTTCATTATCAAGAACACCACTGGTTCTATAATTATTATTATTACCTTAGCACAACGGCTCATACTTGAATTATTACTTCAACAATTAATTTATTCATTACATTATTCTTATTATTTTTAGCACACTACGGCTCATATTTGAATATTATTTCCATAACTTTTATGTTACATTTTCCTTTTTATATTATCCTGTTTGCCTTTTAAATAACATTATTACGTTTATATTCACAAGTATTCCACTGAATACGATTTCATTTGATTAACAAGACATTTTAGCAATTTTCATATTAGATTCCGCACTTATTATTTTCACACAGTTTTATATCCCTGAATTTCCAATACTGGAGAATACTTCTCCGTGGTCATCATTTCTACATGAGATTTCCGAATCCAAAACACATAATAAATTTGGGTGTTACTTACATGGTTTATCTGGCCCCATTGTCCGAATTCCAGTGGAACGACATCCGGCCCACATCAAATTTCTTATTTCATCATGATACACACACTTACACTTATTAAATTGCCCTCTAAATTACACATTTTTAGCCTACTTTTCACATTTTGCAAAAATGAGGAAAAAGTAGACTTATGAGATCGATCCGGGAAAATGTGTGTCTGTCTGTCTGTCTGTCCTTCTATCTGTCTGTCTGTCTGGCTGTGTGTGTCCCCCCCCTATCAACTCCTAAACGGCTGCAGCAATCAAAACAAAATTTAGTATGAGTAAAGATGTGCACCGGAATATCTCACGTCCATATTTGAAAATGATGTCAGTGCTACCAACTGCTGAAAAAGCGCACTAGAAATTTGAGCTCCATGTTGTATATCTTGCAAGATATGCATGGGAGCTATTCCAAAATTGGCACAAATGTAGATAATACTATTTCAGATTAATTTCCAGGAGGCCAACCATGACAGTGTTGCCAAAATAATTTTAAGCCTTCTGATAGGTCCAATGTTTAAATGCATATAACTTCTACACTGTCAATTGGATTTCAGCCAAATTTTGTATGTAATATCTGTACATAAACAAATATGTCTGAGCGTATTCTTAAGAGCCACCAGGGCTGCCAACTGTAAATAATTGTTCTCTCTTTTTTATCTAAATACCAATATATAAGGAAGTATGCAAGCCAACAGCTTTAAACTATGCACACGCATATTCTGACATTTTGGATTAATTTGGAGTAACTTATATACGTCAGTTCTACCAATATGATTATAAGCCTGCTGATAGTACCAATTTGTAAATACATGTAACTTCTATGCTATCAGTTGGATTTCAACCAAATTTCGTATGTGCTATGTGTACCATAACAGATATGACTATAAGTACTGATAAGAGCAATCAGGGCTGCCAACTCGTAATAAATGCTGTCTAATTTTTTTATCCTAATATCAATATATCAGAAAGTATGCAAGCCAACAGCTCTATACTTTGCAAACGTTACCTGTAGCACCTAACATTCTAGATTAATTTGGAGTAATTAATACAAGGCAGTGCTGCCAACATGATTCTATGTCTGCTGATATGTCCAATTTTAAAATACATGTAACTTCTATACTAACAAATGGATTTCATCCAAAATTGGCACAACAAGATATCATAATATTTCAGATTATTTCTGACCAGCACACGCATGGTATTGTTGGCAACATGCTTTTACGAGTGCTGATAGATCCAGTGTCTAACTGCATGTAACGTCCATTGGACTACAACCAAATTTTTTATTCTGTACCTTAAAAGATGGAACTAAGAATATATTCAGTCACCAGGGCTGCCAACTGTAGTGCTCTATTAGGCTACATTATACCAGGTATATTTTGAACTAATTAGATATTTTCGATATTACCAACTTAATTTCGTCATTATTCTAGATAGGTTCATATACTGTGGAATAATCATTGGCATGAAAAGTAGGCTGTATAGTTCTTCACGGAACTTCTTGTTAAATTTATATGAGGTTTGCAAACATTTTCACTACACTAAAAAAGATTATAACTTCACTTAATATTATATTTACACACACAGAATTTAATTTTTGGGTAACAAACACACGTGAATTCTTTCTTCACCAAATCCCACGGGTGCAAATTTCGACGTTGCCTTCTACCTTCTACTCTGAAGTTGACAGTCTCGTACGAAATAACCTCCTTGGACAAAAAGTTCCCTCCTAATTCTGGTGTTTAATTTATCGGCATTTCCAATACTGCACGATAATGTAGTCTTTTCCGGTTCGCAATTGTCTATCTGGGAAAACGGTATATTTTCACGCTTATCCCTGAAGTCGCTATTCTGCACTTCTACAATTGTTTATCTGATACTATGCGTCGGAACTGAATTCGGACGGCTATAGTCTTATCTCTGTGGAGTACTTCTAAGAAACTCCACGTGGCTACGGATATCTCTTTGTAGATTCCTAATACTATCGCCACTGTGTTACCCTAATCTCCTCAATCAGGAAAATTAGGTATTAGCTAAATGTTTTACCCGACCGTGGTATACTTAACGCACTGGGAAAACGTCTTTAGAGTATCTACTCTTTGTGATGTCTCGTATACTTGTGAGATACTATGCTCTCACTTCGAATACAAGTGTCAGGGCTTCAATTACCCTCGCCGGCTACCGTATATGTTCGCACACTGTTTATAGCTTGGCCTACCACCGTAGACTATTATACTTTTCGAAGTTCTAAATTGTACTTTTCCTTTGAAAAGAACTTCAACGATTTAGAGCGCGGTGACACTGAAGAATGCTGGACAGTACTTCGACTTAGAGTACTTCCGCGTCGTGATACAGGTTCGAGTCCTCCTGTGCTGACAAGCAGCACGACCAGTGCGAGGTCTGTTGAGTTACTGCATTTACTGTTGGTACTTGTCGAACAGTATAACTTCCCCTGAAGTTCGTTGTATGCTGAATTATTGTTGATCCATCGTGCAGCGCCTCTGCGCTCACGGAAACTGAATGCGATGTGATGTAGCGTCACGTCCTCTAGACGGACTAAACTGCATGTGCGGTGATGCAACACACCTGCACTAGGAGTTCACTGTAGACTGCATGCTCTTGCTTGGGCTACAGGCCCTTATATCTGATTCGGGCAAAAATAAATAATTTTCTCTTCTTCCTCACCACTTATTTCCAAAATAATCGTCGTACGATGTTAAAAGAAATATCTCTGGAAAGCTGAGGTTTTAAACGTCTCAATGGTATCTAAATTTCCAGGAATCGATCGTACAAATCTTTAATATTAATTTAAATGTTCTCTTCAGATGTGTGGGTAGTTTATTCATGTTGTCTCCCACCATCAGCTTCTGGTTCGGGAATTCACCAACTACGTAATGATGAGTTTGCATTTCTTTCCTGCATAACTTATATGAACTTTATCCACTCTAAAATATCTCATTCCCTGGATAATCATCACTGGTGGAGTCCTTCCTTTACTTAAATGCCTGCAAATGGCTTAATTTCAATTATTTATCTTATTTCCAGGCCCCTCCTCTCATGCAATGCTGCCATTTTATTGATGATTCGGGGCTATTTCCGGAACTTCATCTCACTCGTACATGGAAGTTTCCATTGATCTAATATTACCACGTGCGTAACTCGCTCTATGGTGACTGTTCAGATGACATCACCGGGCAGCTGCAGCCTGGTAATCTCTGGTTGCACAACTTGACTCTGCCTCACGCAATCTTATGCAGCATTTGCTTCTCACCTCTTTATAATTCCCTTCTAATGCCTGCATCAATTCTCTCATTTCTTCGAAATACAAGGATATGAGTTTGATACTGAACCTCTCACATGGGTTCAAATCTCCCCTCCTTAGATAAATAAATTTTCGAAATATTGAGGTAATTTATTTCATTATTTTCCATTGAAAATTTTCTTCTGTCAGTATCGAAGTCATCACACTATCTCTCAATACATTCTGGTTCCTTCTTTATTAGAATCCCGCCATATTTGGGTTTTCTAATCAAAGTCATATCCGGTAATATTACAGGCCGGGCACGCTCTGTCCCTACCCCTCCTTCCTTTCTCCATTTTCTTGGAGTCTTTGTCCTCGGGATGCCTTATTCCTTACGGGTGTGGTCTATCCCTACCCGTATCCTTATTTCCTTCTTCCCTTTTCCTTCATCTCACATCAAGATGGCATTTCTTAAAATTTTCATTTTTCTTCATTTAATGGGTGCATCTAGGCTTAACCTGTTAGAATTCCTGTTCTGGGATACTTTCTCTATCCCTTTCCAAATTTTTTTTTCTGCTCTTCCAATTACTGAGCTCTTGACGGATCTCTCCTTTCTTTTTCTTCCTCAGTTTCCAAGAATAAACTGTCTTTGGATCATATCTTCTCTTATGATTCTGGGCTGTTTCTGGTCATTTTCGATTGCTAATATGACTCTTGTCATCTTGTACTTCTTCTATGGTCCATGGTTCTCCTACTATTTCTATGTTTCATTCGGGAGGGTCTCTTCTGTTTCCTTTATCCTCCGTACTTAATTCCTTCAATTTCGTAAGAATTTCTTTAAGGAAATTGGGATCTGTGTCAAATTATCCATGCTCTTCCTTCTTTCGTTTGCAGGGCTGATATTTCATCATGGGTTCCAAAATTTGTGCCTTCAATTGTTCTTCTCCCAATTCCGTTTTTTCTTCCTCAGACTTATGACTTTCTTCTGGAATTTCACTTTCCTTTTCAATTTCTATTGGATCCTGAATTTCTACTTCCATTCGTGCCTCGACGACACTCTCTATTTGGGTTTCAGTTGTTCTATCCATTTCCCTCGGGATTATTATTTGACTCTCTACGAATTCAACTTCTTCTGTTACAACCCCTTGATCTGGTTTTCCCCCTTTCTCTTCATATTCAGTTTTGGCATAAGAATGGTCTTCTACAATTTGAAACTCGTTTTCATTTCGACATTCTCTCTGACATGGAATTATGATTTCCTCTTGAATGTCCGTTACTTTTCCTTCAGGTGTCTGAATAGTTTTCTCTCTTTCCATAGGAGTCACAACAATTTCTACTTCTTTTTCTTCTTTGGATTTGTTAAGGCAATTTTCGGGATCTTCAGGCACTGTTATGTTATTTTCCTTAATTTCTTCTGTGTCAGTTATGACTGGGATAGCTATTTCTTTTGATTCGAGGTCCTGCGCTAATATATATTCATCATATATTTTCTGGGCGGCCTCCAATGTTTCTTTATATTCCTGAATTTTAACCTTCCTTACCTCGGCTAATTTCTGTATGGTTATTATCCCCCTTTCGTCATACATGCTCATTATGAAGCGATGCATCTTATCCCTTTCTTCTCCTATATACGCCATCTGTTCCTTAAGGTATTTCCTCCTGTCGTGATCTTGGTAATAGGTCTTCCACAATATATTATCCCATTCATTTCTCATTTCCCACAATGATTTCCTTATTCCATTTATTTCCTCATTGAATGTCTTTATCTGTTCCCACGTAGCTAATTCTATTTTCCCTTCTTCAACCATGCGTTTCACAAATTTCTCCTTTGTGTCTCTCAATGACTTTTTAACATTAGGGATTTCAGTATACAATTCTTCTAGTTCTTATTTGGGTATCTTACACCAATGGTTACTTGCCCCTTGCATAAGTTCACCTATATTCTTAATTTCCTCGAAGGTACTTTCTCATTGTTCCTTGATTTCCTCTCTCTTGCTTAGGTCTGCATCTCTTAATTTCCTAAGTTCATCCCACATCTTATTGTGCTCTTCTAGCATTCCTCTCATCATATCCGAGAATCCTTTTACTTCGTTCCAGGTCGCTATTTCTTCCTTATCCTGATCCTGAATGCTAAGGCTATCATTCTTTCCCCCTTCGCTTTCCGAGCCTATATTAACCTGCATTTCTACTTGAGACTTGACGCTTTCCTGAAAATCGTCAACTCTATCTAGCACATGCTCCCCTGGACTTTGTTTACAAAGTTCATCCTTATTTGTGAGCTCCATAAGCTCAACTATTTCCTTATGTTCCAAAGGCATATTACCATCTCTTCGTGTAACAATGTCTTTGGATTCACATTTATATTTGGGAACACTTTCCTTAGGCTTACATCTGTCATTGGCTTTAATATTATCCTCCGCCATAATATTATTTAAGAGCATTTGCTGCTCCTCACTGGATCCCATTAGATCCATCTCCGTACACATCTTATCACTCTTATTTGATAATACAGTGGGCCACTCTGCCCCGCCACTGGTTCATGCATGAGAGATGATATCTCGAACTCATTTGTGGTCCCTTCTCAAAATTTATTTCAGCACGGGTGCTCACCTGAGCCGTACCCGTCTGGTCTATTAACTCTTTAACACTCAAAATCGCTATGGAAGTGATTTTTCAAAAAATTCAAAATTTTGAAAAAAAAACCATATTTTTCAAAAATGAAAATTCTGATTTCTCCAAGTAAAACTCGGGGTTTTCCATGAAAAACTCATCCCCAAAGTTCACGGGCGCCAAGAATTTATTATATCCAAGCGTGAGACATCATCCAAAATTACAGGATTTCGTAAAAACCATTGCGGGGGAAATTTATACTGTCGAATGCCCCACGTTGGGAAAGACCAAGAATTTATTCTAGGGGGGTCATCTAGGGCTTGCCGGCACGAGTTTTCATGGTCCGAATGCGGTCAGTTAATTTTATGTTATTATAGCTAGCCTGTCAGTATTTAATTTTAATCTTGTGACCGACTTTATGTGCTCCATAAGCGTTGATCCAGACACATATTTATATAGTCCCCCCCTGTGCCATTTCGTAAAAGAAATATGCAAATCATTATCCAGCTGCTCAGTCTTATCTCTTTGGGGGCATAGAACGTCCTCCCACTGAGTGATTCACACATTAAAGGATCAAGCTTAGGATAACACATCACTGAAATGAACCTCAAAATCCTACAAATAAAACTATTTAATTCTCAAAATTTGGCGCTACAACACAAAAAATAACTGAAATCGACATCACACTTGTTCTAATGAACTAGGAATAATATACATTATTCATAAAAAATCAATAATTTAGGTTCCATTGAACCCCAAACAAAAATCTCAAATCTAGTTTCACTTCCATCTAGCAACATTAAAACTTTCTCAAAAACGAGCTCTAAAATTCTCGACTAATTTTATTGCATAATTCTATGTTTAATAAACATATTAAATATTCCAAATTTGAATATATTAAAAAAATTGAGTTAATTACAATTCAATGGTATCAACAATTACCATTTATTTGGGTACCACATGACATTCGTAACACATCATCCCTCTCATCAACACTACCAAAAATGCATTTGTCTTCGGAAACCTCATGTACCACAAGCGTTAAAGACTACTGATTTATTCAATTCGAAATAGACTCCCAGCTATTCGATATCCTCAACAATTACTCGGGAACAATAACATTTATCATGCAACAATGCGCAGGGATTTTCATTATTGTCTCAATTGACAATTTCTAATTATTCATGAAGTGCGGATCTATAATACAACGGCAAGGATAAATGATCAATATAAAACACGGTACAGGTTACCGTTTCATTAAAAGGTTTATTACTTCAGAGTGCAGACATGGTCTGTCTCTGTCTGGACCTACCCTAACCAACCTCCATTAAGAAAACGTCGAGACATTACGGTTTAATTTATGACCTAGGGGAGAAGTCAATGCTCCCTCCTTCTTCAACTGGACTTTAAAAACCGCTTTCAAACAAGCGTGAACAGAACTTGGAAAGGCTACACATCACATTAATATAACAACATTATTCTGAGGTTCCAATGACCTATTACTATAGCTCAGGTATGATTATAATTTCGGAGTTTTAACACTGGGAAGTAAGAATTCAAAACCAATCATAATTAAGGGGCTTCCGACGTAAGAGACATTTGGTTCGATTCTCTGGCCTGCCTCTAGGACAATTCCATTGTTGAGGTCATAGGGCTAATTCAATAGAGCGAGGGTACTTCACCACTCCTCCTAACAATAATAAAAGCAACTGGGAAAAGGTATTCGCACTCAATTCCATGCTTGACAACAATATCTAGCACCCTTTTTAAAAGTTTGTCACAGCAAACACATTCACAATCAATTACTTCACACAGCTGGTCCCCGCAATTATAATTCCTGGCATTATCTTCACTGCAATTGTTAGCGTGACCATTTATTATTTAGCGCTCAAAGGCGACAATCAATCCGTTCGTGATGCCTTCCAAAGTTTAATAATTATTTTCAACGTAATTCATTTTTATATTCGTCCATAATCAACAGATTTGCCTTTTACTAAGTCTCGGCTTTTCATTATCAAGAACACCACTGGTTCTATAATTATTATTATTACCTTAGCACAACGGCTCATACTTGAATTATTACTTCAACAATTAATTTATTCATTACATTATTCTTATTATTTTTAGCACACTACGGCTCATATTTGAATATTATTTCCATAACTTTTATGTTACATTTTCCTTTTTATATTATCCTGTTTGCCTTTTAAATAACATTATTACGTTTATATTCACAAGTATTCCACTGAATACGATTTCATTTGATTAACAAGACATTTTAGCAATTTTCATATTAGATTCCGCACTTATTATTTTCACACAGTTTTATATCCCTGAATTTCCAATACTGGAGAATACTTCTCCGTGGTCATCATTTCTACATGAGATTTCCGAATCCAAAACACATAATAAATTTGGGTGTTACTTACATGGTTTATCTGGCCCCATTGTCCGAATTCCAGTGGAACGACATCCGGCCCACATCAAATTTCTTATTTCATCATGATACACACACTTACACTTATTAAATTGCCCTCTGAATTGCACATTTTTAAATTTATATGATGGTTTGCAAACATTTTCACTACACTAAAAAGAGATTATAACTTCACTTAATATTATATTTACACACACAGAATTTAATTTTTGGGTAACAAACACACGTGAATTCTTTCTTCACCAAATCCCACGGGTGCAAATTTCGACGTTGCCTTCTACCTTCTACTCTGAAGTTGACAGTCTCGTACGAAATAACCTCCTTGGACAAAAAGTTCCCTCCTAATTCTGGTGTTTAATTTATCGGCATTTCCAATACTGCACGATAATGTAGTCTTTTCCGGTTCGCAATTGTCTATCTGGGAAAACGGTATATTTTCACGCTTATCCCTGAAGTCGCTATTCTGCACTTCTACAATTGTTTATCTGATACTATGCGTCGGAACTGAATTCGGACGGCTATAGTCTTATCTCTGTGGAGTACTTCTAAGAAACTCCACGTGGCTACGGATATCTCTTTGTAGATTCCTAATACTATCGCCACTGTGTTACCCTAATCTCCTCAATCAGGAAAATTAGGTATTAGCTAAATGTTTTACCCGACCGTGGTATACTTAACGCACTGGGAAAACGTCTTTAGAGTATCTACTCTTTGTGATGTCTCGTATACTTGTGAGATACTATGCTCTCACTTCGAATACAAGTGTCAGGGCTTCAATTACCCTCGCCGGCTACCGTATATGTTCGCACACTGTTTATAGCTTGGCCTACCACCGTAGACTATTATACTTTTCGAAGTTCTAAATTGTACTTTTCCTTTGAAAAGAACTTCAACGATTTAGAGCGCGGTGACACTGAAGAATGCTGGACAGTACTTCGACTTAGAGTACTTCCGCGTCGTGATACAGGTTCGAGTCCTCCTGTGCTGACAAGCAGCACGACCAGTGCGAGGTCTGTTGAGTTACTGCATTTACTGTTGGTACTTGTCGAACAGTATAACTTCCCCTGAAGTTCGTTGTATGCTGAATTATTGCTGATCCATCGAGCAGCGCCTCTGCGCTCACGGAAGCTTAATGCGATGTGATGTAGCGTCACGTCCTCTAGACGGACTAAACTGCATGTGCGGTGATGCAGCACTCCTGCACTAGGAGTTCACTGTAGACTGCATGCTCTTGCTTGGGCTACAGGCCCTTATATCTGATTCTGGCAAAAATAAATAATTTTCTCTTCTTGCTCACCACCAATTTCGAAAATAATCGTCGTACGATGTTAAAAAAATATCTCTGGAAAGCTGAGGTTTTAAACATCTCAATGGAATGTAAATTTCCAGGAATCGATCGTACAAATCTTTAATATTAATTTAAATGTGGGCAGTTTATTCTTGTTGTCTCCCACCATCAGATTCTGGTTCGGGAATTCACTAACTACGTAATGATGAGTTTGCATTTCTTTCCTGTATAACTTATATGAACTTTATCCACTCTAAAATATCTCATTCCCTGGATAATCATCACTGGTGGAGTCCTTCCTTTACTTTAATGCCTGCAAATGGCTTAATTTCAATTATTTCTCTTATTTCCAGGCCCCTCCTCTCATGCAATGCTGCCATTTTATTGATGACTCGGGGCTATTTCCGAAACTTCATCTCACTCGTACATGGAAGTTTCCATTGATCTAATTTTACCGCGTGCGTAACCCGCTCTATGGTGACTGTTCAGATGACATCACCGGGCAGCTGCAGCCTGGTAATCTCTGGATGCACAACTTGACTCTGCCTCACGCAATCTTATGCAGCATTTGCTTCTCACCTCTTTATAATTCCCTTCTAAAGCCTGCATCAATTCTCTCATTTCTTCGAAATACAAGGATATGAGTTCGATATTGAACCTCTCCCATGGGTTCAATACTGATACGAAGACTTCGAACATGTACCATGTCATTTGTTTCAATCACTTGACACCAGAGTTCACATAAACTTTTACCGTTCAGTATGTCATATACATTCCACATGGCCGAGTGTACGTCATAGTATCCATTTCCGACACCGCGCGCTCATTGTTTCTCTTACCACTGCCAGCTGGATCGATCGATCGAGTTGGCAGTGCGTTCTACACTTCCGTTCGATCCACCGCTGCCGGCTAGCACACTTCCGTTCGAGCACCCTTCCGTTCCATCGAACGGAAGTGTGCCAGCTGGTGCCACCTCGATAGTTCCGATCCACTTCCGTCCCATTTTTCAAAATCACTCCCACAAAAATATCCAGCAACCGAGTGGAAAGATGTTACACATCAAAAAATAACTCATCATGCTACAGCGGGAGTTATAAAAAAATTGGAAAACATGCAAGCCGCTTACAGAAAAGAAGCGCGGATGGTAAGTAGATTTCCTCTTCTGCAACCACGTCTTGGACCACACTCTTCTTTTCATTCTTCGTTAATCATCTGAAATAATAACTGCACACAAAGCTACACATATCTTTTGAATTCGTGTTAAATACGGAGCCATTTTAAGAACACTTTTGCACCACAAGCGCATGTTCTAAACAAGACTATTGGTGGTAGCTCCCCCTTGTTTGGTTGGGTAGGTGAGTCGTGTCGGGATGTGTGTAGGGGCCTTATGTTACGCATAATCCCGGCATTTTCCTGTTGTAGAAGTCGTAAACCACGGAAAACCACTTCCAGGATGGCTGAAGTTGGAATCAAACCCCTCTTCTGAGTTTTGCCTCACGAGACTGAGTGTACCTCGTACCAGCCCTCAGACCAGGATTAAATTTCTTGCCAGAGCCGGGAATATAACCCGGGCCTCCACAGTGACATCGAAAAATGCTGGCCAATACACAACGAGGCGGATCTTAATGAATGAGAATGACAATTAGTACTGTTGTTATAAATAAAACTTATCTGATCATGGAAGTTTTTAACCAGCGTTGTAAAACATATTGTTTTGTTTTGTTTTGTAAAGATAGCTTTGAAGCCATTTTTCGATATTGTATTCTTTTAGTCGGTAAACACAAAATAATACCAATTGCTGGAACATGTGAACAAATAACCTGAAATTAATTACATGTGATTAAGACATAAATCAGCAACTCCTAATTATATGGTTTTATGCAGCCCAACAAACGCGTGTTGTCTGGAAGGTCGATATTTCTCTGTTTTCATCCCGTATGGTATTATTGCACTGCAAGCATATCCCGCAAATGATACTGAACACTTTTATTTTTCCCTCGTATTAGACAATAGTCACATCAAGGGAAATAAAATAGTGTTCAGTATCGTTTGCAGGATATACTTGCTTGGACAGGTTGCGTGGCTCAGCGGTAACGTTCTCGCCTGCTGTGTCCAAGGTTGCACGATCGAATCCTGGTGCAGTCAGCTGCAATTTGAGGTTGCACGAATGTGAGGGAGCCAGGTCAGTAGATTTTCTGGCACGTTAGAGATCCCCTTTGGGACTAAACTCCGGCACCCCGGTGCCTCTAAAAGCCACAATAGTTAAAAGGGACGTTAACCAATGAATAAATGAAAATCCACAGCCTGCTTCCAGTCTCCGACCGTGTCAGGAATGGAATGAATGAAGCCCCCATCTAGCGGCGAGGATATGAACAGTGCCGGCTGCCGAGGCCTGATGCACTCATCTGGGGCAATGATTAAATGAATGACAGATGAAATGATAGTGGAGAGTGTTGATGGAATGAAATGTTGACAGGGAAATCCGGAGTACCCGGAGATAAACCTCTCTGCATCCGTTTAGTCCAGCACAGATCTCACATGGAGTGACCGGGATTTGAACCACGGACCCAGCGGTGAGAGGCCGGCGTGCTGCCGCCTAAGCCACGGAGGCTCCACGTTAACCAATAACAGTATTATTTTTACATTATTATACTACGCTTGTAGTATATTAGTACCATACGGGATGCAAGCAGAGAAATATCGACCTTCCTGACAACAAAGTTAGTTGGGCTGCATTATTAGGGGCAGCTGATTACCGACAGTAGTGGCTACGCTGGTTAACGCGCAGCATTAGGTCATGGGGCCAAGCTCTCTGCTGACTCGGTAGACGCGTGGGTTCGAGCCCCACCGTCGGCCGTCCTTGAAATGGTTTTCCGTGGTTTCCCATTTTCCACACCAGGCAAATGCTGGGACGGTACCTTCTGACAGGCCACGGCCGCTTCCTTCCACATCCTTGCCCAGTTTCATTCACCATAATTCATTTCATCTCTCATTAACTCCTCTCATGAGGTTGGCGTCAGGAAGGGCATCCGGCCGTAAAAACCATCGCCACAAAGACTTCCATCGCATCTCATCCCCGACCCCGTTGGAACACGGGAATAATAAGGGGTAGACAAACATACATTAGGGGCAGCTGATTCACCTGGTATATCTATACAAATATAATAAATAAGTTTCTGTGTTTGCGTGTTTATGTGTTTAAACGCGCTAATCTCTGGAACTACCAGTCCGATTCGAAAAATTATTTTTGTATATGATAGCCTGATTCAAGAGGAATAGTTTAGGCTATGTAGCATTAGTCTACAACTCTCAAGTAACCTTCAAAATTGATTTTTGTTCAGTAAGTCGGTAGAACAAGTGCTCCCGAACAGCTCTATCCGCATGCGCTGGCGTTATGGTTAGTGATACGTACACCGTTTCACCTATCTGAACCAAAATTTGTATACTTACACTTTGGAACCCTGATGGTAACACTATCTACGTTAAATTTATGACAGACAGGTCCAATTCCTGCATTTAGGCCCTTTGGTTAAAATCTACACCTTTTCCCCGATCTGAACCTAAATTTGTATACTTACTCTTTGGAACCCTGCGAGTAACACTGTTTACATGAAATTTCGGAGAGAGCACTCCATTCCTTGCATTTCGGCCCTTTGGCACAAATCTACACCGTTTCACCGATCTGAACCAAAATGTGTATACTTACCCTTTGGAACCCTGCGAGTAACACTGCCTACATGAAATTTATGACAGAATAGTCCATTCCCTGAATTTAGGCCCTTTGGCACAAATCTACACCCTTTCACCAATCTGAACCAAAAATTGCATACTTACCCTTTGGAACCCGGCGAGTAACACTGTTTACATGAAATTTCGGAAAGACCACTCCATTCCCTGCATTGAGGTCCTTTGGCACACATCTACACCGTTTCACCGATCTGAACGGCAATGTGTATACTTACCCTTTGGAACCCTGCGAGTAACACTGTCTGCATGCAATTTTGGACAGACCCCTCCATTCTCTGTATTTAGGCCCTTTGGCACAAATCTACACCCTTTCACCAATCTGAACCAAATGTTTTATACTTACCCTTTGGAACCCGACGAGTAACACTGTCTGCTTGAAATTTCGGACAGACCACTCCATTCCCTGCATTTACGTCCTTTGGCTCAAATCTACACCGTTTCACCGATCTGAGCCACATGTTGTGTACTTACCCTTGGGAACCCTGCGGGAGACACTGTTCACTTTAAATTTTGGACAGACCACTCCATTCCCTGCATTTAGGCCCTTTCATCACAAATATACACCGTTTCTCTTAATTGCATCAAATTTTACATACACATTGAAACCCTGCTGGAAACAGTGTTCACTTGATATTTTGGACAACACTCCTCATTCCCGACATTTGGAATAACAGACAAAATGAACTTGAAAACCACGATTTTGGCAACACAACATTCTACTTAAAATGATCTGTGAGTAATGATCCATTGTTTCACTTGACTCAACAGTAGTGGTGCTGGCCCAAGTGATTTATTCTTGTATTGTATGGGTCCAGCAAGTTCGTGGTCACCGGTCTGGGTACTGGAATCTATGTGATAGCCAGCACTATTATAGTGACCATAGTTGTGCATGTTTACGTAGCCCTAGAACCATTCATGTCGGTAGTAGTGTAACTCTAAGAGTACTTTAATAAGTCTGTTGTTGACGGGCAGTTCGGGCTGCATCACGTCACCCCTACCAGTGTTCTGGTGCAGAATTGCGAAATTAGTTGCATCTTGCGCTGTTTATAAATTGCAGTCACGGGGGTAATTGGTGCAAAAATATTTCTTAGGCCCCTTTAAACATTTAACATCATGAAAATATTATGCCTCTGTATAGGTGCAATGGTGTTGGTGTTGAGGTTATCAGCTGCAATAAGCGTTGGTGCTTTCAAATGTACCTTCATTTATTCCGAAAATTATCCTTAAGCGCTTTGTGACGATAAATGATACTATTGCTACCTCAGTAGCTCGGGACAGCCGACGTTTGCCAAAGAGTTCTGATTATTTTCCTACGGCGCTATGCGACAAAAGACGACACTATTGGTCTCTACATTTCTAACAGGCAATGCGATATAGGCCCTAGGCAGTGTCTTTTGTTTCACTTACTGCTCTTTCTATTTGTTTTGTTAATTTGTTTGTAAATTACATGTGTCAGTGCTGTAGTCAGTAAATAGCTGTTTCCCTATTCATAATTATCATTATAGGAAATTGACCTGAATGTTACGTCTATTATACTGTGCCCAACTCTAGGAATGGGTATTCCAAGTTTCAGACACCTAGATATCAAGGGATAGGCTGTAGCCGCTTTTGAAAGTTGAGATATTTATATATCACACTACATTGCTTCTCGAAGCATTTGGAAGGAATTTACCGATACTTGGATGTCAAGTGACGTAGCGAGTAATAGCAGAGGTCGAGGCTATTTATTGATTAAATAGTTAACCATGGAGTAGAGACTTGAGACTGGGATCAGATTACTGGCACGGCCAAATAAAAGAGAACGCAATTAGTATAAAGTAAATCGGACCAGGGATACGAGAGATATGAGGATTTCTAGATTACAACGTGATGACGCGTGACCCTGGCAGTTTTGAATAAAAGCCGGCTGGAGCAAGCATCGATAGCTCATTTCAACACAAGAACTTGCCGAGCAAGTTGTTGCTACGCTGAGCCAAGGCACATGGTTGCCGGATCTACGCAGAAGTTCTTTTCAAAGTCGTGATAGTCACGAAAGTGCTGCGCTACGAGGTGGAACTTAGTAAGTTTACGGCGAGGAGAATCACTGAGGTGATTGATTTTTCTACAGACATTGGTGGAAATATTTATTTTCCCATGGACATATGCTAGACTTTGTCTAGAATTAGTACTTTGTCACAGTCCAGTTATAACATAATACTTGGATAATTTAAATCCATTTCAAGTCAGTTTTCATATTTGTAACTAGTTAACCACTTCGATCTGTCAGTACACTGATGACTAGTCTATAACGGTGGCGTTCATTAGTCTACGCAAGGGAAACTACAAGTTGCTTAGCGCATGGTAGATGGTGATATAATAAACCATGCCCAGGGAACGATCTTCAGAACAGCCGTTGATTGCTTAGACTGTCAGTGTTTTTCTTGTACTGATAAGATTACCGTGAGTTATGTTACAACTGACATATTTAAGAAGAGATCACTTAGATCTGACCCTATTTAAACAAACTGTTATGGCTTTGATAGAAGTCCATATTAAAATGGAACAACAGTCAATTCAAACGTCAAGAGATACTACCACTATGTCTTACTAGACGGATTGTGGGTATATAATGGCGGCCGATACAAGGATTATACATGCTTGTCCGATAGGGCATGTTTATGGATAAATCTGGTACAGACCAGGTTTACTACGCTTCAAGACCATCAAGAAATGTAAGCCACATTTGAATTATATTATGCCTAGCTAATTGGAACAAACTATTTTTCTGCATATGACCAACACATTCATTTATTTTTCGTCGTATCTTGCAATGTTTTACGCAAGACTTGTTAGAGTTATTCTGAGTATTTTCAGCACTCAGAATAGTTTAGGATCGATGACCGAGCATTTCGAGCATTTATTTGAATATTTCATATTTTTGGGAAACCACGGAAATCAGCCGATGTAACTGTAAAAGTTAAATTTATTTTTGTTGAGGAATGGATAATTTTTCCATATTCGAAGATTCGAACATGTGGATTCTCACATAATGAGATGATAATTAAACATATTTAAAATAATAATAATAATAATAATAATAATAATCCACTAATAATAATAATAATTTTTATAATTGTTCTAAATAATTCTTGGATATTATATTTTATAATAATCATATGTATTGAGAGAGAGCCTATGAAGTAGTTTAGTCATTTCTAGTTTGGAACAGGAGATTTTCCGAAGGAAAGTGGTTAGCGCAAGCCCGCATTCAACCAACATTTCTGTTCTGGTTGAACAGTTGATATTTGCAATGAGTAAAGTATATTTTTCAGATAACACGGAGAGGCATGAAACGGGAAGCAATTGATATTTGTATCAAATAGGGTATTTTTGTATTTATATAAAATCATGACGTAAATACACTCGAAAGTGAAGTAAAGATTTTCATAAGTATGGTAAAGGAAAGGAAGCTTGTAGTTTAACGTGACCGTTAATCTTGAGATCATGAGCCACGGGACCTCCTTTTTACGTGGAATCCGAACCACAGGACATGGCATTTCACTTCGAAAATCTCACATGCATTGACCGGGAATCGAACCCGGACCGCCTTGGTGTAAGTATGGTAAATTCACGGGTTGAACTGAATGGTAAAATAAAATAAACTTGTAAGTTTATTAATCTTCCAGTGTTGATAACAAGCAGAGGCTTGATTTATTGTATAAATTTTGGGAAGAAAATGTATGTGTGTGGAGTAGTTGAAATGCCATTCCCAGGTGCGCATGTTTAAGTCGCAGGAATGAAGAGGTTTTTTCGAGCATCAATCAAATAGCAGGTTCGATGGCTCAGGTTTATAGTAGGAGTATTGGAGCCACACATTTCGTCGTATGAATGACCCGAAGGTTATTTCTTTAAAACCATCAGTTCTTATTTCAACCTTGTTTACGAATTCCATTTAGTCTTTGATTTTGCTAGAACCCGGATTTGTCATGATAGTAGTTTATTCTTCTTCAGAGGAAGACCTTTGCCGTTGTTGTTGTAATATTGTGTTCTTACACAAATAATAGAATGGGCCACTGCCAATTAAAAATAATTCTATAACCACGAATAATTTGAAGGATATTTTCAATCCTAGTGCCATGAACTAAATGAATTCATTATGAAACTACAATTCTTATTTCCGCATTCTGTCGAAGAATTGCAAGTTGTGAAAGTTGCTAAAAATGGCCATGAATATAAATATTTTTATAATAATGATTCCAAGTGGAAAATTGAATAGTTGAATGGTTCAACCATTTATTGATCAAGTTGATGATTCAGAAATCATATATTTTGTTAGGAACTTGAAGTTCATAATCGAGTCACTTCTCGAAATGTTTAATGTCAGAAGAACAATTAATTGTTGTTGTGCTTCGCACAGTTCTTCGATGCTATGCTCAAGGTCAAATACTTTTCAGATGTTATTAATATGTGTAAATAATTTGTGTTGCTTCTATGATGATAATATTTTTCGACAATGTATTTTTTAAACTGGAAAAATAAGTGAAAGTTAAAAATTCTATGAACATTTATTCTACGAGTGTTAATATTATGTAAAATTTCAAACAGTGATCTACGATATTTCCAGTAGAGACAATTAACTTTGAACTGGAATTAATCATTAATAATTTTGGAACACAGTCTACAGGACTATTAATCGGACTTGTGTTTCCAAAAAGATTGTCAAATGTGTTTGGAAAATTTCTGTATATTGTGTGTAAATAAGAGTGTGGATCGCCACACGTGAGTGATGCTACTTTGAGCATTTTTGCAGTCAATTTTAACTTCAAAATAAACTGAGATAATTTTACAGGATGTGTTACTCCCAATTAAATCTCCTTCTATCCTTATTGTTGCATTGAGCCAAAAATCAGCAAAGCATTTTTTTTTTAATTTGATGTCGTTTTTGCGATTTGCTTTAACCCATCTGGCGCTCCGGGATATTTTGACTCTCGTGCTGACTGATTATTGGTAAAATGCATATGTGGTCGTGCGGACTCCGGTCTAAACGGGCACATAAAATAAAATAGAGAGAGAAATGGCTTCGAACGTGGGTCTCGATTTAGACATGGTCAATCGCATGCCGATTTGAAATTGTGATAATTTTTATAGAAATATTTTGGGAGTTGAGAGATGTCTGGTTTGGATGAATAAATTAGTAGGAAACCCAATTAGTGGGGAAGATTAAAAATTTAACTTGGTTAATAATTAGAATGGGTTTGAATATTTTTGATAATGGCTTAACCATTAGGGCGTCAAGTAAATTCAGTAGTAAACGTTCGATGACTGGACATACACATTATTAGAATCCAGGTGGAGGATATTTGAGAACTTGCATATTTTTCTTGTGATATTGTGGTAAATGTAATTCGTAAAAGTAGAGAATTTTGTTTTACCATCACGTCGACATTAGGACAAATCTCATTTTATTAGAGTGTTCCAATTAGCTATTCATATTTCTTGTTCTAGTTATAAGCTTGTGTTTGCCACTGTTGTATACCCCTAAGTTTTGAATAATAATTGAAATTATGGAAGAAATGATGAGGATGATGAGGAGTTTGGAGGAGAGTTCAAAAGAGGCTGGACTGCGTGTAGCAGCCATTATGAAAGAAAATACTGAGGCTTTAGAAAGGAAACTTAAAGAAAATTCTGATTCTTTAGAAAATAAACTTAAAGAAAGTTTAAACGATAAACTTAAAGAAAATTCTGATTCTTTAGAAAATAAACTTAAAGAAAATTCTGATTCTTTAGAAAGCAGGTTAAAAGATAACTTGAAAGAAAGTTTAGATGAAAAACTTAAAGAAAATTCTGATTCTTTAAAAGGTAATTTGAAAGAAAATTTAAATAGTAAATTTAATTCAATGGAAAGTAAATTTAAAGAGAATTCTGAAATTTTGAAAATGACACTTGAGAGTAAAATGAATAAATTATGCGAAAAAACACATGAGCTCGAAACTTCATTAGCTACTAACGCAAGTTTAATGGACGATAAATTTCGCGATGCCGATCTTAGATCCCAAAGCTTAGCTGATAGGATAGAACATGGTCTTAGGAAAGTTGGTGAAAACATGGTCAACCTGGAAGTCAGAGTGAAGAAGGAGAGTAATGAGATGGGAATTCTAGTTGTTCAACGGTTGACAGAACAATTCAAAGAACTTGTCATGGGAGAAATAAGAGAAGGTGTGATTAATGAGTTGCAAACTGAAATTAAAACCACAGTTGTCAATGAAATTAAAGACACACTCAAGCTGGAGAACCAAGAGGGAATCAAGGAGATTAGGGAATCTTTGTCATCCCATATTGAAGTAATTGCCAAAGATATCCAAGCAACTCAGAAGGACATATCAGATATGACAGGGTCATTGAAAAGTCATGAGGCTGTTATGAACCAGATATCCATTGATGTTAAGGAGAATTGTAAAGAAACTGAAGCAATTAAGAAAATGGCAGAAGAAAACCAGAAGGAACTTGAGGCTATGAAAACTCAAATCAAGGATGAGAAACAGTCTGATCATCTGTTGAAAATGCCAAATGTAAGGGGAAAGGAACAGATACAGATAAATCTAGGAGCAGCTAGAGAGACTGATAGACAGGATGAGGTCAGGACAGTATTTCAATCCAACCCCATAACTGTATTTAAGAATATAGAAGATAAGCCTTCTAAATTTTCAGGGCGAGATTCTGTGACACCCGTGGAATTTTTGAGAGAAGCAGGGGATTACCTGAAAGATTCCAAGATCCCTAAAGAAAGACAGATCCGAGTGATAGGGAAGTTTTTGGAAGGTCCTGCACTTCTTTGGTTTAGAGCTTTTAGATCCACTCTAACCAATTTTGAGGAGTTTTCTCGTGGGTTATTGAAAAAGTTTTGGTCCCCGGAAACCCAACAGCAAGTCAGAGCAGAGTTATATTCGAAGAGATTCTCGACGTCACAACCTACTCGATACTCTACGTACTTTTCTGGACAGCTGTCTAAACTCCAACATTTAGATCCGCCGATGCCAGATAACTAATTGATTACTGCATTGATATGTCAGTTTCCATCAGACGTCCAGAGGACTTTGATCGCTGCTGATATCTATAATATGGAGCAATTTGATGAAGTATTACAGAAGCTGGATCATACAAACGCTCAATTCTTCCATCAGAAGGGAGGAAAGAATAACAACGCTGTGTACGCTGTTATGGCTGATAGTTATTCTCAGACACCTCGAGAGATTCGAGAGGAGCGAGAAGAGAAAACGCCGAGGGAAGATTCAAATAAGAGAGGATGGAACCAGTACAGTAACAGATACAGTTACAAACCATATGCGAGACCGGATGGTGGTAATCGATACAATACTCGATGGAGAAGACCACGGGATAGTCAAGGAAGGTACCAAGAAAGAAGATACTATGGTAGAAACAACTACAATAACAGAGGGAATGTGGATACTCGTCAGTCCAATGAAGAGTTCAACAAGGAGACGAGGAAAAATTTGGAAGCAAGACACCAAGATAACTTGCAGTTTTTGGAGCAGAGGCCCAATGAACCAGGTCCATCGGGAACACAACAATCCCGGGGGAATGGTAACGAAAAAAAAAACTTCGAATTCACAGTAGAAGATAGAATTTTAAACACTTTCACTTCCAGAATTATTAAATGGCAAGCAGAGGATGATGACTTAATTCAACAGAATGACGAACGAAAAGAAATGGGTACAAGAATTAGAATGCCAATCATATCATGCGAAGTATTCGGTATGCCTGTCGATACTTTGATCGATACTCGGGCTATGCTTTGTCTTGTAAGTGAGAAGCTTTATATTCTGTGGAAGCTCAAAGAGAATTTAGAGGAGATTCCAGTATCAGGAATTAAGATCCAAGGAATAATACCCAACAAAATATCTCTGTGTAAAACACAATTATACTTATGTATTACGATTGGAGGATATGATTTCCGACATGTATTTGTTGTAATGAAGGACATGGCTTTTGACATGATATTGGGAGCAGATTTCATTCAGAAATATCAAGCAGTGATAGACATGAAGACAGAGACGATCAGATTCAAGAATACCGAAGAGATTAACTTCGAGGGAAAAGAAGAGGAAGACATCGAGGGAGATGCTCAATGGTCTCTGATTTTTCATGAAGCTGAAGGAAGAGAAGTCTACACTGAGAAGGAGTCCCCAGAGCTAGGGAAGATTTTGGAAGAGTATCACGATATTTTTGATATTAAGCCTGGTGAAATTGAAGATTTTGAATATTGTGGAAGTAAACAACAATGGAAGCTATGAAGTAGCCAATACACGAACTGGTAACATCGTGGGAACTCATAATGCATCGAATTTGAAGATTTATTATTCAAGAACCAGATAATTTAATGTGTAGATACAAAAAATAAAAATTTTTCAATTTTTTATTTTTTGCTAGGTGTGGGGTGGATGTGCCCAACTCTAGGAATGGGTATTCCAAGTTTCAGACACCTAGATATCAAGGGAAAGGCTGTAGCCGCTTTTGAAAGTTGAGATATTTGAATATCGCGCTACATTGCTTCTCGAAGCATTTGGAAGGAATTTACCGATACTTGGATGTCAAGTGACGTAGCGAGTAATAGCAGAGGTCGAGGCTATTTATTGATTAAATAGTTAACCATGGAGTAGAGACTTGAGACTGGGATCAGATTACTGGCACGGCCAAATAAAAGAGAACGCAATTAGTATAAAGTAAATCGGACCAGGGATACGAGAGATATGAGGATTTCTAGATTACAACGTGATGACGCATGACCCTGGCAGTTTTGAATAAAAGCCGGCTGGAGCAAGCATCGATAGCTCATTTCAACACAAGAACTTGCCGAGCAAGTTGTTGCTACGCTGAGCCAAGGCACGTGGTTGCCGGATCTACGCAGAAGTTCTTTTCAAAGTCGTGATAGTCACGAAAGTGCTGCGCTACGAGGTGGAACTTAGTAAGTTTACGGCGAGGAGAATCACTGAGGTGATTGATTTTTCTACAGACATTGGTGGAAATATTTATTTTCCCATGGACATATGCTAGACTTTGTCTAGAATTAGTACTTTGTCACAGTCCAGTTATAACATAATACTTGGATAATTTAAATCCATTTCAAGTCAGTTTTCATATTTGTAACTAGTTAACCACTTCGATCTGTCAGTACACTGAAGACTAGTCTATAACGGTGGCGTTCATTAGTCTACGCAAGGGAAACTACAAGTTGCTTAGCGCATGGTAGATGGTGATATAATAAACCATGCCCAGGGAACGATCTTCAGAACAGCCGTTGATTGCTTAGACTGTCAGTGTTTTTCTTGTACTGATAAGATTACCGTGAGTTATGTTACAACTGACATATTTAAGAAGAGATCACTTAGATCTGACCCTATTTAAACAAACTGTTATGGCTTTGATAGAAGCCCATATTAAAATGGAACAACAGTCAATTCAAACGTCAAGAGATACTACCACTATGTCTTACTAGACGGATTGTGGGTATATAATGGCGGCCGATACAAGGATTATACATGCTTGTCCGATAGGGCATGTTTATGGATAAATCTGGTACAGACCAGGTTTACTACGCTTCAAGACCATCAAGAAATGTAAGCCACATTTGAATTATATTATGCCTAGCTAATTGGAACAAACTATTTTTCTGCAGATGACCAACACATTCATTTATTTTTCGTCGTATCTTGCAATGTTTTACGCAAGACTTGTTAGAGTTATTCTGAGTATTTTCAGCACTCAGAATAGTTTAGGATCGATGACCGAGCATTTCGAGCATTTATTTGAATATTTCATATTTTTGGGAAACCACGGAAATCAGCCGATGTAACTGTAAAAGTTAAATTTATTTTTGTTGAGGAATGGATAATTTTTCCATATTCGAAGATTCGAACATGTGGATTCTCACATAATGAGATGATAATTAAACATATTTAAAATAATAATAATAATAATAATAATAATAATCCACTAATAATAATAATAATTTTTATAATTGTTCTAAATAATTCTTGGATATTATATTTTATAATAATCATATGTATTGAGAGAGAGCCTATGAAGTAGTTTAGTCATTTCTAGTTTGGAACAGGAGATTTTCCGAAGGAAAGTGGTTAGCGCAAGCCCGCATTCAACCAACATTTCTGTTCTGGTTGAACAGTTGATATTTGCAATGAGTAAAGTATATTTTTCAGATAACACGGAGAGGCATGAAACGGGAAGCAATTGATATTTGTATCAAATAGGGTATTTTTGTATTTATATAAAATCATGACGTAAATACACTCGAAAGTGAAGTAAAGATTTTCATAAGTATGGTAAATTCACGGGTTGAACTGAATGGTAAAATAAAATAAACTTGTAAGTTTATTAATCTTCCAGTGTTGATAACAAGCAGAGGCTTGATTTATTGTATAAATTTTGGGAAGAAAATGTATGTGTGTGGAGTAGTTGAAATGCCATTCCCAGGTGCGCATGTTTAAGTCGCAGGAATGAAGAGGTTTTTTCGAGCATCAATCAAATAGCAGGTTCGATGGCTCAGGTTTATAGTAGGAGTATTGGAGCCACACATTTCGTCGTATGAATGACCCGAAGGTTATTTCTTTAAAACCATCAGTTCTTATTTCAACCTTGTTTACGAATTCCATTTAGTCTTTGATTTTGCTAGAACCCGGATTTGTCATGATAGTAGTTTATTCTTCTTCAGAGGAAGACCTTTGCCGTTGTTGTTGTAATATTGTGTTCTTACACAAATAATAGAATGGGCCACTGCCAATTAAAAATAATTCTTTAACCACGAATAATTTGAAGGATATTTTCAATCCTAGTGCCATGAACTAAATGAATTCATTATGAAACTACAATTCTTATTTCCGCATTCTGTCGAAGAATTGCAAGTTGTGAAAGTTGCTAAAAATGGCCATGAATATAAATATTTTTATAATAATGATTCCAAGTGGAAAATTGAATAGTTGAATGGTTCAACCATTTATTGATCAAGTTGATGATTCAGAAAACATATATTTTGTTAGGAACTTGAAGTTCATAATCGAGTCACTTCTCGAAATGTTTAATGTCAGAAGAACAATTAATTGTTGTTGTGCTTCGCACAGTTCTTCGATGCTATGCTCAAGGTCAAATACTTTTCAGATGTTATTAATATGTGTAAATAATTTGTGTTGCTTCTATGATGATAATATTTTTCGACAATGTATTTTTTAAACTGGAAAAATAAGTGAAAGTTAAAAATTCTATGAACATTTATTCTACGAGTGTTAATATTATGTAAAATTTCAAACAGTGATCTACGATATTTCCAGTAGAGACAATTAACTTTGAACTGGAATTAATCATTAATAATTTTGGAACACAGTATACAGGACTATTAATCGGACTTGTGTTTCCAAAAAGATTGTCAAATGTGTTTGGAAAATTTCTGTATATTGTGTGTAAATAAGAGTGTGGATCGCCACACGTGAGTGATGCTACTTTGAGCATTTTTGCAGTCAATTTTAACTTCAAAATAAACTGAGATAATTTTACAGGATGTGTTACTCCCAATTAAATCTCCTTCTATCCTTATTGTTGCATTGAGCCAAAAATCAGCAAAGCATTTTTTTAAATTTGATGTCGTTTTTGCGATTTGCTTTAACCCATCTGGCGCTCCGGGATATTTTGACTCTCGTGCTGACTGATTATTGGTAAAATGCATATGTGGTCGTGCGGACTCCGGTCTAAACGGGCACAATACTGTACTACTTATCATCCCCACTACAAGCACCACCACCACCACCACCACCACCACAAAAAGATATATTTTTAAAATATTGGTTTCTGTTAGTTTAAGTGTCATGTACCAGTTCTGTAGTAGTATTCATTATCATCCATAAAACAAATAAATCCAACGGGCGAAGCCGGGCGCTACTGCTAGTATGTGTATATACATAGATAAATCACCTCCGTTGTGTAGTGGTCAGCGTGCCACGGGTGGTCCAAATGAGTAGAGTGGGTTGATTCCTACCTCATTGATCCTGGAAGTGGTTTTCCATGGTTTCCCACTTCGTCTCCGGGCCGGGATGGTACCTACCGTCAGACCACGGCCGCCTCCTTCACTCTTCCTTGTCTATCCTTCCCATTCTTCCCATCTCGTCCCACCCCTCATGAGGCCCCCTGTCGGCTTTGCAGCTGAGGCCGCCTAGGCGAGGCGCTAGTACCATATCCCCTGTTGTATCTCCAGATCCAATATCAAGCTCCAGGACACTGCTCGTAGAGGCGGTAAAGGTGAGATCCCTCACTGAGTCCGTGGGAAAAGCTTACTAGAGGGTAAGCTGACTACGAAAAGAAATATATAGATATATAATTGTCCATAATCCTAAATCATAGAAATGATTCGATTCCTTGGTTACTTCATAAATATTTCTTTAATCATGGATCAAGCATTTTACGACTCATACGAAAAAAAAAAACAAATGGAACATGATTTCATTTTTCACCGAAACTTAAGCACTCCGGTTAGTTGTCAACGGCACATGTTGCGTGACATTTTTCTGTTTAATATTAGCATTGATTTAATAATAAGATGGGACAGGATAATTACCACCCCTACAATAGCCTACTGCATTTTAACTGAGTGCTTCCTTTTTGTAGACTATCAGACAGTGTTCCAGATGTATGTGGGACATTACGAAGCAGAGTTGAAGTTATGTACAAAAGAAGATTGAAACCCCTACCATCATTTTCCGAGCAAGGTCGCATTTGTTTTCAGAATTACACCTCGCTTGATGCAATAGCTCAGTGACGGGGGGAGAAGGGAACGAGAAGGGGTGGACGACTAGCTAATGGGAACAGACATCGCTCTGAAGTCAACAATAGGCCACCGGTAGTTCAGCTATTGCACACAGTTTTCAGTGTTCTGATTAACGATTAACATGAGTCTTTCTCATCCTGCACACCCTTCGTTTATACCCAAAATAAATGTATGCAACTAGATCTGTCGAAAGATTGCTTGTAAAAATATGAGTTATATGTCCTTTGCCTGGCTACAGCCGTAAATTATAAAACTATACGACGTAAGTATATCGTTATTCAACATAAGGACGTGATCTCTTGAGAATTATTATACGATGAAGGTCGAACTATATTAAATGCGTTAATTTCTCAAAAGTATTTTTTTGAGAATCATCGGTGTGATTACAAAGTTAATTAAGTTTTGGATCAAACCAATGCAACCCACAGATCTGAGACAAGTCGTTAACCCCTTGTACCCAGTCGCATGTCTGAATTGGGTTGGAGAGAAACGATATATTACTCAATAAGGATGGTTGTAACGGATAGAAATGGTCTGTGATTTAACCACCCATCGTTGGAATTCGTTTTGTATCATAGGGTATTATTCATGACAGTTATGTTTTCAATACAGTTAGATACCTTGCAATTTTAGTTATTGGAAACAAAAGGGTCCAGACATTTCTGAACTCGACTTGTTATAGTCCGTTACAATACTATATCACTGATGACTGACGACGCACAGAAATGGCGAAAAACGTACTTGACAATAATTGTATGAATAACTAATTTTATTAATGTGAAGAGTATACTGTATATCAGTTCATAATAAATGCATAAAATGAAACATTACTCTTGTCAGCACTAAAATATATATTTTATTTATTTTACAGCCATTCGCATTTAGATAATTTATGACAGCCAGCAAATTATTGCAGGAAATAAAGTGCTCGGAGGCAATATTTCAATCTGGCACATCTGAAATTCTCAATATTACCGGCATTGGTATTCTAGCTGGCACAGTTTGAAGGGTGTACAGGTAAAAAGAACAATTGTGTGATTTGGTTATTCAGATACCTCCATGGATGGTAACCAGATATTTTAGGGAAATCGAGAGATCAGGTTTGCCCTAGGTTCATTACGCACACCTATATTCTAATGTTTGGACAGGTAAGTTGTGGGACGGAAATATTAATTTATCACCTGACAACGCTATTATTACGTATCGCAATAAAGAGGTGCTTGCAAGGGTGATTGGTTCCTTCAAAATTTCACCAAAATTGGACGAAAATATTACGAACGATTTAAAGCCAACGATAATATTGGTATTACTTACCACTACGAGTATCCTGTAATCCCTGGAAATTCTATGTATCAAGTGCTGCTAGTGCATACTTTGTTCGTACCAAATTAACAGGAAATCCGGTTCGTCGTTGGTAGAATATTCAAGGATAAGTGTACACAGTAGATATGAACGATATAATGCAGACGTGACCATACAGAACGCTGGGTGTGCTGGCACGCTGGTTGCACAACGGCATGTTTCTGGTGCTGACGACCATGCGGCGATGGTGGGAGAAGTCTATATATCTGACTATCTTGCCACTTTTCCGTCTAACTCCCTCCGGCACTGCTTGCACTGTGTTGTGGTTGATCGGTCGAACGTCACACGGTATTCAGTATATTGTAAATAAGAAAACAAATTGAAACAAAACGAAAAAAATATAAAAGAACAATAATGTGACCTAAGTTGCAATGCTTAAAATGAGTTCCATGATACCTTAACAGTAATTCTGACTGTTTTAATGCTTAACACGTAATCTCCAAGTACTGGTACGTGAGGAAATGCGCGAAACTAAATGTAGATGTTACGGAGAACCAACGCATTGGACGAAAAGTTTGTTTGTTTACATTACATTCGGTGCGCAAGCGATCCCAACTTGACTCGGTGAGATGCGGCGAAGAGCTATAGCAGCGCCAGCTGTCAGGGCGGGCAGCCCAGCCAAGAAAAGCAGGAGCCAGCCTCCTAAGGTGTGCAGTGCAGCATAGCCACCCCGCCGAGCGTGCAAAGGATGGACGCCGCTGATCTAATGCAAGCGATGGTCTTCTCTGTATCCGATAACAACTTCATAAATTGTATTTTCTTGGTTCATACAATGAAAACGATTTTCTTAAAATTGAGTTATTCAGTGGTAACTGTTAAGTTGGTAGGACCTACCACTAACAGTTACACATAGCTGGAACCGCCTGAATCTTATTAAAACGCATGTTGGCTGTGCTTACTCTATTTGTACGTGGTTTCGTTTTGTCCTAATTGAATTAGTTTTAAAGAGTTTTTAGAAGGAAACCGTTATGTTGTCTTTTATTTTTGTTGTTGCTGTTGATTTTATTTGGACATCGTGGTCATTCAGCCCCAAGTACTTGGGCGTGTGTGGAATTTTGCCTCATAACCCGTGTTATTGTGATGGCTGTATTAGTGTGCGTATTTGTAATTTAGTTAAGGATTGGGAGGGAGGAGGCCGTGGCCCTAAGTTGCCTGGAGTAGAAGTGGAAAACCACAGAAAACCACTTCCAAGGTGGCTGAGATGGGAATCAATCCCACCTCTTCTTAGTTATGCCTCACGAGACCAAGTGTACCCCGTTCCAGCCCTCAGACTAGAATTAAATTTTTTAGTATAGCTAAGAATAGAACCCGGACTTCAAAGCGACAGCCAAGAATGACGGCGGCTGCACTACAAGGTGGACGTCACAGAAAGGTGCGACAGGTCTACGGCAGTAACTTAGTCATAATTTACCGATAATGTGAGTAAAATACTTTTGTGCGTAATTTCGCAAGTGTGCTGACAGTTTTTGTTGTTGTTGTTGTTGTTGTTGTTGTTGTTTTAAGGAACAAAACATAAAGGTTGTCTGCCCCAATTTTCTATTGTAAGTACAGTTACATATATATTATTCTCATGTTAATTTCTGAAAACGAACATCTCTTGCTCATGTTCTATTGAACCGGTGTTTGAGAAAGTGTATGAAATGAATCAGGAGAACCAACACCATAAACTAAAGATTATGATACACAATTTCGTAGTGTTTTACGGACGTATTGTACTAAGTACTTCATTATTTGACTTTGGAAACATGTTTCTCAATGCTGCAGGTGTGTGGATGTGAGTTATCTTGAGCAACGATGAATGGTTTCTTTTAATGCGGGGATACACTGGTACAATATTTTTTTTTTTTTTTTTTTTTTTTTTTTTAGCGTATGGCTTTTTAGTGCCGGGAGTGTCCGAGGACATGTTCGGCTCGCCAGTTTTGTAGCTGCTTCGAGACGGACACCCAATGGGTGAGCCACAAGTACCGCTGGGGAGGGAAGGAGGGAAGTTGGAATGTAAGGACGAGGAGTTGGAAGGTAGCGGCTGTGGCCTATAGTTAGGGACCAACCCCGGCATTTGCCTGGAAGGAAGATGGGAAACCACAGAAGACCATCTTCAAGGTTGCCGGCGGGGGGATTCGAACCTCCTCGCCTCCCGGATGTGAGCGACTGCCATCTGTCATGCCGTAACCACCACGGCTAACTCACCCGGTGGTACAATAAATGAAACCATTTTGTTGTTTTGAACTGATATTTTCCTGTTTATGGTCTAAGATGGACTGCAATGTTCGGAAATTGAGTTTGGAATTTATGTTCTTTATTTTATGTTAGTCGTAAACCAAAATGTATTCAGTTCATCACATAGATAATCTATTTATTGGATGGACGAGTTTTGATATGGAAGGACCAGTAGAACAGCCTATATGAAAATAGGCTATATTAGCTCTTCATGGAACTACTCTGGTTTCTCTCTATTCATGCCTCCATCGCTGATAGATTTCGTGCTACTTATATATATAAAATACTTGAGATTAGTTGCCCATTTTCTCACTATACAATGGATCATTACTCACAGATCATTTTAAGTAGAATGTTGTGTTGCCAAAATGAGCAGACATGCAGTATTAACGCCTCAATGGCTCATAACTAGAGGGACATTGGTCTTCGACAACGGATCCGCTGTTGTGCATGGCATTGCTTCCACTTACTAATGCCAGATTCTTCTCTTTTACCTCTTCTGTCAAACTCCCTTGACCATTTTTTTTTTCTTTCCACCCCGACGATATTAATCAATCCAATGCCTAGGGTGTCCTTCATTTTCCTCATTAATAGGACGTTATATTTTCTTTCCATATGCCCTCATATTTCAAGAGAGATCAGATTAATTCTTTTCTATTCATTATATTCACGGCCTACTGAAATAGGCCCTACGTAGGGAGGGGTATGTGTAGACTCACCAAGCAAGTGGCGCAGTGGATGGTTCTACACCCTCAAGGGTTCACGGCTGTTGAGCTCTGGAGTAGGATTCCTGAGCTGGATCAGTTTTCTTTCTTTTTTCTATGCACTTGGGGAGGACTCGCTCATCTTCCTTCTTTCCTTATCTGCCTTTCATAGCCTCAATTTTTGCCTAGTCCCTCTGACCTCAATTTTCGAGAAATTTGGGGATTTATTTTCACTGTCTGTTTCTTCCCTTATTCCTTTTATTTTTATTAACGTCTTCATCTAACTGAGTTGGTCGCAATGCTGTTACTTTCTGCGGTAACGAGGGATTAACGACGTAACTTTAAAGCTACGTTTAACAGTTGTCTAACGAAGTAACCAAAATGCTTGTAACGTTTTGAAGGTGGAGCAATCAATGTCTCTGGTGTTTCGCAGTGTTTATTTGACCACCTCGTAGTGTAGTGGCAAGCATACTTGGCTTTCCTCCTAAAGTTCCTGGTTCGTTTCCCAGCTCTGCCAAGAAATTTAATTTGTGTCTGAGCGCTAGAACCGGGTACATTCAGCCTCATGAGGCAGAAACTAAGAAGAGGTGGGTTCCATTCCCACCTCAGCCATTATGGAAGTGGTTTTCTGTGGTTCCCCCACATTGTTCCCCAGGCGATTGCCAGGATGATTCCTAACTTATGACCACGGCGGCATTCTCCCCAATCATCACCGACTGTAGTGGCTACGCGCGCTAAAGCACTGCGTTAGGTCAAGGGGCCAAGCTCTCTGCTGACTCGGTACACGCGAGCCCCACCGTCGGCTGTCCTTGAAATGGTTTTCCGTGGTTTACCATTTTCAACACCAGGCAAATGCTGGGACAGTACCTTCTGACAGGCCACGGCCGCTTCCTTCCCCATCCTTGCCCAGTTTCATTCATCTTCATCCATTCCATCTCTCATCCCGACGCGCAGGTCGCCCACGGGCGTCGACTAGAAAGACCTGCACTCGGCCTCTCAGGAGGCTACACGACAAAAAAAAAACAAATTACAAACACACAAATACTCTCTACACGGAGACCACAATAACACAGGTTATCAGGCACGTTTAATATATAAACACACCCAAGTACATGGGGATTAATGGCCAAGATATCCAAGCCCCTCAAATGACTTCAATCTCTGTACTTTCCATGCATCGAGGAAAATACTCAAATTAAAATTGAGTTCCTTATTCTTTAGTCCACATCTCTACTTGACTCAACAGTAGTGGTGCTGGCCCAAGTGATTTATTCTTGTATTGTATGGGTCCTGCAACTTCGTGGTCACCGGTCTGGGTACTGGAATCTATGTGATAGCCAGCACTATTATAGTGACCATAGTGGTGAATGTTTACGTAGCCGACTTGTAATTGGGTTTAATATTGAGAAGGACTTAGCCGTGAACTGTCAATACCTTCGGAAACCACAGAATTCCACTTCTGTGATGGCCGAGAATATGATATGAACCCTCACTTCACCACTCGTCTTAACTGACGTCAACCAACTAACCAACATCATACAAGTAATACAATTTTTAGAACCGGGGATCAAATCGTAGCCGTCTTCGCAGAAATCTGTCTGAAACCTTATAATGAAATGAATATAATTACAATTATTGCAGCGAGTGAGCGGCATTTCCAGTCAATGCATGAAATATACAAGTTCACTTGACATACGTTCTATATAGGCTACAGCTTATATTTACTACCACTATTAGGCCTAAGAAGACCACGCGTATCAAAGGACTACTGCATCTCTTTCACAGTCCGCTGGTTATTGGGGAAGGTATGGTCAGCGTGATGGCACCCTCAGCCGCATTACTGAGGATTTAGGTCATGGAGAGCTACACCTAATTTCATGCAACTACTCAGTCGACCTCACGAGGTTACGTCATTCCAGCCGTCGTGATAGTTCTTAATTTTTGGATAAATCCACTCAGGGGCCTCCTTGGTGAGATACAAGTGTTCTACACCAGCACCACTCATACAGCACATTAGTACACACCATACCGACAGTAGTGGCTACGCGCGCTAAAGCGCAGCGTTAGGTCATGGGGCCAAGCTCTCTGCTGACTCGGTAGACGCGTGGGTTCGAGCCCCACCGTCGGCCGTCCTTGAAATGGTTTTCCGTGGTTTCCCCATTTTCAACACCAGGCAAATGCTGGGACGGTACCTACTGACAGGCCACGGCCGCTTCCTTCCACATCCTTGCCCAGTTTCATTCGCCTTCATCAATTCCATCTCTCATCCCGACGCGCAGGTCGCCCACGGGCGTCACTTAGAAAGACCTGCACTCGGCCTCTCTGGAGGCCACACGGAAAAAAAAAGTACACACCATTTACAGAAATACAGTATATTCTTAAGGGGGACTGATAAACCTGGAACGCATGCATTTTGTATATTACTGTATACCTATGGAACCATCATAAGGATTTGAATTAAACTTTGTACACTTCTAGTAAAAATGCTGAGCTTCCATTAGATTTATTAATTTGTAAGTTTCATCATCCGCAATTGTAATAAAACTTGCATGTTTAAATATTTTAAAAATCTTTCTTGAATGTTACAAAAGACAAAATTTCTTGAAAAGTATCAATGCGATGCGCATAAACTATATTTTTCCATGAAGAAAATACGAAATCGCCGAGGATTTACCTCTATAAACTAAGTGGAATAATACACACATCAAAAAAAGTTTTGCATCACCTCGGTTCCAAGAGTTCCGGAACCGTTAAATACAAAGGGAATAGAGATCAACACAAACAACATTTCAGCTCGTTTTATTGCTCATGAGACCCACACATTGCATGTTGTACCATCATACAGCTAGACTTTCAGCATTTGTGGTCCAGATTGCAGTACACACCACTACCTCTAATACCCAGTAGCACGTCCTCTTGCATTGATGCATGCCTGTATTCGCCGTGGCATACTATCCACAAGTTCATCAAGACACTGTTGGTCCAAATTGTCCCACTCCTCAACGACAATTCGGCGTAAATCTCTCAGAGTGGTTGGTGGGTCAAGACGTCCATAAACAGCCCTTTTCAACATATCCCAGGCATGTTCGATAGGGTTCATGTCTGGCGAACATGCTGGCCACTGTAGTCGAGCGATGTCGTTATCTTGAAGGAACGCATTCACAAGATGTGCACGATGAGGTCGAGAATTGTCGTCCATGAAGACAAATGCCTCTCCAATATTCTGCCGATATGGTTGCACTATGGGTCGGAGGATGTCATTCAGGTATCGTAAAGCCGTTTCGGAGCCTTCCATGACCACCAGTGGCGTACGTCGGCCCCACATAATGCCACCCCAAAACATCAGGGAACCACCACCTTGCTGCACTCGCTGGACAGTGTGTCTAAGACGTTCAGCCTGACCAGGGTGCCTCCAAACACGTCTCCGACGATTGTCTGGTTGAAGGCATATGCGACACTCATCGGTGAAGAGAACGTGATGCCAATTCCGTGGGGTCCATTCAGCATGTTGTTGGGCCCATCTGTACCGCGCTGCATGGTGTCGGGGTTGCAAAGCTGGACCTCGCCATGGACGTCGGGAGTGAAGTTGCGCATCATGCAGCCTATTGCGCACAGTTTGAGTTGAAACACGACGTCCTGTGGCTGAACGAAACGCATTATTCAACATGGTGGCATTGCTGTCAGGGTTCCTCCGAGCGGCAATCCGTAAGTAGCGGTCATCCACTACAGTAGTAGCCCTTGGGCGGCCTGAGCGAGGCCTGTCATCGACAGTTCCTGTATCTCTGTACCTCCTCCATGTCCGAACAACATCGCTTTGGTTCACTCTGAGACGCCTGGAAACTTCCCTTGTTGAGAGCCCTTCTTGACACAAAGTAACAATGCGGACGCGATCGAACTGCGGTATTGACCTTCTAGGCATGGTAGAACTACAGACAACATGAGCAGCGTACCTTCGTCCTGGTGGAATGACTGGAACTGATCGGCTGTCGTACCCCCTCCGTCTAATAGGCCCTGCTCATGCATGGTTGTTTACATCTTTGAGCAGTTTTAGTGACATCTATGAACAGTCAAAGGGACTGTATCTTGGATACAATATACACAGTCAACGTCTATATGCCGGAGATCTGGGAACCGAGGTGATGCAAAACTTTTTTTGATGTGTGTAGTTTACTCTTTTATAGGTATTTCATTTGAATATTTAAAAAATTAAGAATTGCGCATGATATTTTATGTGCCCAGAGCATATTTTTCAAAGAAATTCAATAATTGAGGTTCATCCTCTATACCCTAGTTCGAACAAGAGGAACCAGCCCACCTCTATTCAGCAATCATCAATGAACTTTCTTCGGTGATTTACGACTAAGTTTTACGGTTCAGTACCAGCACCTACACTATTTCCCGTACTGTACAGGCTAAACTGGTGCCATAAAACTTCGAAACACTTTTTGATCCTACCACTAACATTTTTCAAAATGTTAACTTATGGGATAAAACCGGAGCAATGTTTGTTTGTCTTCATGTTTATCCTTCTATCCGTCTGTCTATCAATTTGTTTGTTCTTCTACTTGTGTGTGTGTCTCCCCTCTCAACTTATAGAAGCGATGTTGCTAGAAGAAGAGTGGTTTTAAGAAATTCAATTTGAAGCATCTTGAAATTAATCTTAAATATTATTCTGATTCATTTCATGAAATGAAATAATTCCAAAGAAGTGCAATAGTTCTAATTTATTCCTTGTTTTTTTCCTTACAGCAGTGTTTCCTATAACTCTCCAATAATTGTTCTTTAGATTTAAGCCAACGTTATTTGCTGGCCACTTAAATACATTCACTCAGTCTAGGAAAATATTTTACCTAATATGTAGAAATTCGTATGTGATATTTGCACCTTCACTGGTTCTCATTAAAGCATAATGCTAATATTAATCGAGGAATACATATGAGGCAGTTGGGAACTTAAAATAGACATATATGTATGAATATTTATTTTGTTAGCGATATTGGAAATTTCTATTAAGGGGATACGGAACGGTTAAAATGGTCAAAAATATCTTTTTTAATTTTTTTATATTTTATGAATCTCTGAAGTCTGCTCTTTAAAATGATTTATAATACATTATAGTTTAACTATTAAATGTTGCTACAATTTTAATTTAAACTTGCGCTGACAATGTGAAAATCATCAGTAATGGCTGAGAAAACTAGATGAATCACATTGCCATAACTCCGCGATTATGAAGTCTAGGATGTAGAGACCTATGGCAATCAAGAGCAAGGCTTCATAACTTAACATAACGAAAATGGTTGTTTGGGTAGATTATGTAACAAAATGGGTCTTGGTCACATTGTGGTCGTTACGTTTCATATCCGGAAGTCATTTGTATCGCATGGTAACGTTATTGGGCCATATAACGTTATTCTGATATTGGTTATCGTAGAAACGAAATAGTATTGTCCGACAGAAATAACGTTATTTGAATAAGTCTCTCGAAAAATATCCCTAATACCGTTATTCGGACTAATAACGTTCTTCGGATATCGGTTATCGTAGAAACGAAATACTAGTGCCCACCTGAAATAACGTTATCGGAATACATTACTCGAAAAAAAACTCCTAATATCGTTATTTGGACTGATAACGTTATTCGAATATCAGTTAACCAAGGAACGAAATGGTAGTGCCCGCCTGAAATAACGTTATCGGAATACATATCTCGAAAAACATTCCTCCAATACCGTTATTAGGATTAATAACGTTATTCGGATATTGGTTATCTCAGGAACGAAATGGTAGTGCTCACTAGAAATAACGTTATTTAAATAGATCTCTCCAAAAAAATCCCCCAATACCGTTATTCGGACTAATAACGTTATTCGGATATCAGTTATCGCGGGAACGAAATGGTAGTGCTCACTATAAATAACGTTATTTGAATACATCTCTCGAACATTATTCCCCCAATACCGTTATTCGGACTAATAACGTTATTCGAATATCGGTTATCGCAGGAACGAAATGCTAGTGCTCACTAGAAATAACGTTATTTGAATATATCTATCGAAAAATATTCCCTCAATACCGTTATTCGGACTAATAACGTTATTCGCATATCGTTTATATATTACAAACGGCATCATCGATTGAGAATGGCACCATTTTGATACATTTTGCGTTGGAGAACTCCATAGAGTAGAAAGAGTGGAAGTGTCACATTGCGACCTACGTCGTGTTAGGTTCTGAGTTTAGCCGCGAGGTTAATAAATACTCGGAAGTGCTTACCGTGATAGGGTATTGTATTTTTAGTCTACTTTTCACATTTACAAAAATGAGGAAAAAGTAGACTTGTGAGATCGATCTGGGCAAATGTCTGTCTGTCTGTGCATGTCCCCCCCCCCTTATCAACTCCTAAACGGCTGAAGCAATCAAAACTAAATTTGGTATGAGTAAAGATCTATATCTGAATATCTCAAGGCCATGAAATTGAAGTCAGTGCTACCAACTGCTGAAAAACCGCAATTGAAATTTGAGCTCCATGTTGGATATCTTGGAAGGTATGCATGGGAGCTATTCCAAAATTGGCACATAATTATATCGACAATAATATTTCAGTTTAATTTCCAGGAGGCCATGCATGACAGTGTTGACAAAATGATTCTAAGCATGCTGATAGGTCAATTTTTTTAACTAATAGAACTTCTACACTATCAATTGGATTTCAACCAAATTTCGTATGTAGTCTACTATGTGTACATAACCAGATATCACTATGTGTATTCTTATGAGCAACCAGCTGCTGACAACTGTTGATAGCCTAATTGCTGTCTGTACTTTTTTACCCTTATATTAATATATCAGAATGCATGCAAGCCAACAACTCTAAACTTTGCACACGTATAGCACCTGACATTCTAGATTAATTTGGAGTAACTAATATTATGCCAATGCCGCTAACATGATTCTAAGCCTGATGATAGGTTTAATTCTAAAATGCATGTAACTTCTATACATACAAATGGATTTCGTCCAAAATTGGCACAACAATAGATCATAATATGTCAGATTATTTCTGACCAAGACATGCATGACATTGCTACCAACATGATTTTACGCGCACTGATAGATCCAAAATCTAACTGCATGTAACGTCCACGTTTTCCATTGAACTTCAATCAAATTTTGTATTCTGTACCTTAAGAGATGGAACTAAGAATATATTAAGTCACCAGGGTTTCCAACTGTAGTGCAGGTATATTTCGAATTAATTAGAAATTTTGATATTACCAACTTAATTTCGTCATTAACTTAGATAGTTCCATATAGATTAAACATTGGCATGCATCTTTAAGTTTAAGAAAAATAGGCTCCTTAGTTTGTCACGGAACTGCTTGTTGAACTTGCGAAAGTGGCGAATGTCCGGAAAAACACTCTTAAATGCGCTTTTGAAGAAAGGAACAACAGACCGACACCACTTGAAATACATAGGCCTAGGTGGATAGCAAACGACCTGAAGCTTAATAGAGATCAAGTACTAGCGAATCAACTAGACAACGGGGAAAATTCAGTGTACATTAAATTAGTGTACACCTTACTTTATGAAAACATATTATCTCGACATGAAGGTGTGAAATTCTTCCGGCTAGCTAGCGGTAACACCACAAAGATAACTATCACTGCTTCAGACTCTTTAACAAAACGTGTGCGTGTCTGTTTAATCTCCTCCCGAAGTCAATAATGAAAGGCTCTCCCGCGTGCTTTCTACGCATGGAGTTCTCAAGGACATACGGAACGAGTGCTGGAATGAAGTATACGAATTTTATGCTGTAATGGCATACGTATTGTAACAATTGAACTTAAATACCCCATTCCATCATATTTGACGGTCAATGATTGTAAAGTTCTGTTAACATATGAAGGACAAGCTAAGTATTGGTTTTATTGTAAAGAAACCTCCCACTTACAAATAGACCGTCCGAACAGAAGGAATCGCCCGGTATTTATGTCAGACTACAAACCTACAGTACGGTGCTGGGCGAGTCAGATGGGAGTAGTAGGCTAAGCAACACTACCGACATGGAAACTGCGGTACCTTCCCCTGAATATCCAGCCATATCAGAGGCCTTTCATAACAGGCCCCATTCTACAAACACATATAGCACTGCGGAAGTAACTCAACCATCAGATAACGTAGCTGAAACATCCCTGACTACTTTACATAGCAATGAAGAGGGAACTGTGACGTCACGATCGGACAGCACGGGGAAGGGACACACTAGCAGGCAACACAGCAGTCTGTGCAGCAGCCAGATACTATTAAGACTAAATGTCCCGATTTTTAGTTTGTAATTCTGACACCACGTAGCAGCACCAAAGTGAGGCAATTTCTCTTGAATGGAAGCTCGTATTTGCGATGTCAAAACCACTATGTATACTAGAGTGCAATAGAATTGATATCAATTCAATGCATTTTCCAAAATGTGGAAAACAAAGACGTTACTAGCAGTTTTTTATATTTCTGCTTAAAAATGAAAAAAAAACTGGAAATACGAAAACGGAGATTTATTTCCTGATTCCAATGCATTTTTAGCCTACTTTCGATTTTTGCAAAAAATGAAAGTAGACTTATGAGATCAACACAGGGCGAAAAAAGTGTGTCTGTCTGTGTGTGTGTATGTGTGTGTGTGAGTCTGTGTGTGTGTCTGTGTGTGTGTGTCTGTGTGCGTGTGAGTGTGTGTACTCTGAATGTCTGTCCCCCCCTATCAATTCGAACACGGTGAATGCGAATTGAACGAAATTTGGTACAAAGGTAGCACTAGCAAAGGACACTTCAGTGTCATGTTTTATATCGCCGCCATCTTGACGGAAACGTAATGGCGGCCTCACAAATGTTCAAAGCTTAAATCAAATTACGACTAACCTAATCATCCGATCTCTACCAAATTTTGCAACAACATACCTTTATGGGGGGAGCATCCTTTGACCAAACCAATAGGTCATCAGCGTAATAGTTTACGGATGGCGGCCATCTTTGAGTGAAAATCGATTCCCCCTATTAATTCGAACACGGTGCAACCGAATGGAACGAAATTTGGTACGGAAGTAGTACTAACGAAAGGCACCTCAGTGTCATGTTTTATATCGCCGCCATCTTGACGGAAACGTAATGGCGGCCACACAAATGTTCAAAGCTTAAATCAAATTACGACTAACCTAATCATCCGATCTCTACCAAATTTTGCAACAACATACCTTTATGGGGGGAGCATCCTTTGACCAAACTAATAGGTCATCAGAGTAATAGTTTGCGGATGGCGGCCATCTTTGTGTGAAAATCGATTCCCCCTATTAATTCGAACACGGTGCAACCGAATGGACCGAAATTTGGTACAGAGGTAGTACTAACAAAAGGCACCTCAGTGTCATGTTTTATATCGCCGCTATCTTGACGGAAACGTAATGGCGGCCACACAAATGTTCAAAGCTTAAATCAAATTACGATTAACCTAATCATTCGATCTCTACCAAATTTTGCAACAACATACCCTTATAGAGGAAGCATCCTTTGACCAAATGAATAGGTCATTAGCCTAATAGTTTGCGAATGGCGGCCATCTTTGTGTGAAAATCAATTCCCCCTATTAATTCAAACACGGTGAAACCGAATGGAACGAAATTTGGTACAGAGGTAGCACTAGCAAAGGGCATCTCAGTGTCATGTTTTATATCGCCGCCATATTGACAGAAACGTAATGGCGGCCACACAAATGTTCAAAGCTTAAGTTAAATTACGACTAACATAACCATCCGATCTCTACCAAACTTTGCAACAACATACCTTTTTGGAGGGAGCATCCTTTGACCAATCTAATAGGTCATTAGCCTAATAGTTTGCGGATGGCGGCCATCTTTATGTCAAAATTGATTCCCCCTATTAATTCAAACACGGAGGAACCTAATGGAACGAAATTTGGTACAGAGGTAGCACTAGCAAAGGGCACCTCAGTGTCATGTTTTATATCGCCGCCGTCTTGACTGAAACGTAATGGCGGCCACACGAATGTTCAAAGCTAAAATCAAATTATGATTAACCTAATCATCCGATCTCAACCAAATTTTGCAACTACATACCTTTATGGAGGGAGCATCCTTTGACCAATCTAATAGGTCATTCGCCTAATAGTTTGCGGATGGCGGCCATCTTTGTGTCAGAATGGATTCCCCCTATTAATTCAAACACGGTGAAACAGAATGGAACAAAATTTGGTACAGAGATAGCACTAGCAAAGGGCATCTCAGTTTCATGATTAATATCGCCGCCATATTGACAGAAACGTAATAGCGGCCACACAAATGTTTAAAGCTTAAATCAAATTACGACTAACATAACCATTCGATCTCTACCAAACTTTGCAACAACATACCTTTATGGAGGGAGCATCCTTTGACCAATCTAATAGGTCATTAGCCTAATAGTTTGCGGATGGCGGCCATCTTTATGTCAAAATTGATTCCTCCTATTAATTCGAACACGGTGGAACCGAATGAACGAAATTTGGTACAGAGGTAGCACTAGCAAGAGGCACCTCAGTGTCATGTTTTATATCACCGCTATCTTGACGGAAACGTAATCGCGGCCACCCAAATGTTAAATGCTAAAATGTAATTACGACCAACCTAATAATCTAGTCTCTACCAAATTTTTCAACACCATATCTTTATGTGGGAAACATATTCTGACCAAACTGCAAGAACATCAGCCCAATAGTTTGCAGATGGTGGCCAAGTATGTGTGCAAATCGATTCCCCCTATCAATTCAAACACGGCGAAACCGAATTGAACGAAATTTGGTACAGAGGTAGCACTAGCAAAGGGCACCTCATATTCATGTTTAATATCCCTATAGCACGTTGTATTTCAACAAGCTACTACAACCAACATTCAATCATACTCCTTGAAAAGGACAAAGAGTTATAACAATACCCATGCATTTAGGAGAAAGTAGGCTATATGTTCTTTACTGAACATCTTGTTCATAAATAAAATCGGGTGATGTATTTGATGTATTAGGATTACAACGCGACCAAGAACTACATTTTCAAACAAACCCGAGCCGAGAAAAAGTTACCTTACCAAAATGATGACAACTTTGTTTCTTGGCCATACAAAATTTTAAAATTAATGAACCAGTTATACAACATTCCAATTTATATTGTGTTAAAATGTGGATTCGATCTGTTGACGGGTTTGTGAGATAATAATTCTTTAATGTGACGCATGGTTGAAACACGCTTAAAACGGGCACTTTATGTGTTCCAACTGCGATAAGAAATATTAAAATATATTTTAAAAAATCCAAACCAACATGAACTAACGTAAAACAGAACGACGAAAATGATGATGTTATTGGATTTTATGTAGGTCTATTGGTTACTTCACAAACAACCTTCAAACTCGAGTACACATACTATTTTGGTCAATGGTAGTCGCAATTCCCACTGGGATTTAGTGGTATGCCCTTGAATCAGGGCTGGCATGCGAAACGAAATGTATGGCTGTGGGAGCGAATATATTTGAATTTCGCCGTGAGCACGATACTCGGGAGCAAAATGACAATGATTGTCGGCGGGAAATTAAATCGAAGTGAAACTTAATTCGAAGCGAAATGACATAGCGAAATCAACGCGAAACTTAATAGCAACGCGAAATTACATTGTACAATTCAATAAAATTTCACTCACGGCGCGAAAAAAAATCGTTACAATCTTTTAATTTCGCTCCCGGTGCGAAATACAATTCATTACAGACTTTTAATTTCACTCGCGGCGCAAAATAAAATTCGATACAGACTTTTAATTTCGCTTCCGGTGCGAAATAAAATTCGTTGCAGTCTTTTAATTTCACTCTCGGCACGAAATACAATTCATTACAGACTTTTAATTTTACTCGTGGCGCAAAATAAACTTCAATACAGACTTTTAATTTCGCTTCCGGTGCGAAATAAAATTCGTTACAGACTTTTAATTTCGCTCCCGGCGCGAAATAAAACTCGGTTACAGACTTTTAATTTCGCTCCCTGCGCGAAATAAAATTCGTTACAGACTTTCAATTTCGCACCCGGCGTGAAATAAAATTCCCAAACGGTATTTAGTTTCGCCCTCCGATGTGAATTTAAAATGAATGGAACATTTCATTTCGTTGTTGAAATTAAAATGTATTCGTTTCGAGAGAGAAATTATGTTCGGAGCGATGTTCAAAGTTCTGACGTTGGCAGCAGTAGCAGTCTTATTACCGTTCACCGCCTGCCCAATCTGCAGGGCTGCAACAGCAACGTGAGTCATTCAATGGTCATCACTCCAGTAGAGGAGAAAGTCAGTGCTATGGCATCAACATCACCATCGTCGTTGACTGCACCTCGGACTCGTGGCTGGCCCTCCCTGACGTTCATAACGCAATGGGGTAACAAGAACCTTTACTTGTTCTATAGCGAACAAGAAGACGAATGTGCTGTGTGGACAGACATTCAAGATAAGTGACGAACTCCAATTACAATACAAATTGTCAGTTGTAACTCTTCAGTCAGTCAACACTAATTTGCCCAATAACTGGGAGGGGTACAATGTATATCCAGTAATATGTAAATAACATTATATGTATTAGTTTATGGTCACGATTATAATGCAGCAATTTTAGTGATCTTAAATCTAATACATGTATTTTTTTTCAGGAGTGTTACTTACATCTTATATGCGTTGTACCCACCCAGTTATCGGGTAAATTAATGTTGACTGACTGAAGAGTTACCAATAACAGAAAATCGTCTGTGGTAGTACCGCGGCGTATATGGAGTTCTGTTTCGGAGGCGGGTTACTCGAACAACAGGGTTGAGGGGTCATTCCTCTCATTTCTACATTCTTTATTCTTACACTTCCGGAAATTTCGGGGTGGGGGCTTGGCATTCCTTACTACTTCCTTCTTACCCTCAGCGCATTTATACTGACCATGGCACGAAAGTCAAACCCCTGTGCCACGTACGCAATTAGTTTTGCGTCGCCTTTCACTATGTTATTGTGCTTAGAATTACATTGAGCTTCCATTTTAATTTTCGCGCTTACAATCAATATAATTTCGCACCCGAATATCACGCTCATGGCGAAATTAAAATGTTAACGCGTCCACAACCATTTTGTTTCGCATGCCAGACCAGATTTAATTTCAGACATGAAATGATATGTTCCATGCATTTTAAATTCACGCCGGGGGTGAAACTAAATGCTGTTTGGGAATTTTGTGTCATTAAAATAAACCGTGGCACTACATCCCATGAAAGGCCAAGGCCTACCAAGCAACCGCTACCCAGGCATCTACAGATATTGGTCAGCGCATCGGGTTCCCTCGGCCGTTAATCTTGGTTTTCGCGACTTTCATACAGCTACTCTTGAGGCTGAGTGCACCCCGTTCCAACCCACACGTCCGTTTCTAAAATCACTAACGGAGCCAAGAATCGAACCCGGGGCCTCCAGGTGAGAAGCAGGCACGCTATCCCCAACACCATGAGGCCAGCAATTTTTGTCATACCAGGAGCAAAATTAGCAGTCGTTAAAAATGTTATTTCGCGCCGGGAGCAAAATTAAGAGACTGTAGCGGTTTTCATTTCGTGCCAGGAGCGAAATGAAAAGTCTTGTATCGAATTTTATTTCAGGCCAGGAGCAAAATTAAAAGTCTGTAATGAATTTTATTTCCAGCCGGGAGCGAAATTGAAAGTCTGTAACGAATTTTATTTCGTGCCCGGAGTGAAATTGGAAGTCATTATTTTTTTTTATTTCGCGCCGGAAGCGAATTTAAAAGACTAACGATTTTTATTTTACGCCAAGAGCGAAATGAAAAGTCTTTAATGAATTTTATTTCACGTCAGGAGCAAAGTTAAAAGTCTGTTAAGAATTCTGTTTGTAGCCGGGAGCGAAATTAAAAGTCTGTAACGGATTTTATTTCACGCTGGGAGCGAAATTTAAAGTCTGGTACGAATTTTATTTCGCGCCGGGAGCGAAATTAAAAGTCAGTAATGCATTTTATTTCGCGCCGGAAGCGAAATTAAAAGACTAATGAATTTATTTCGCCTCTGCAGCGAAATTAAAATTCTGTTACCAATTTTATTTTGCGCCAGGAGTGAAATTTTATTCCTTTGAACAATTTAATTTCGCGACGCTAATTTAAATTGATGATACATTTCGTTTTGCATGCCAGTCCTGCCTTGAATCGGTTTTGGTGGTGGCTCCATTTTTCACCTAAAATGTAAAACTAACTGCACTTGATGACCGTAATGCTCTCCATCACTCGTACCTGTATGTACATCGTTCATGTATATGATCAACCAAAGATACTGTCCAAAAATAAATTGCCGAAAATAGAACACCTAACGAACACTAAAAATAATGGTGTTGCAGGTAAAATAAACTAAGTAAAAAGTAATTAAAGGGATCGATGAACTAAAAACAGGAAAAACAACATGGAAAATTAGAAGTCGTAAGTACAAACTAGTAAAATTTCAAAGGATCACTCAGAAATATCCAGAACTGAACAATAATTCAGAACTAGCCATCACAGTCACAGTCAATCGCAACATCGGACTAGATGCTCAGGAATCCCATATCGTCAGGTAAGGGGTAAGGTCATCACTCTCTCACTTGATTTTCGCTCCCCTTTCCTGCTGCTGCGGTGGCCTTGGTCGAGCTTGTGGCGCGCCGTGGCCGCCTGCTTTAAGCGTGTGTACAATCCTGTATGAAATATTACCTTATAAAAGATGCTGGAAGTGTCGTCCTTCCTGGGTTATACAGGCATTGTATCCGGTAACCACATTTTCGCTCACGCGAATGAGTTCTGCCACAGTAATGTTTCTGATTTGTATTTTATGTTCTTTATTGAGCACTGAGTCAGTAGGCCTAGTGGAAAACTTATTTACAATGACGTGAATCTGTGCTAGTGAAGGTGACACTTCATCACGAAATTGCTGAACTTACCCACCGGGCCGACTCGTACTTAAAATAAGTTTTACATACAAAAATACGATGTTGCAATGATAACTGTTTGAACATGTTACCATCTGAGGTTCAGACTGGCGACTGACAACACCTGCACGCTTATTGCAAGGTCAAGTTTGTACTATGCGCGCACTTTCAATACTACAGCAGGGGGCCGTGGGGTGCCAGAAACTCGGCCAAGCCCGCTGCAGTAGCGAATAACAAAACCGCCGCTCGTCGTTCTTACTTAATATGAAAGACCCTATATGTAGACCATAGAGTTATGTACTATTAGATGACTATTATTGCGTAGGTTCATTATTCAAACGTTGACTTCTATCGCATGATTGGGACACAAGAAATAAATTAATAATTTAAAAATTTTGCACAGCTGCCATCTTGAGTGTATGTAAACAATTTAACAAAATTAGATATCAGTTCATTACAATGTATATAAACAATTGCTGTACCAAATTTCACTGCGTTCGGATGGTTAAATCGCCAGAAAAGTCTATTTAAATGTTCAAATTCACTTGGCCGCCATGTTCGTTTTGTAGTTAACAGGTTTATGAAAGTCACTTAAGTGACTTTTATCACCGTACAAAATTTCAGGGTGATATCGGTGACAGTTTCGGAGATATAGAATGCCAGTGAGATATTTCGCACAGCCACCATGTTGAATTGGTGAAACATAATAAGCTTTGAAGGGCACGATCGGGGTCGGCCAAAATAATAGGCCTACTATGACCTTACCGAATTTCATTGAAATCGCTCCAGCTGCTTAGATTTTATTAGGTGGGGTGTGGGGGAAGAGGGGGGATGGGTGGGGATGCACACCAAGGCCCGGCGTAGGTGCGTGACGTCATGTCATGTCATGTCAGTAGGTAATCTGTGTCCTTGACTCTCCCCGCCTGCCACTAGCTACGTGTGCGAGTGAGCTGTGTATAGTATGTCGTGGTACCCTGCAAGCCAGGCAAGTGCTTTTAGGGCCATATGACCAAGGCGCACACTGTCTACGCTGGAACTCTCAGTTCAGGGGCGCTGGCCGGCCTGTCGCGGCTGGATTTCTCGAAGTCGTTCTTCTCTTCTCTTCATATTATTATTATTATTATTATTATTATTATTATTATTATTATTATTATTAGACTATTATTATTGGCAATAAAATGTTATTGGATACCAATAGACTACGTCTCATACTGTTCCCGAGTACATTGTTGATCAATTCCCTATTATTGAATGGATTCATTTGATAGCAAAATTATGCCATTTACACTTAAGTTAGGCATACCCAAACACGATAAGTTATTAAAAAATGTTGATGTTGTTTCTTTCCCTTATTCGAAACGTACCACAAGCTTTGAATTCTCTTTGAAGCCTATCGTTAGCTCTAAACGACCTGTCTTGTTATGCCGATGGTTACTTCACATCTGATGGTGGGGTCCAGCATATATCTTGTATCCTTCTTACGGCCAATAACAATTATTATTCTATTGTACTTTTGCTTCTAACACGAGGAAGACACGAAAACATGGATCGCGTAACATTTCTGAAATGTTACAGATGCATCTTAGATCTATGTCGGTGATTCCCTTCTTAATTTTGGTGTTTGAACGGAGCTAGGTTATCAGACACTCCACAGTGGTTGCAGCATACAGTCTCACACAAGAGCAACCTTTGCCTCCACCTATTTGTGCTTGACTACTCCCTTTCATGTGTACTTTTGGATAAGTTGTTCTCCATAAAATATGGTGATTAGACACTTTCGCAATCAACCTGCAAGTTCATTTTGTTTTTTCCATACATCCGCTTCAGGCTCAATTCTCAAGTATTCCTTTGGTTCCTAACTAATAAATCACCGTCTTCATCGTTACCACCATCTTCATCATCATCATCACCGTAATGAAAACCTCATTCGTTGTACAAACACAAATTACGCACCTTGTCACATTGCCTTCAAGCAATTCTTGCACTCTCTGTATATATGTGGCACGGTGTCCCTACATGATGATTACTATACTTTGGTTGTTCATTCACTGAAAATTGCGAAATAAGCTTCGAGGTTTTCCTATGCCCAGAATATAGAATGCTATGAAAATCAAATGTTCTTAAATACGATGTGTGGATTACATATAAATATGCAATTGGATTTACTCACGACAGCTACTTGTAGCATTGGCCTTTGAGAATATTTTACGGAAGCTATTCTAACAACTCTACGAGGTGAGTTTCTCTCCGAGTTCCCATATGAATGTTCGAATGGCAGAATAAGAATGTAGAAAAAAAAAAGGAAAACTTGTGCTCACTGACCTGGTGCAAGTCCTCAAAATGAACACCCCTTTGATGACTTCGGTATCATCGATACCATTTCAGTACCTCAAACCGAAATTAAATTTCTTGGCAGGCCAGGGAATCAAACCCGGACCACCCCGACAGCCAAGAATGTTAGCCGCTACACCACATTCATTGTCAGCGCAATCTATTGCACGATGCCATGTAATTTCAGCACGAACTATAATAGTACACCTTTCTTCTTTTTTTTGGCATTACAGTGCCCCTGGTAAGTTAGAGAGATGGTTCGCATACCATAACCAAAGAGCCGAATAGTTCCAAAAACCAACAAACAACCAAAAGAAATACCGACAAGCTGGTAGAAAGACAGACAACAGATTTTGTAATTTTCAGAGCAAAATTGTTTTACAATGAAGAGCACTCTCTTGGTCTCCATACTATTGAAATAATGAAAATTGTCCTAAAACTTCAAAAGTTAGAAGGATTTCATGTCAACTTGCTTATAATGCCGTATATCTTATGTGTAGGTAAATTCCATGAGTTATTGTTTCAGGCGATGTTGAAAATACGAATAAAAGACATAAATTATCTCAGATTGCGACGGAATATTGTTCAGTTTAAAAACCTGATAAATTTACTAACGCACGTTTCTCGAATTCACATATCCCTGAACAGCACCAATCTAATCAGTTGGTGAATTCAGAATCTTGTTATTGAAATACTGTAGACTATAGCTTTATAGTCCTAATGTAGTTTCTTTGTTCTACCCGTAATTATTTAGGTTGCTATGAGGAAGGGGATATGGTGAGACAGTTTCCTTGTGGGAATGATATTACGGATAGATGCCCTTCATGACGTCAATCTAATGAGAGGATTTAATGACAAATGAAATTAATGAGGCAAGGTATGAAATGGTTGTGTGTGGTATTTCGAGTTCGGTGTAGTCTGACCATGCACGTTAGCGTGTGTAGCTACGTCGGCTGGTTTGTGACAGTATGTTAACAAATTTAAAAATATATTTTAACACTCCTGATTCCATACCGGCCCTGTTACTGTCACATGCATGATTACCAATATGCTTGATTCTATTTTTAGGATTATTATATCTCGCTGCACCTGCTACATCACCCAAAAAGTAGGGGCAGATGACCACGTAGTTCCGCCCCTTAAAACAACAATAACTAACCCAACAAGTAGTTCCGCGAAGAATTATACAGCCTATTTTCATATATCCTACTTATGTTAATTGCCTCTATCAACATACAAAAGTTCAGTTTGATTGCTGTAATAGATTCGTAGATATTGAGATCCATCTAAATATTTCGGATGGTCGCCATGTTGGATTGTTATATGTATAGGCCATAGAGTCACGTACCATTAAAGGAAAATTATTGCAAGGGTTCATTACTCAAACTCTCACTTCGATCGCATGATTACGACACAAGAAATAAAAACTTAATTTTAAAATTCGCACATTCGCCATCTTGAGGTTATGTAAACAATTGAACTAATATAGATCCCAGTGCATTACAATGTGTATAAACATTTCCTGTACCAAGTTTCATTGCGTTTGGATAATTAAATCGCGAGAAAGGTCTATTTAAAATTTTCAAATTCGCTTGGCTGCCATATTCGTTTTTTAGTTAACCGGTTTTTGAAATTCTTATAGATGAAATGTCAGTAGTGCCCTTTATCTCCGTACAAAATTTCGGGGTGATATCGCTAATAGTTTCAGAGATATAGAATGCCGGTTAAATATTTCGCACAGCCGCCTTCTTGAGGTTATGAAAACAATTGAATGAAGTTAGATGTCGGTACATTACAATGTGTATAAACATATACTGTACCAAGTTGCATTGCGTTTGGTTGGTTAAATCGTGAGAAACGTCTATTTAAAAGTCGCAACTTTGCTTGGCCGCCATGTTGGTTCTGTAGTTATCAGGTTTTCAAAAATCACATTGGTGAATTTTAGTGGTTCCCTTTATCACCGTGAAATATTCCAGGGTGATATCGGTAATAGTTTCTTAGATATCGAATGCTGGTGAAATATTTCGCACAGCCGCCATGTTGGATTGGTGGGATGTAACAAAGTTTGAAGGGCACGGTCGGGGTGGTGTGCAATAGTGCTATGAACTTACCGACTTTCATTGTAATCGCTCCAGCGGTTTAGAAGTTATTAGGGGGGGGCACACACCATATCACACACACGCGCGCACACACAGACAGACACACTGACAAAAGGTGATCTCATAAACTTATTTTTTCATAAATGAAAATAGGCTAAAAAGTATGCAACTTCTTGTATCCTTGTTGCAGATCTGGTTCATGTACGTCCAAATATCATGTTTTATACGTCTTCGGTGTGTTTCTTTAAGGTGTGACTTTCCCACTATGGTATGTTTGTGCTCCCCAGGCACAAAAGACGTTATGAGCACGGCAGACCACAAGCATATGACAAAATGTTGGCTCCAGTGCGCCTAGTGTCCAGGCTCTGCGCTCAGTACTAAACGTACTGCAGCACCCCGTCAAATGGACAGTGCTTGTGCGACTAAGCGCTGCAGTGCTAGTGTGATGTCGTGCTGCACTGCTCAGAAATAGGCAGAATAGGGCTGCGCTTCACCTGCTAGCACTGCTTCACCTTGTCCATTGCACGACCCAGGTGCACACACACGGACAAAAGGTGATCTCATAAGCCTATTTTTTCATAAATGGAAATAGGCTAAATACGAGATTTTAAAAATTCGCACAGGCGCCATCTTGTGGTTAGGAAAACAATTCAGTTTGATTGCTGTCATTGATTAGTTGACATTGAGAATCGTCTAAATATTTCTAAATATGTGTAGACCATTGAGCTATGTACTATTAGATGACGATTATTGCGTACGGTAGGTTCATTGTTCAAACGTTGGCTACGATCGCATGATTAGGACTCAAGAAATTAAAACGTAATTTTTAAATTTCACACAGGCACCATCTTTCGGTTATGTAAACAATTGAGTTGAATAAGATATCAGTGCATTACAAGGTGTATAACATTTGCTATACCATTTGACGGCGCTCGAATGGTTTAATCGCGAAAAAAAAAAAGATCTATTTTAATGTATCAACTTCGCTTGGCCCCCATGTTCGTTTGTTACTTAACAGGAATTTTGAGAGTCCCATCTAGTAGTTCATTTTATCACCGTACAAAATGTCAGGGTGATATCTGTAATAGTTTCGGAGATATGGAATGCCAGTGAAATATTTCGCACAGTCGCCATGTTGGATTGGTGAGCTGTAATAAAATTTGAAGATCACGGTCGGGGTCGGACAAAATAGTACTATGACTTTACCGAGTTTCATTGAAATCGCTCCAGCCGTTTATATTTTTTTAGGAGACACACACACATACGCACACACACCGACTAAATGTGATGTCATAAGCCTATTTTTTCATAAATGAAAATAATGAAGAAAGCTTTTCATTCGGTCGACGCGAATTTCGTGTTGACCGACTGAATAGCTTTCTTCATTAGAAATAACCATCACTGAAAAATGGCTTCTATCACTACTAAATGAAAATAGGATACCTAGTAAACGAAAAGCAAGAACGGGAGGTTTCATTTAGGAAAGAAATCCTCTTATTGGTCACAAAGGAGTGAAAGTTTGGTGTGTAGGTTACACTCTGCCTTATATGGCAACACTGCGAGAAGGTGAGTTCGATTCCTATCTTAGCTATCTTAGAGTGTTTTTCTGGGGTTTCCCACTTCCACTCCAGGAAAATGCGTGGATATTTCCTAAGTCAAGGCCATTGCCAACTCCAAAAATAACAAAGTTTATCAGACTTCAACTACATGGGACTGATGAACAATAGGCTATGTTCCAAACCCCTATATGAAGCAACAAGAAATATTTCGAATCAATGGGAACCATCGTATTGATTTTAGGAAACATGTTTCTAACGTAGGCTACAATATGACCGCGATCGAAACTAGCCAGGTGCCTTGCCCTGTCTGATGGGGCACGGGCACAGATTGAAATCATTATGTTGATTATTATTGATATTTCAAGAAGTAATTATCCTATGTTTGAATAAATAATTGGCCTGGAATTACATATGGCCCAGCATCGTCAGTTCACGGTCACCTTCCATGCTTGTCCGGGAAGCGGGCAAATAGACACTTCCATAACGTTATTGACGAGATTCTTTTCTGAAATAACGGAATCAATTTCTCCGCTTAGAATAATGTTCCTGATAGCGCATAGCTGGTGAAAATCGCATGTATACCGTTATTAGACTTATAACGTTGTTGGTGGGTTCGCATTTCAAAATAACTGAATTAATTCTTCTGCCCTGAATAACGTTATTGATAGCGTATGGCTGGTAAAATTCGCTCGTTTACCGTTACTAGACTTATAACGTTATTGGTGGGTTCGCATTTCTAAATCACGGAATTATTTTTCTGCCATGAATAACGTTATTGACAGCGCAAAGCTCGTAAATATTGCTCGTATACCGTTACAAAGCTTATAACGTTATTGGTGGGTTCACATTTCTAAATAACGGAATTAATTTTTCTGCCCTGAATAACGTTATTGATAGCGTATAACAGGTTAAAATCTCTCGTATACCGTTACTAGGCTTATAACGTTATTAGTAGGTTTGCATTTTGAAATAACCGAATCGATCACTCTGCCTGAATAACGTTATTGATGACGCGCAGTGGGTCAAAATCGCTGTCATACCGTTACTAGACTTATAACGTTAATAACGGGAGCGCATTTTAAAATAACGGAATCTTTTCCTCTGCTGGTTATAACGTTAATAACACAAACCAGGGAAAATTATAACCCCTTATTTCGTTGCTGCACTAAAAACGTTATTCATATACCATTTGTTTTGGGTACGGAAGCAGTAACGTAACAAAAATTAATTCGTTATTTCTGACAATTCTGTTACGTTATGAAGCCTTGATCAAGAGTACTTTCTTTACCTTTCAATTCTGTGGTGGCTAGACTGCACTAATTTTGATTGTCTATTGTTTATTCCTTGTGTATTCCATGACATGAATTTCCATGGTTAGGCCTACTACTTAGAGTTGTTTATTGTTTATGTAATTTGAGCTAATTAGCTGTGAATATACAGTAACTCAAGTTCAAAATGCCTAGAAGTAACCGTGTTTTACAGAAAAGAAGGAATATTGGTATTCTAAAGAGCAAAAATGCTGTTTTACCACAACTGAGGAGAAGCCAAGTGGAGACTCGAATGTAAACAAAGACATTGAGGTTAGTGGAACTTCTGACAGTACTTCAAAGAAGAAGTTAGCCTAAAGCAGTGATATTTATGTAGAAGTGTGTGATGAATGGAAGAAATGAAGCACATTTTTAGAGATCTGTCCAGTCCCCAGCTGTTAGAGAAGTGTGTTCATGGGAAAAGTCAAAATCCTAATGAATCGGTAAACAACGTTATATGGTCTCGCATCCCTAAAGGCACTTTTGTGGGCATAAAAACACTACGATTTGGAGTTATTGATGCAGTGGCCAATTATAATAAAGTAAACATTGTTAAATGTCTGGTATTACAGGAGTTAGGACTGAAAATAGGGGGGAATTGTGTGAATGCCATGAAGGAGTTGTACCGAAAAAGACTACTGAAATCAGAAAAAATGGTTCAGGATGTGCAGAAGAAAGCTAGGCAATCCAGGGACAAGGCTAAACGGAAGCTAGAAGACCTGTATGAATCACAGGAGATCCAGATTCTCCTTCATATGGTGCAGGGATGCACTGAAATATGAAAACGTGTGTAAAAATTTTTAACTGCAGTTTCCTCAGTTTCCAATTTTTCAAATATATGTTCCTTTTTCTAGGTGACTATTTATCACAGAGCTGTGTAATTTTCATCATGAATTTGTCTCATGTTGGTTAACATTTTGACGGAGGGATTTCATGATTTATATAAAACTGTTTGAGATTTGGCTTTTTTTTAGGAAAAAAATAATTATATTTATTGACTGTATAAAAAAATATGTATCAGAGTCCCCTTAAGTCCAATTACAAAAACGCTCCGTCCGTATGTCAATTAAGGTTTGAATAAAATGTGTCATAAATTTCATTTTCATAACTTTACTCTATCCTGACAAAAAGGAACATAAATTAATCAAATTTAACATTGGTAAGATAGGCGGCTCCGTATCGACTTAACGTATGTATACATGATTTAATACTCGCTCACGCTTAAATATTGTAATCATCAAGTGTTAGGCCACCAACACTGTTGTATAAATTCCAAAGTAAATGTATAAACTAAAATTGAACTCTTAAATGTAATGCCTAGAGCCATTCTTCAAGGAAAATGGTTGGAGAGAAATTGTGCGTTCGTACTAATCGTGGTAGAAATTAGGTTAGTCGTTTGTGGGTTCTCATATGGTAACTGAAAAACATGGTATTACATATTAGTTTAAGTTGGCCACGGTAATGTTGACAAAACTAGCAAAAACCAAATGTCTGAATACACCAAAACGTTCATCGGAATAGTCATTCTAAATTTACTAGTTTGGACCGAATGACATACAGGCAAACAAATAGACAAACAGATTACTCCATAATTTAACTCATTTTTTAATAAGGAACACAGGCTAAACTTACAGGATTTCAGAGGAATATAAGCTTATCTATCAATTCTTACGTCCATTCTTGTAAACAAGCCAAATGATTCTGGCTGAAATAGGGGGTTGAAGTCAAAAAACATTTACTGTTATACAAAGTACCTTAAAGACTTATTATATTCCATGCAAACCACTGACAATTCTGTCGTTGCCCTGAAAACAAATGGCAATGCAAGCACTACTTCTCGAATCTCTCTCGATCCCCTCCGTTGGTGATGCATGGTAATAATAGTATTATCATCGAGTGGAGTTAGCAGTGTCCCAACTCGTTGTTTTATAAAATACTTACATCACTTTTTACGCGCATTGTGTGCATGGTGGTTACTGATACACCTGATTGCATAAAGCAGCGGATTCTTTACACACTATCGCACCGAAGTCTTTCTATTCGGCTGATCGGACATCAGCATGCATGATCGCTTGGCAATAAAGGACGAGTGAGCGCTAGAAAGCTTCACGGCAAACCAATACGCTTTCGAATTCACATTGTGTGCGTGTGTCTGCTCTCAGTATCCATCCATACACTTAGCATTTAAATACGATGAATAACTGTGTCCTGTGTTTGGGAACGCAAAGGTATAGGTAATTGTACCTTTCAGTCTGGAAACAGCGGACTAATGCTAGGGAAGTTAAATTTCATTTAAATGATAACACGTTTTCTCTCGTACCTCATAAACTTTACCAGTAACACGCGGTCCAATTCATCTCATGTTTCATCCGGAGCAAGTCTGGGTCATTTATAATATCGGGAATAAGTTCTTCCATGGCAGAACAGGGAATCGATACGCAGAACTACAACAGCCATCCCCTTATTTCCATTCGATTTATTGATGTGCAACTCATAGCAATGTCTGATTCAAACAGGTACTGGATCTACTTACTGATGAGTGAGAGAACATTATTAATTGTATGCCCTCCATTACAAAACCCGCATCGAGAACACTGCTCATTCTCATTGCTACACGTGAGAAAACCAGTTTCAAAACGTCAGCTCCCGTGTTATTTTTTTGGTAATGAATTCAGTCGTTGAATTTTCGCCTTCAATAATACCGGAATCACAGACTCCTTGAACACGCTTATTAGAATCAATAGTGTACAAGTACACACAGGGTGAGTGAGAGCATAAAATGATACCTAAGATCTGGTAGTGCCGAAAGATGTGATAATTGTATTGTAAATGCGTGGTTGAGCGAGAATAAAATTGTAATCTCATTATTTGAACATTTCTAGCACGCTAATCGCACGACCTATTACTTTAATTTGCGCAATATTGTGCAGCATAGCAAAATAAAGAAATGATGCCCGGGGTTGATCCGTTTACGATTTACGGGCGGATGACCTAGCTGTTCCGCCCTTTAAAACAACAGTTGTAAACTTACTCTACGTACGTCGAATAGTTCTCACAAAAACCCATGTTACTGCATTCACTTTGTAGGAGGCACTACTCCATAATCAGTTCGGCAACAATGCTAGAATATCGCATGTGAAATAAATGTAAGAGGGACGGAAATGTAGTTTGACGGGTTCCCTCCTTCTCCTGGAGACCGATTTTCTCGTGGCCTGCTTGGGTGTACATCACCTGGACAGCAGCTGGCTACAAGTCAGTTACGTGTTTGAGTGTTTACGTTTCTGAGGTTTGTTGATAACTACACACAAAACAAAGACTCATTATCTGGTTTACACACAGTAGTAGGCTTAGAAGCGTTTTCGCTGAAAGGTTCATGTTCGCGATTGCGAAGGTACAAAGTAGATAGCTTCTTTTTAAATGTGTAACATCTTTCCGCTCGGTTGCTGGATAGTTTTGTGGGAGTGATTTTGAAAATTGGGCACGGAAGTGAATCGGGCGGAAGTGGATCGGACGGAAGTGAAGACGCACTGCCAGAAAAATGGGACGGAAGTGAATCGGGCGGAAGTGCATCCAACGGAAGTGGATCGGACGGAAGTGAAGACGCACTGCCAGCTGGATGTACAATTGAAAATGTATGTATTGGAAACAAGGCAGTGGGTGCTCTGTAGCGCGAGAATGTTATGGCAATACAGTAGGCAGTGCATTTAGCAGGCACTGATTTGACGAGCACAGTGGCAAATGTTTCACCGACTTTCATTTGTCATTGACCAGTTTATGAAGCTTCACGTTCAAGGTTGAATATGACATGGGGTAGGACAAAGACGACAAATGACATTTAAATAAGCGGCATTATTGTCAAGCTGTGGGTGAGTAGTCAAATATTAAATGCATAACAGAATGTTGTTATATGAGTGGAATAAAAGCTGTGTTTTCATCATATGTGAGACTAGGCCATTTCATGATTGTAGGAAGCCATGTTTTGATTGTTTACGAAGAACTGTATGAGAGCCTTGAGAATAATGAATGTTATAGTTACTGAGGAATGTGCTCACAGTATTTGAGAGAACTGTCGACATTGTGTCACTTTGTTATTATGAATTATTAATGTAAAAGGAAGGAAGCTTGTAGTTTTGCGTGTCCGTTAATCTCACGATCATGATCCACGGTACCTCCCTTTTACGTGGAATGCGAACAACAAGACATGGCATTTCAATTCGAAAATCTCAATTTTTTTTTTTTTTAGCGTATGGCTTTTAGTGCCGGGAGTGTCCAAGGACATGTTCGGCTCGCCAGTTTTTGTAGCTGCTTCGAGACGGACACCCAATGGGTGAGCTACAAGTACCGTTGGGGAGGAAAGTTGGAAGGGAAGGTCGAGGAGTTGGAAGGTAGCGGCTGTGGCCTAGAGTTAGGGACCAACCCCGGCATTTGCCTGGAAGGAAGATGGGAAACCACGGAAGACCATCTTCAAGGTTGCCGGCGGGGGGATTCGAACCTCCTCGCCTCCCGGATGTGAGCGACTGCCAACAGTCATGCCGTAACGACCACGGCTAACTCACCCGGTATCTCACATGTATTGACCGGGAATCAAACCCGGTCTACCTTGGTGAGAGACTAACAGCTTGACCGCTGCGCCACAAATGTGATAGTAGCATATCTCCAATTCAATCTATACATTCATCATAGTACCAGTATGAAAATGGAGTGTAAATTAAAATTTAAAAATGTCCAAGTTGTGTAGTATACCAGTAGGATAACATGTCAGATGTTACACATCATATGCGACTACTGTAAGGCTCGTATTCTCGCTTGCTGGGCCCAAGGTTGCAGGTTCGTATCCTGGGCGCAGTCAGCTGGCATTTGAGGGTGCGCAAATGCGAGGGAGCCGTGTCCGTAGATTTACTGGCACGTTAAAGATCCCCTTCGGGGCAAAATTCCGGCACCCCGGCGTCTCTAAAAGCCAGTGTAGTTAAAAGGGACGTACAACCAGTAACATTATTATTTATTATTATGTAAGGCTCGTATCTTTTTGTTCTTTTTTCTTTCTTTCTTTCTTTCTTTCTTTCTTTCTTTCCTCCTTCCTGTCTTCTAATAATTCACATTAGTTTATTGTCCAACCCCCGTTTGACGCTCACCACCACTACAGCGAAGGCTGAATATTTAATATGTACTACTTTCAAGACTTTAACGTAACTTACTACCTATCCCTTGTTCTAAACTTGTTTTAAAATGTATATGAAGCAAACTCTCTCATAATCACTAAATTCACTACTTAGCTTCCATCAGATAAGTTATTTATCACTTAATTTACTTAAATTGTTAAGTCGCTTTAATTTGTCATGGATTGAGCCATTTCCCTTTAGGACTGTTACAGACATTCCCTATGGTAATCGTCTGTTGGCATACTAGCAGCTTTCAGCATGGAGACGGATGTGAGCTTGCTGTGCTACGTCACACCTTTGGTTGTCTTGGATTGGTGGACTGCCTCCACCTCACCTAGTTTGCTGTCCACATATCCCGAATCCCAAGAAATGGTAGTCTCTACGTCACTTCCTTCGAGGCTATTCCAGCCTGCTATTTAAGCCAGCTCCCTCCGCTATCAGCATCTGAATTCAGAGCAGACTGACCGTCGCTTCTCACGGCCTGGGCTCACTCCGGTCGCCATGGACACCACCTCGTCTACAACATTTTTAACTGGTCTATAAGGCAAATTTTAAACTGTTATTTTAAACGCAGTGTTTTAGCAACCAGCAAGAAATGAACATCTACAGCGACAGGGGAGTTAGGTAAGAAACACTGAACATTTAAACCAATATTCAAAATATCTTCACGTTTGTATAAGGTGCGTTCAAAAAGTAACGAGCCGGAGGCATAATTACAGAAACCAGTACCTGTATGTTTGAAGTATTGGCCCTGGCTGTTGAGGCACTTGTCCCACTGTGACACGAGGCGGTGAATGGCTGTCTCATAAAATTCCCTGGGCTGCAATGTGAACCAGTTCCGCACGTAACGCTGGACGTCGACGTCCAAGGTGAATCGTTGGCCCCGCAGAGCCCCTTTCAGGGTACCAAACATGGCGTATCACAGGGAGAGAGGTCTGGACTGTATGGAGGGTGGCCGAGAACCTCCTATTTGAATTTCTGCAGGAGTGCCGCGGCTGTGTTGGCCGTATGAGGTCGTGCATAGTCGTGGAGCGACCACGGCGGCTATGGCGATCACTGTCACTGGGCGGTCCTGGATAATGAGTGCATCAACCAGCTGGACGTTGTCAATGGTATTGCAGGGTGGTGCCTCAGACCGGGCATCATTGGCAACGACACCCGTCCTTCCCTGAAGCGCTTGTGCCACGCCTTGACCCTTGCAAGGGACATGCAGTGTTCGCCGTACACTTGTGACATTCGGCGATGAATGTCCGTTCCCCCTACTCCTTCCGCTGTCAGAAACCTAACAACACCTCTTTGCTCTTCTGGTTGACACCTCCAGGTCACTGTTTGCAATGCGAGTGGCAGCGTTGGACGACTGATGCATGCTGCTGCTCACTTTGTTTCGTCACGTGACGTACACGCGTGCCCTCTAGCGATGGGCTGTGATCTTCCACGCTCTGGTCGAAACCACACCTCGTTACACACGCCACAATTAGCCGATGTCGTCACCGGTTTGCGCATTCCAGCCTCTGGATCGTTACTTTTTGAAAGCACCTTATAAATTCAACAGTGAAATAGGATATACAATTAAATCTTATTCCTCATGTACTTTACTCTGGGTTCTGTATATCAGTTCGCACAACTTAAATTGGGTACGAGAACCCACGCCGCATAAATCTTGAAAGACACCAAGTGTTATTCTTAAAAGCCGCATAAGGGATATCGTCCTCTTCACTTAAAAACCTTATTTTTAGCCTACTTTTCACATTTTGCAAAAATGAGGAAAAAGTAGACTTATGAGATCGGGCAAATGTGTGTCTGTCTGTCTGTCTGTCCTTCTGTCTGTCTGTCTGTCTGTCTGTCCTTCTGTCTGTCTGTCTGTCTGTCTGTCCTTCTGTCTGTCTGTCTGTCTATCTGTCTGGCTGGCTGTGTGTGGGTCCCCCCCTATCAACTCCTAAACGGCTGCAGCATTCGAAACGAAATTTGGTAGGAGTAAAGATCTATACCTGAATATCTCACGGCCATATTTGAGAATGATGTCAGTACTACCAACTGCTGAAAAATCGCAATTGAAATTTGAGCTCCATGTTGGATATCTTGGAAGGTATGAATGGGAGCTATTTCAAAATTGGCACACGTATAGATAATAGTATTTCAGTTTAATTTCCAGGAGGCCATGCATGGCAGTGTTGCCAAAATGATTATAAGCCTGCTGATAGGTCCAATTTTAAATGCATATATAACTTCTATACTATCAATTAGATTTCAACCAAATTTTGTATGTAATATGTGTACATAAACAGATATGACCGAGCGTATACGTAAGAGCCACCAGGGCTGCCAACTGTCAATAAATGTTCTCTCTATTATTTTATCCAAATACCAATATATTATAAAGTATGCAAGCCGACAACTTTGAACTGTGCACACGTATAGTACCTGGCATTATAAATTAATTTGGGGTAACTTATGTACATCAGTGCTACCAACATGATTCTAAGACTGCTGATAGGACCAATATTTAAATACATGTAACTTCTATAATATCAATTGGTTTTCAACCAAATTTCGTATGTGCTATGTGTAACATAACAGATATGACTATGCTTATTCTTAAGAGCAACAAGGGCTGCCAACTGTTAATAAATGCTGTCTCTATTCTTTTACCCAAATATTAATATATCAGAAAGTATGTAAGCCAACAGCTTTAAACTTTACACAAGTATAGTACCTAACATTCTAGATTAATTATGAGAAACTAATATACGTCAGTGCTGCCAACATGACTCTAAGCCCGTTGATAGGTCCAATTTAAAAACACATGTAACTTCTATACTAACAAATGGATTTCATCCAAAATTGGCACAACAAGAGATCAAAATATTTCAGATTATTTCTGACCAACGCATGCATGACATTGTTACCAACATGATTTTACGCGCACTGATAGATCCAATGTCTAACTGCATGTAACGTCCATGCTATCCATTGGACTTCAACCAAATATTGTATTCTGTATCTTAAGAGATGGAACTAACAATATATTCTGTCACCAGGGCTGTCAACTGTAGTGTTCTATTAGGCTACAGGTATATTTTGAACTTATTAGAAATTTCGATATCGCCAAATTAATTTCGTTATTTTTCTAGATAGGTCTATATAAATTGGCATGAATATTAAATTTTAAGAAAAGTAGGCTCTTTAGTTCGTCACGGAACTACTTGTTTACTAACGCTTTTAGCCCCTTTAAGGGGTCTCATACATCAAGTGTGGGAGATTTCGTTCACAGTTCAGAATTAAATAATAACATCACTAATATATAACATAGAATTATGAAACCTGATATACTGAGGCCTATAGTCAATAAATAGGAATTTCTTCTGATATACAGGGTGAACAAAAAAAAAGATACGTGCCCTACAGTAGTCGCATATGATGTGTAACATCTGACATGTTATCCTACTCGTATACTACACAGCTTGGACATTCTTAAAATGTTAATTTACACTCCATTTTCATACTGGTACTATGATGAATGTATAGATTGAATTGGAGATATACTACTGTCACATTTGTGGCGCAGCGGTCAAGCTGTTAGTCTCTCGCCAAGGTAGACCGGGTTTGATACCCGGTCAATACATGTGAGATTTTCGAATTGAAATGCCATGTCCTATGGTTCGCATTCCACGTAAAAGGGAGGTACCGTGGATCATGATCGTGAGATTAACGGACACGCAAAACTAAAAGCTTCCTTCCTTCCTTTTACATTAATAATTCATAATAACAAAGTGACACACAACGTCGACAGTACTCTCAAATATTGTGGGCACATTCCCCAGTAACTATAACATTCATTATTCTCAACGCTCTCATACAGTTCGTCGTAAACAATCAAAACATGGCTTCCTACAATCATGAAATGACCTAGTCTCACATATAATTAAAATACAGCTTTTATTCCACTAATATAACAACATTCTGTTATGCATTTAATATTTGACCACTCACCCACGGCTTGACAATAATGCCGCTTACCTAAATGTCATTTGTCGTGTTTGTCCTACCCCATGTGATATTCAACCTTGAACGTGAAGCTTCATAAACTGCTCAATGACAAATGAAAGTCGGTGAAACATTTGCCACTGTGCTCGTCAAACCAGTGCCTACTAAATGCACTGCCTACTGTATTGTCATAAGATTCTCGCGCTACAGAGCACACACTGCCTTGTTTCCAACACACAAATTTTCAATTGTACATCCAGCTGGCAATGCGTCTTCACTTCCGTCCGATCCACTTCCGTTCGATCCACTTCCGCCCGATTCACTTCCGTCCCATTTTTCAGGCAGTGCGTCTTCACTTTCGTCCGATCCACTTCCGTTCGATCCAATTCCGCCCGATTCAATTCCGTCCCCAATTTTCAAAATCACTCCCACAAAACTATCCAGCAACCGAGCGGAAAGATGTTACACATCAAAAATGCCGCACTTGGTGGTCGGCATGCGGTTCCTCGTCGAAATTCACGACAAAAGTTTATATTGCAAAACCTAGTCCCGGCAATAGGTTTAACAGAAATGCGTGTTAAGAAACGAGGCTCTGGCAACGCTGTAACTGCATGCAGCGTGGCCAAAAGCAGGTCGCAGGAACTCGGCGCTCTGCTGGAGCTTTCTCTGTACATTCTGATGCACTGCAGGATGTGATAGTGTTGCCAGCTTCTCGTTTTCATACTTGTGTTTTCAAACAGGACCCGATCCGATTTTGCTATTCAAACTTTTGACTGGCAATTGGATGAGGAATCGCATGCATACCTCCAAGTGCGACATTTTCTGTTCACCCTGTATAATAGGGAACAGTATATAAAGTATTGCGTGATTTATTGAAAGGTAAATATTTGTGATTTCCTTCAACGCTACGAATCACAAAAAGAAAACAATTTAACAAGAAATGCCAGTCAGAATGGAATGAAATTTTTTTCATGTAAAGAAAACACATGAATGCCGCGGGTGAACCTCATTCATGAAGTTATATTCAAAACTAATTGAGATATAATTGGAAAATTAAGCCAAAAAGCTATTGAATTTTTGAAAACAAAAATTGAATAAAAACATACTATTTACAGTATACCATTCATGACGGTTGATCCTTGGTATTCATATGTTTTCTTTACATGTAAAAAAAACAATCCCCTCCGACTGGTATTTCTTGTAAATCGTGATTTTTGTGATTATAGCGATGAAAAATCACAAGTATTGTCCCTTCAATAAATCATCCAGTACTTTATATACTGTTCCCTTTTATGTATCAAATAAAATCCCTATGTATTGACTATAGGAATATCAGTTTTCATAATTCTACGCTACATATTTGTGAAATTATTACTTAATTATTAACTGTGTGCGAAAACTGCCACTCGCAGTGTATGAGAGCCCTTAAGCAAACATTCGTTCTATTAGTGTCTTTGTTTATAGTCAATCTCAAATAAATTGTAAGTTATTTTGCTTGAATATCGTACTGAGATTTGTTCCCTAAATTGCTAGCACTTTTTCCGTTATCCTTTCCTTTTGTTATGAAGAATAAAACTTTTGTTTATTTGTTATCACATACTCCTACAGGAATCACAATACACAGGTTATCAGACACATTTTACACTCACCAAAGTCCGAAGGGCTTAAATGACCACGGTAGACCAAGGCCATAATTCAAATAACAATTCAACGTGGCACAAAAACTTTTAACCAATTTTACAACTCACAGTCATCACATAATAATATATATTAACGTATTTCACGTTAATTTACATCCAACTATTCCTTGTTATATTATTTCGTTTGTCAGTGAGTGTACATTTTATCTCTCTGCGGTACCTGGAATGTTTATCCAATGCGTATGCAGCAATACATTGTGTGACGGGTTCAATAGACAGAGATGCCCTGAAATCATTGTGGCATGAATGGATGAGCAGTGGTGTAGAGACCTTCTGAATAGCTACCATAACCGAACAAACGTATTGCTATGACCTGTCCGCGCATGATATCCAGTTTGTGGCAAGTTGTCTGATGTAAGCGTTGTGAAATGCGATTAAGCTCTCACCAAATCGAACATACAAAACATCATTTTTGTACTGTAATAGGTAATACTCACTAGCCAGAAATCACTTCAGCAGTTTAGATATAACGGTTTCGGATCAGGACCAAACTGATAGGGCCGATATGAGGAGACATCTAGGTTCGTACACCATTATACGGCGTATTCGACGCTTTTAGCTAAACAGACGAGAAGCCGTTCCATATGCATACACTGATGAGATATGATGTACCCAAAACTGTCTCATCGTTTCAAATATACAGTATATTTCAGGAGTATAGTTGATTTAATCGCAAGCTGGAGTAATTTGGTGTTTAATAATTTGATGTCATTCACTGTTTCCTTGGTCTGAAGACTCACTGTAAGAGGAGTGATATAAAATTAGGCTGAGGACAAGCATAATAATTAAGTAATGACTGTACTGTATATTTTAATGCAGGTTCCTCTATACTCGTAGTAATGTAGTGCATCTGCCTTTTTGCGGAGTGCCTAGCGTTCTGGGCTGACACCACGGAGGCCCGGATTAGATTCCTGGCTCTGCCAAGAAATTTTATTCTGATCTGAGGGCTGGAACGCGGTACACTCAGCCTCGTGAAGCAACCTGAGAAGAAGTGGGTTCGATTTCTGCCTCATCCATCCTGGAAGTGGTTTATCCAAGGTTTCCCACTTCTACTCCTGGCAAATGCCAGGATGGTACTTAACTCAAGGCCACGGCCGCTTCCTACCGAAATCCTAACTCATTTAAAAACACACACACTAGTGCAGACACCACAGTGACACAGGTTATCAGACATATTATTTCATGCACCCAAGTACACGGGGATACATGACGTCGGTGTCGTAAAGCCCCTAAATAATCAACAACAGTAATTTAATGCAAAAAATGAACCGTAACTATGTTTATTAACACGATGTCTTACCATAGAACTTACAAATGTGCACTAACAAATAATTACTTCACTCGACGTGATAAATACCGAGTATCATTTAAGAGACACGTTGTTGTTTAGCAGCTTGGTGCTTCTGGGTTATCATTTCCGTATACTTGCGTGGGTATTGAACTCATCTAATAACCTGTGCTTCAGTAGTGGCTGTGATAATCTGTGCAACTATAGTCTAGTATAGTATTCGTTTATCTGTCGTCCCGGCATTTCCATGAAGAGAGTGTAGATTTTCTCGGGGTAAATATCATAAATCGTTGTCAAGTCCGGGATTCAAACCTTCGATCTCCGTACTTCCAGCGCACCATGCAGTCATGGTGCGTGACTTAACAATCATGGCTACGTCGTGGAGCATTTATCTTATTTAAGAAATACATCGTTGATTCTGTTCAATGCAGATACCAATACAAATGTCCCATTTTGTGAGAAACGACCCCTTTGCTTGCTCGCTAAAAATCACACATTTGTCTGTGAACCATTTATTGATTTGAACAGGTGAGTGAACAACTCTACATTACATCGCAAACACAGTTATATATATATTTTTTAAATTTACTTCTTCCTGACATAGCTTGCCCCTCATGATTTGCGAATATTATTTCAATAAATAGTTCCGTACGGAACTAAATATCCTATTTTCATATATCCTACTTATGTTAATTGCCTCTACCAACGTACTAAATTCCAGTTTGATTGCTGCAATGGAATCGTAGATATTGAGAACCGTCTAAATATTTTGGATGGTCGCCATGTTCGATTTTTATAAGTGTAGGCTATTGAGTTATTTGCTATTACATGAAGCTTATTGCGTAGGTGTATTATTAGAACTTCAATCACATGATTAGGACACAAGGAATAAAAATGCGATTTAAAAATTTAGCACAGACGCTATTTTGTGTTTATAAAAACAATTGGAATAATTTAGATGTCAGTGGATTAAAATTCGTATAAGCATTTACCGTACAAGATTCCACTGCACTCGGATTGTTAAATCGCGAGAAACAACCATTAAAATATTTAAATATCTCGTCACTGCCATGCTGGATTTGTTATCACCAAGGTATTGGAAGTCCCATAGGTGAACTTATGCTCATAGCTTTCATCAACTTACAACATTTCAGTTTGATTGCTGTCCTAGATTCGTAGATATTGAGAACTGGCTAAATATTAAAGATGGTCGCCATGTTGGATGTATATCTATATATATATGAATGAGAGTTTGACAGTTTTTTTCTGAATTTCTACGGAAATTTGCGTTATTTATGCGTTTCAGACTGTTTTATGACGGATGCGCACGAAAATAAATTTTTTGTCTGTCTGTCTGTTTGTCTGTCTGTCTGTCTGTCTGTCTGTGGACAAAGTTGTTCCCTTATAACTCGAGAACGGCTGGGTGGATCTACGTAAAATTTGGTACAGATATCCTTCAGAGGCACGACACTAATCATTGATGTAACTCTTCTCTGTACCTCTCATAAAAGGGGGCCTACCCCTTAAAATACTTGCTGAAATAGGCGTAGAAGGGCGAGACAAAGCTCATTTTCAGCCCCTCAATGTGAGAAACGAAACTCGGGGGCCCTACCACATTTTAAGGCCCTAAAACTAACAGTTATTGAGATATATCCAGAAAACTAATTTCATTTAATACGATAACGAAAGAATGCAAGCCAGTAACCATGGCAACGGAATCTCACAGGTCCATCTATTGCTGTAAGACGCAATACAATTCCATTTATTACATTACTGAGATAGTTTGCAAACGGCTATAAGGTTATAACGGAACCAAATTACGCTGTAAAATTCATCAATGTCATATAATGCGCTTAAGGGGGTCAAGGGGTAGTCTAGATTTTTTTTCACTCGATTTACACGTGTGGGTGTGGTACGGAAGATCTATTATATCCCTATCCCTATATTGTTATATTATTATTATTATTATTATTATTATTATTATTATTATACTACGGCCTACAACGACGAGACAAAGCTTATTTTCAGCCCCTTGGTGTCAGAAACAAAACTCGGTGCCCCTAAATAGCCGCAAAGGGTCCCCGAAACTACATTTTAAGGCTCTAAAACCAACAGTTTCTGAGATATTCCGAGAAAACTAACTTCATTTAATAAACTAATGAAGGAATGCAAGCCAGTAACCATGACAACAGTATCTCAAAAGGTGACATCCAACGTTCCATCTATTTCTGCAAGAAATAAAGCCACTCCATTTATTAAATTTCTGTGAATGTTTGCAAATGCCTATAAGGTTATTACGGAATCAACTAAAACTGTAAAATTCATCAATGCGCTTAAGGGGGTCAAGGGTTACCCTATACTTTTTTCACAGGACTTAAATGTGCGTTATGTCGAACATAAGGTCTATTATATCTCGGCTAAAACCCCTGAATTTTCATGCACCACAAGCCTTTATAATTTATTAAAGGGGTCTTCCTCTGGATGGGGACTTGACACAACAGTGAAGGTCCGTTTTATTTGACGTGTATTGCGTTTCGTTTACGAGGTTTTCAATTTTATTTTCACGTCAGGAAGTACACGTTAGGTAAATTTAGTTTCAGAGCATATTTTAACTAATCATTGTTCTTTGTCGGCAAACAGGTTCCAAGTCTCTAACCATTGCAACAGTAGCTCAATTGATTACGTCTGGTTATTAATACCGAAGACCGTTCGAAGAATGGGTACTTCTGCTAGTATATATATATATATATATATATAGGGCATAGTCTTACCGTATGTACTAATAGAAGACGATTATTGCGTGGGTTGATTATTCAAACGTTGACTCCGATCGCAAGATTAGCATCCAAGAAATAAAAACTTAATTTTTAAAGTTCGCACAGCCGCCATCTTGAGGTTAGATAAACAATTGAACTAAATTAGATACCAATACATTGCAATGCGTATAAACATTTCTTGTACCAAGTAGCACTGCGTTCGAACGCTTAAATCGCGAGAAAATTCTATTTAAATGTTTCAAACTCGCTTGGCCGCCATGTTCGTTTTGTATTTAACAGGTTGATAAATAACACAAGGATGAATTTGTTGTAGTACCCTTTATCACTCTATAAAATTTCAGGCTGATATCTGCAATATTTTCAGATATATCGAATGCCGGTGATATATTTTGCACAGCCACCATGTTGGATCGGTGAGACGCAATAAAATTTGAAGGTCACGGTCTGGGATGGACAAAATAATACTATGCCTTACCCCGCGTTTCATTGAAATCGCTCTAGCCATTTAGATTTTATTAGGGTGGGTGGGTGGGTGGGGGGGGGGGAGGAGGAGGAGGAGGAGAAGGACACACATACGCACACACACACACACAGACAAAATGTGATCTCATAAGCCTAGTTTTTCATAAATGAAAATACAGTACATACCTACATATTGTTTGTCACTTTTAGTATATTATTATTATTATTATTATTATTATTATTATTATTATTATTATTATTATTATTATTATTATTATTATTATTGTTATCTGAAGCCTCCGTGGCTTAGGCGGCAGCACGCCGGCCTCTCACCGCTGGGTCCGTGGTTCAAATCCCGGTCACTCCATGTGCGATCTGTGCTGGACAAAACGGAGGCAGACAGGTTTTTCACCGGGTACTCCGGTTTTCCCTGTCAAAATTTCATTCCAGCAACACTCTCCACTATCATTACATTTCATCTGTCATTCATTTAATCATTGCCCCAGAGGAGTGCGTCAGGCCTCGGCAGCCGGCACAGTTCATATCCTCGCCACTAGATGGGGGGTTCATTCATTCCATTCCTGACCCGGTCGGAGACTGGAAGCAGGCTGTGGATTTTCATTTCATTATTATTATTGTTATCTATATGTAGCCTACAATACTGTGGACTTTCATTCATGTACAATACGCCGAGGTGTATGTTTCACAAAACTCAAGCTCCTAAACCAGAGGGAGTTAGAAGGTGCGGTTTGTACCAAAATCTTCCAAATCGTCTCAATAGTTCAGGAAAATTCTTGCATTTCTTGAAAAGTCAACGGAAATATATTTATTTGTTTATAAAGTGGTTTTCAGCAAATAAACAGGATGATAGCCCCTGGCAAAACAGTGTCACGTACAGCCGCATAGCACTAGGGTCTGGCGGGTAATCTATACACATGGGGCGCACACAACCAGCAGCAGTGATGAATATGTTCTCTGATTTCATAAATATCGTCAATTTGTTTAAAAAGTACGTTTAAAGAAATAAACATATTTATAGAAGCCCGCATAACAGTAAAGCCAGCCGGGTGGTTTATACACATGCGAGAATTCTCACACGGGTCCGCTGGTTATTACATATTACTACAGTACACCTACGTATTGTTTGTCATTATTATTGTTATTATTAGTTGCTGTTGTTGTTGTTAGTTTGGGATTGGCGGGTCTTAAATTGTCACTTAACCTTTGTTTCTGACCTAAAATTGCATCCGTGTTCTAGGTGACTGCGTTGTACCTTCTTGATGAGATGATCCAGGGTCGATTCCTAATCATGGCCAATCTATTCTTGAGATTGCAAATGAGAAGCTGATGACACAAAATATACATTTAATTCTTTGAACTGGAGTTCACAATTATGGGCTGATCTTGCACCTCTAGTATTCAGAGGCTAAATACACCACAGAGGTTTTTAGAAAGACACATGCATACTGCATATGCTTTATGTATACAGCTTATTATCTCTAGAAGGGATAGTAAAATCATCTTCATTAACATCTAGTTTCGTGTCCCAAAAGGAATAACTTACATATAACCTTAAATGTTCGTTCTGTGCCAAAAAAAAAAAGTGACGGCATTTCTCTTTCAGTTTGAATGGCATAGATGTGAGCATACTTGTTTCTCTAGATACTTAGTGAAATTGATTCCTTGACTACTGTGTATGTTTTCTAGGCATAAAATGGCTTCTGTTGGTACATTAACTTTGCCTTTCTCATAGAAATATTTTCTATTTGAATAACTTATCTGAGTTACTTTTATAATGTGGTAATGTTGGTCTCATGACAATCGAAATGTGCTTCAACGTATGTCGCTGGAACATAATCTGGGCACAATCCTATCGTTTTGGCAAATTATTTCAAAAATATCTTGAAACTGGCATTTTACATAAATTTGTACTTCAATGAAGTATTGAATTTTAGCAGTAAACTTTCCGGGATTGGGTTAAAACGTAAAGGTTTACAGCAGTTAATGTTTAGAAATTTCACTAACTCAGGGATCGCTAGTCTGAAGCAAGTCTAACTGCAGCTAGAGACCATATATTTCCTAGATTGAAGTCTCTCTCAGATTTTAAAATATACATATCACACATACGATGCGTTGTATCCCGAAATAAACATTATGTTGAAACTGGGCGATCGTCAATGGACATTGCTCGAACTCAACAGTGACGTGATATTCATTGTGGACCTTCTCATTGATTGGACCAGCATGTCTCTTCCTGCACCCTAACTAGGTTACATGATACAATCAGCAAGCTGCAAACTAGACAATTGAAGTGCAGGGCTTTTTAGCCTGCGTTCAAATTTTGTGCGGGTTTGCTTTGGCTTGCCAGACAGCCTGTTACTTTCATCTAACATACAGACAGATAACCTAGCGTATACAATACGTTTCAGAATATCTGTCCAACCGACTATGCCAGCCGAATAAGGTTTATCAATACATGCAGTTTGGATCAACTTGGGAACGAACGTAAGCACCTGTATTTAAAATAACTGACGTGCGGGATGTCCTCAAACTTGGCATAGACAGGGTTATCTGCTTTTCACTTGAGGTTCAAACTATTGTTTCACTCGAAGCTGGATATCTCGTTGCCCCTGTATTGTGATCTCTGTTCAGATAGGTTGCTGTTGTACTTCGTCACTTTCATAATGTCTGAATAAGTGCCTCTACAGGATATAAGGCAACGCAGTGACAAAATCAAGAGTTTCTTTACCTATGTCCATAAAATTTCCAATTTTTAGAATTGAGCACGAATTTGTCCAATTCCTATGTACAAGGGCTTTTTTTTAGTAAAGGCCATTTTTTAAATTAACCGAATATTTTATTTTTAAACCACACTTATTTTAAGGTTTTACATACCTTTCTCTATTTTTCTACATAGTTCCCTTGTTTATTTAGGCACTTGTCATACCTAAAAACTAAGTTCTGAAATCCCTCTGCATAAAAGTTTGCCGCCTGCTCTGACAAACAAGAATTCACACTTGAGGAAAATCCATTGATAGAGTGGTTATCATGAATCTTCGGTCCTCGTGAATTTTCGTGTCAATTGCAGTCACCTAGTCATCTGTGATCACAGACCTGAGCGTTCATCGTCATGAACATTTTCACGGCCACTTTTGAACTCGCGTACCCATTTTCGCACTTTATCTTCCGTCATTGCATTATAACCATACACCACACAAAGCTGAAGATAAATGTCTGCAGCCGACATGTTTCTTGCACTCAAGAAACGTATCACAGATCGTACTTCACACACGGCGGGCGAACATTGTAAAGATGCACAGTTCAGCGTACAGGTTAGCTACACAGCTGCAACTGACGCCGGCTTGTTCGCAAAGGATGCCGGGAGGTAGCGCGCACGCTTGTTGTGGCGTGCGCACTAACTACGGGCTTAAAAAAACGGCCCTTACTTAAATAACAGCCCTCGTATGTAGTAACCGATTCTTGTAGACTGACACAAAACCTTACAGTAGCGTGCTCGTACATAGGAGATATCAAGCAAGTGTCCAAATTCAATGCCAAGGTCGAAAGGGATTACTTAACGACCATAAAAGACAGGTTCGAGACATGAAGCGGTCTCTGCGCCACACCACACACATGTTTTCATGTTTGCGGCTGCCTTCCTGTTTGTATGATGATTTCCCCTGGGTAGACTGCTATCTGCAGTAAGTACTGAACGTTTATTCCTTAGGGCGTAGCTTACACTACAGCTGTGATGGGAAGCTGCAGCAAATTCGAACATAAATGGTTTGAATCCAGGCGTGGAGTGAAGTTTTCCCCTGGCTTCATCCACACTCCCCCCCCCCCCCCCCCCAACAAATGCCAAGAATGTTCAAATAATATCGTGTCTCTGACGCTAATAATTACAAGTGCTCACACTACTAGTAGATGGGGCTGGTGACCAAGGTTTCACAAGCGTCTTATTTTTAAATTTAAAACATTATTAATTGCATTGTTACTAACACTCTTCATGTGGTGACGAAATAAGGTTGCCTAATATCACGTCAAGTACAAGTACTCTGAATGAGAAATAAGTATACAGTGATATTGTTGTTGTTGATTGATTTAGGGGTTTGTGACATCGTGGTCATATAGTCATATAGTCCCGTGTACTTGGGGGTGTGCGAGTGTGTGTGTATGTATGTATGTATGTATGTACGTACGTATGTGGAATTTGTCTGATAACCTGTGTTATTGTGATGGATGTATTAGTGAGTCTATTTGTAATTCAGCTGAGAATTGAAAAGGAGGTGGCCGTGACCTTAGGTTAGGAACCATCTCGACATTTGCTTGGAGTAGAAGTGGGAAACCACGGAAAACCACTTCCAAAATGGCTGAGGTATGAATCGAATCCTCCTCTTCTCAGTTTTGTCTCCCGAAGTTGAGTGTACCCCGTTGCAGCCCTCAGGCCCAAATTAAATTTCTTGGCCGAACCGGAAATCGAACCCGGGCCTCCGTGGTGACAGCCATGCACGCTAGCTACTAAAAACGAGGCGGACAGTTTACAGTGAAAATCCATGTATAAATATACAGTTTATACAGGGTGTCCCGAAAAAAGGATCCAATATTTACTGAGGTTGTAGTATGCAACAAGGAAGAACAAAAGGTCCTATCAACATTGGTCATAAACTTCATATATTTGGAGATACAATCCTCTATCGCTACTGTCAATGATCACCATGTCTCTGATGTACTCTTCACAACATGTGCTCGATGAGCAAGCCATCCATTGCAATGCAGCCTTCCACCCTACGCCACAGGGAATCGCGCGTTCTTTAGAACACCCCTGGTCGTTGCCGGATTGCATCACATGCATCGAACACTCGTTGTCGTAGTGTCTGCACATTATTGATGGGGACTGCATACACCAGGGTCTTTACATGTCCCCACAGCCAAAAATCGAGATGATTTAGGTTGGGAGAACGGGCAGGACAAGGTATTGCACCTCCCCGACCAATCTATCGCCCAGGAAAGACGCCATTTAGGTGTCGCCTAACCCGACGATGAATATTGGCATGCGCCCTATAATGCATGTACCACATTTGCATTCGTTCCTGTATTGGCACATTCTCTAGCAACTCATGTAATTGGTTCCAAAGAAAGTTGCGGTACATAGCACCATTCAATCCGTTGTTTAGCACATAGGGACCTATTAATCTGTCCCCGTGAATGCCTGCCCAAACGTTGATACGAAATGTGTGCTGGCGGCTTCTCTCGTCAAGTGCATGCGGGTTTTCATCGGCTCATACGTGCGTATTATGACAATTTACGACACCGTCCCTTGCGAAGCCCGCCTCATTTGCAAACAGAACCTTCGTAGTGAAATTCAGATCCTGAGCACACATTTGGAGAAACCACTGGCAGAATAATTTCACTCTGGCGGGCCGATCGCGCGTCAGCAGCGCTTGACCACGCTGCAGATGGTAGGGTTAGAGCAACTGGTCATGGAGAACTCTCCAAACACCAGAATTAGCAACACCTTCAGCTTTAGCTATTCTTTGGATACTCGTTCTAGGGTTGTCCTCCACCATGTTCTAATACCCTCCGCTCCACATCAGGTGTGTGCATTGTTCGAGGTCTGCCACCATCCCGTGTTCTTGGTGCAAGGGATCCAGTTTCCGAACGTCGCTAGAAGTGAGTACTAAACATCTTTACATATGGTGTACGGATACTTGGCCCTGTACACGTTTCTTTCCCCTAGGTTGCTTCCATTTGCGTTCCCATAGCAGAAGATCATATCTGGCATCTCCCGTGTTGAATAGTAGGCCTCCATTATGCTGTAAGTTCAGACAAGGACTTTTGTTACAAATATTTTGGTGCTGTAAGATGAAATATGTCTATATTATATTTAATTATCAGTCAGCATGGATCCACAACGTATTCAACATGGTGTATATCATGTCATTATATTCTGAAAATGTATCTTGTCTACTCTTTAAAGACTACCTATATTTTCATTTCACTTGACTTTTTTCCTGTAACTACAACGTACAGTAGGGTGTGGTAATACAGTAATGCAGCGTCGCAAATGCCCCATTTGAACACTATGGGTACACCAGACGACAATAACATACCTGACTGCTCGAGCAACGTCCGTACTGTGCTGTGGTCTCGTGTCGACTACGATTGATACACATGCAACCACAATGTGCTGCAGAGCATTACGTAGTACCAGACGTCTACCATAGCGCCGAAGATATTACGTTGAAGACCAATGTGTATTGGAACTTTTTTCTTACCTTGTTGCATACAGCAACGTCCGTAAATATTGGCCCTTTTTTCAGGACAGCCTGTGTATACAGGGTCTTTCATATAAAGTAAGAACGGCGAGCGGCGATTTTGTCATTCGCTGCTGAAGCCGGCTTGACCGAGCTTATGACGCGCCACGGCCCCCTGCTGTAGTATTGAAAGCGCGCGCATAGTACAAACGTGACCTTGCAATAAGCGTGCAGGTGTTGTCAGTCGCCAGTTAACCTCAGCTGTTAACATGTTGAGACAGTTATCATTGCAACATCGTATTTTTGTATGTAAAATTAACTTTAATTACGATTCGGCTCGGCGGGTACGTGATGCATTTGTTCAGCAATTTCTTGATGAAGTGGCACCTTCACTAGCACAGATTCACGTAATTGTAAATAACTTTGACACTACTGGTTCAGTGCTCAATAAAAAAACACAAAATAAAAAAATCAGAAAAAAATACTGTGGCATGACTCACTCGCGTCAGCCAAAATGTGGTTACCAGATACAATGCCTGTATAACCCAGGAAGGACGACACTTCCAGCAACTTTTATAAGGTAATATTTCATAGAGGATTGTACACACGCTGAGAGCAGGGGGCCACGGCTCACCACAAGCTCGGTCAAGGCCACCACACTAGCGGATAACAAACCCGCCGCTTGGCGTTCTTACTTTATATGAAAGACCCTGTATAAGCATATAAGTACGTATCTAGAGCATAAATGTAGGTGTGCGAACATTATTGTATATATGTAACAACGAATGTTTGTATGTATGCAGATATACTTGAGACTCTTTAAAGTTTCTTTTATGAAATCTCGTTGTGATAAGATGAGTAGATAGTAGTGTACCGGATATGCACTTGGGACAATCAGCTACGCTGACCATGTTAGAAAATTTTCGTTGGAAACGAATACGCTAGCGTCGAAAAAGTTGATTTGTGGGAACATTACTTAAAATCAGCAGGAGGGAGTAATGCCCACCACAAGATCAGGATGCACGACGGTAAATCGGTAAGGAAATAATTTATTTATATACCTTCAAGAATATATGGAGAAAGGAATTATTAGGAAATTACATTATACCACTTGTCCAGGTTGAAAACCCTTAGTAGAAGTTAAATACAAGAATGGATATGTAAATTGTACTCCAATAAGAGGGTGAGTGACATCAGAGCAGTCGTGACGCCACACCTACCTCAAGAGGAGAGGCCGTTCACATGCGAAGCGAGGAAGGAGATGCGAGCACGCGGTGACAAGATCAGTCAGTTATTCAGTCTGCAGTCCATCAGTTGTTGAGTCAGTCAGTTATTCAGTCTGCAGTTCATCAGTTGTTGAGTCAGTCAGTTATTCAGTCTGCAGTCCATCAGTTCTTGAGTCAGTCAGTTATTCAGTCTACAGTCCATCAGTTCTTGAGTGAGTTAGTCTACAGTCAAGCATTCAACCGTCCGACATGCGGAAGTATTCTTTTGGTTCGGCAGTATTGGTACTGCAACTGTCGGTGTATGCTAAATGCAGTATATATGATGTTAGGTGAAATGCTAAATGGTGATAGATATCCGGAGTTTGTATATTTGGAGTGATTATATGGTTGTAAAAAATCAACTTTGGTTAATCTGTAATATTACAGGCTACTACTTATCTGGTTGTCTTCCTTGCTGGAGCTACGCGCAGTTTCGTGTTCACTGTTACTCCAGGTGTGGTCGACTAAATAATAGTACATATTGTAAATATTTTCACCTGTATTTTCAAACATAGATTTTATAGCCTATGTGTAATGGATCTGATGATGATCACTTGACGATCGAAACTGGTCATCCTTGTGTATTTATTAATCTCATGTAATTTATTCCAGGATTAGGGCATAACCCAGCTCTTTTGGGTACATTCGTGTTGACCGACTGAAAAGCACTAAACTCTTTTTTACTAAGGCAACACTGAAAAAATGGCTTCAAACCCCACAACCTAAAGATATGTTTAACCTATTATCATCATAACAGGTCAAGTATTTCCCATGTGTGTGTATTCGTCCCCGACGAATCAAAGTCAACAAAATACGAGTAGGATAATTTAGTTCCGCCTCCGAAGACCTCATCCGAGCCATCATCAATCCATCATGGAGGTAGCACGACGTTTTCACCAGTATTCGGCTAGCAGCGTGGCTCAAAGGTAGCGTTATCGCTAGCTGGGCCCAAGGTTGCTGATCGTATCCTGGTGCAGCCAGATGTCATTTGAGGGTGTGTAAATGCAAGGGAGCCGTGTCAGTTGATTTACTGGCACGTTAAAGATCCCCTTCGGGGCACAATTTCGGCACCCGGCTTCTCTAAACCCGCAGTAGTTAAAAGGGGCGTAAAACCAATTACATTATTATTATTATTCATTCAATTTCGCTAATCGGCCAACTAGGGACCACGATAAGCCTCATTTTACATTCTGGCATTTGTTCATTTTTCGCTTGATCCACATTGTCTTCATGAGCTGACTGTGTTTAGCACGACGTTCCTCTGTCCATTTCGCACCAGTTGTCCGTTTTTCGTCCCGGAAAGTCCCAAACGTCTTGATGGCTGCCCTATAAAGATTTCGGTCTTGTGCATCTTCTGCTCGTATCCCCATTTCTTTCAGATCTTTCTGGACGTTAACATACCATGGCATTGTCGTTTTTGGTTTTGAGTCGAATATACTGAAGATACGTTTCGTCCATCGGGAGTCGATCATCCGTCGTATATGACCGTAGAAGCAAACTCTGCGTTTTCGCATTGTGTCTGTGATCTTCTCTATCCTCGAGTAAATTTCTTGCCTGGATTTTCTGATGTAGATGCCATTTTTGTAGTCCGGGCCAAGTATGATGTGTAGGATATTTCTTTCTTAACTCTCTAACTTCCCGAGCAAACATTTCTCGGATAGGATAAGGCATTCAGATGCATACAGCGGTACTGGTTTGATGACAGTGTTGTAGTGACGAATTTTTGTGTTCATAGAAAAACACTTTTTGTTATATATGTTGCGGGTGGTTTGAAAAGCGACTTCCATTTTCTTGATTCTTGCTTCTATGGTTTCCTTGTCAAGGTCATTTTGCTGGATCCATTCCCCAAGATATTTAAATTTATTAACACGGTTTATCGTTCCATATTTAGTGTTTTGTGTATTATTATTATTATTATTATTATTATTATTATTATTATTATTACCGTTATTATTATCACCAATATTCGACATTAAGAAATTCTCACAGATATCAGCCTGAAATTTTGTATCATCGGAGAAGACTATTAAGCAAGTTAAATGATGTGCCTTTATAAATCGTGACATGGTAGACACCAAAATGGGGACCTTGCGAATTTTAAAATTTAATTGATAATAATATATTACATACGTTATGTAACGGAGTTCAGAGAAAGAAAGGCCCGGTATTACATAAAATGGCACATAAGTTATTCTCGGAAATATTGATTTCCTTTTCACATGAACGACTAGCGGATTGTTTCTTTGCCGATGCTCATTTAATAAGACGACAATTACAAGAGGAGTACAGAATCACATGATCGGCATCTAGCTATGCATGTAAACCAGTGAAATGTAGTTATTACAAATAACTTGCTTCTGGACTATGCATTTACCGGGAACATGGCCAGAACTGAGACGCAAGAACCATACACAAAACATAGCATGCTAAATCCCGCCCTGCTCAGAGTCTCGTAAGTGGGTTCACACTACATCGAATACGTGCCTTCATGCAAATTATCTATGGATACAACGTATAATAGGACATAAAGGGGAATAACCCTTGATTACTGGTCATTATTAGAGGGATCCGAGTGTCCTCTCTGGTAATGTGTCCAACTTACAAGTTCATAATGTGTGAAGATTAGCTACGGTACATGGAACAGGAATCCAAATTGTGTCGTTATCAATATTGCCTCACTACCTCCTCGAGGCTAGGGTACGCGGGAATACTGCTACTTAGCACTCAGGCGAAGTAATTCCCTTACACTGTGTGTTTCAAAATTATTGATCTCCACATGTGCGGAATATTTCTTGAATAGGGCTATGTTGCCTAGTGTAGAGGACACAGGCATCTTCATTATGGGTTTCATTCGTGGAGAATATTCAAGATAATCTTAGTCATTATGGCGATTGCTCTATTGCGTAAAGCTATTGTCATGGTCTATGATGGGGATGGGAAACCTGAACTACTATCGCCACATTTGCATGGAGGAGCTCCCGAGTTGCTGGTCCGATCTGTAGTAACACTCGAATAAGCTTGCAGCACTATCTCTCTTTTCTCTTCCCCATGCACGATTGCATGGCAACACTGTAGCTAGATGATACTGACATTCTCACACAGAACTTCTCATACAGTGCCTATGTTTGAGGAAACATTTGCGAAAAGGAAGTATTTCCGTAAATAACCTAAGTGCCATTTTGTGTCATACCGGGCCTTTCTGTCTCAGAACGCCGATACATCAAATATTTATGCAGATAAATACTGGGGAATTACGGCGTTCACGATGCTCTCTGTCTCAGATAAGATTTGAAAGAGTGTTAATTACCCAGTCATCTCCTGAAACTTATATTAGTTCACTGGACTACTAGGATAAGCCCAGAACGATTGTCGCAATTGTTATGTAATGCTCAATTATGGCACAGAGACTTCTGAATGCGTAAACATTAAACCCTCATGTAGTATTGTATATTTTCACTTAGATTAGGCAATATAAGTGGTAATTTGCTACAGTTAGTAACTATATTATTATTAGAATCAATTTTCAGTCGGTCAACACAAGTGTAAGTTAGCTAGTTAGTAATTGTTGCTTTAAGTGGCGGAGCAGTGAGATCATCTGCCCCCCAAACCAAGTGTATCCAATAATTGGATTGGGTGGTGATTAACAATACATTTCTTAGTATCTGAAATAAATCCTGCATAGGGATGATCACAGACGAGGGAGTTAATGTTATGTATGTTCCACGCTCATTTGACCTGTTACCGACAGCAGTGGCTACGCTAACTAAAGCGCAGCGTTAGGTCATGGGGCCAAGCTCTCTGCTGACTCGGTAGACGTGTGGGTTCGAGCCCCACCGTCGGCCGTCCTTGAAATGGTTTTCCGTGGTTTCCCATTTTCAACACCAGGCAAATGCTGGGACGGTACCTTCTGACAGGCCACGGCCGCTTCCTTCCACATCCTTGCCCAGTTTCATTCATCTTCATCCATTCCATCTCTCAACCCGACGCGCTGGTCGCCCACGGCCGTCAACTAGAAAGACCTGCACTCGGACTCTCAGGAGGCCACACGACAAGAAAAAAAAACCTGTTGTCGGAATTGGTCGAGGGATGCAGCTTCGACCAGACGCTTTTCCATCATGTCCCACACATGCTCAATGGGGATCAGGTAAGGTGATAGGGCTGGCCAATTTTGATAACGAAAATCTTGGAAAGCGCATTGGATAACGCAAATAGTATGTTCACGGGCATTTTACTGTTGGAAGAGCACATCTTACTGACGTTATAGGAACGGCAAATGAATGGGTTGAATATTGTCCTGGATAGATTCTGCACTCCTCAGTGCTACCTCAACAACAACAGAGCCATTGTTGTCTAGGGCTCCTTATAAAATGTTGCCGGTAATTTGTCCTGTATGTCACTGCCGTATACACTTCGGTAATTGCCGCTCATAACCTCACAATTGCAAACGACAATCACTGATGAAAAGGTAGAATCTACTTTCATCATTAAACAAAACTCTACGCCATTCGTTTCTGCAAGTGCAAAGGCGCGAAGGGGAAACCTAGCGAGCACCAAACTTGAGTGTGGCCCAGCTTACAGCAAACGATTACCGATTGTCCTAGTTGCCACTGAAGGTGCATCATCGATCCTACTATGTCACCGTGGGATCAGCATTCCGAGCTCGTCTGATGTGGGGATTCAGGAGTGAATCTGTATGCCACTGCCATCCGGAACCAGGAGGACGAACATGTGTACCTTCCGTGAACCACCGGTACCAACATACTGATTCACACCAGGCACCTCACGTCCACTGGGTTGGTCAGTTCGTCAAAAGAACCATACGGCCTGCCACAGGCCCATTGTAAGTTATATATACAGTGTACAAATATATTAATTTATTATTTTTATCATTTTAAATGATCTTGTGGACTTCGTCGTTACGCTGGGGTCTGGCGTTACGTTACGGTGACGGGACGAAATGTACCCAGATGCACTGAGGTGTGTGACGTCATAGTACCGCTTGGTGCATGTGTTCCCCGACAATCTCTACTTCGTTAGTATAAGACAAAAATCCCCGATTCTTGGATGTCACGGGTAATCTTGAGAACCACTGGATGGATTTTGATGCGGTTTTCACCATTCTGTGAAGGATATCTCGAGGAAAGATTCTGTAGAAAATAATTTATGTATGATCAAACGAAGCCAAGCAGTAACGATTTCAGTGAAAAAGTCGAAAACAAACTTGGCGTCCGTGCGCTTCTTAAGCTTAAGCTGGGCAAACCGTTAAAACATATCAATATACTATGAGCGTAAGAATTGGTCAGCATGAAAAGTTCTACCAAAAAAGTCCGGGATAGCATATCTCTATCTTCAATACATCGCCCACTATAAGTGTTTTTGGACTGGATGGAAGGGGCACGTCCCCCGATCTGGTGAGCGTGACGGCATCCCGCGCCCTTGACCTTGCTTTGCCCTTGGTTTGCACTTGCCGTTCGCGAGTAATTTGAAACAAGGTAAAGTATTATAAAGCAAGATAAGTATTATGCAGATAATTTTGTAACATGCCAAGAGTCTTTGGCTTCGAGCGAAGACGGAAGCCTCCAGCCTTTCTAGCAATTTTCAGCATTTGTAGAATTTAAAATGATGCAAAGTCTAGTCTTTCAGACTGACTGTCAGTTTTTGTTTTCTTATTCATAATCATGCAATTAAAATACATTGGTAAGCCAACAATACCTACTCACACAGCAAGATGCTTGAAACAACAGATCACTCTTTCAGTATGTCAAATGCAGTAGTTATGGGTTCAGAGTTTTCATACCCAGTATGTGTTTCCTATTCCTCCACAGTACGGAGTTTTAAATCCCCTCATCGTGACGCCTTGGAGGTCCGAGTTCGATTACCGGCTCTGTCAAGAAATTCAATTCTGGTCCGAGGCTGGATCGTGGTACACTCAGCCTCATGTTGCAAAACTCAGGAGAGGTGAGTTCGATTTCTAATTCTGCCATCCTGGAAGTGGTCTTTCCGTGGTTTCCCACGTGTACTCCGGGAAAATGCCGAGATGGTTATATAATTAAGGCCACCACTGCCTCATTCCCATTTACGTGAATTACAAATACACACATTAATATACACACTGCAATAACGCAAGATATCAGACAAACTCTGCACATACCCAATTACACTGGGATGGAGAGGATTCCGAGCTCCGTAATGTGGTGGATTAGGAAACACATACTGGGTATGAAAAGTCTGAACCCATGACTACTGCATTAGACTTACTGAAAGAGTGATCCGTTGTTTCGAGCATCTTGCTGTGTGAGTAGGCATTGCTGGCTTGCCAATGAACTTGAATTGCATGATTGTGAATTAGAAAGCAAAACAAGTAGTTCCGTGAAGAACTATACAGCCTATGTTCATATATCCTACTTATGTTAATTACCTCTATCAATATACGAAACTTCAGTTTGATTGCTATAATAGATTCATAGATATTGAGAACCGTCTAAATATATCGGATGGTCGCCATGTTGGATTTTATATATAGACCTTAGAGTTATGAACTATTACATGAATATTATTGTATAGGTGTTTTATTCAAAGTTGAACCACATGATTAGGAAACAAGAAATAAAAACGAGGTTATAAAATTTCGTTCAGCCGCCATCTTGTGGTTATGGAAATAATTTAAATGAATAAGATGCCAGTGGATTAAAATCTATATAAGCATATACCTTACCAAGTTTCACTGCGCTCGGAAGGTTGAATCGCAAGAAACATCCATTATAATATTAAAATTTCGCGTCACCGCCATGTTGGATTTGTGCTCACCAGGTTATTGAACGTCCCATAGGTGAACTTCTGTTTATAGCCTCTATTCATTTAAAAAATTTTAGTTTGATTGCTGTCATAGATTAATAGATATTGACTACCGTGTAAATATTTTGGATGGTCGCCATGTTGGATTTTAATATATGTAGGCCATAGAGTTACGTACTATTAGATGAGGATTTTTGAGTACGTTCATTATACAAACGTTGATTTCGATCGCACGATTAGAACACAATTAAAATTTTAAATTCGCACAGCCGCCATCTGATGGTTATGTAAACAATTTGACTAAATCAGATGTCAGTGTATTACAATGTACATGCACATTTGCTGTACCATGTTTCAATGCGTTCGGATGGTTAAATCGCGAGGAAAGTCTACTTAAATATTTCAACTTCGCTTGGCCGCCATGTTCGTTTTGTAGTTAGGTTTTTGAAAGTTACATACGTAAACGTCTATTAGTGCCCTTTATCACCGTAAAAAAATCAGGGTGATGTGAGTAATAGTTTCGGAGATATAGAATAACGGTGAAATATTTCGCACAGCCGTCATGTTGGATTGGCGAGACGTAACAATATTTGAAGGGCACGGTCGGAATTGCCCAATATAGTACTATGCCCTTACCGAGTTTCATAGAAATCATTCAAGCCGTTTAGGAGTAATTATGGGGGGGCACACACATGGACGCACACACACACACGGACGAAAGGTGATCTCATAAGCCATTCTTTTTTTCATAAATGAAAATAGGCTGAAATATACGTGTATATATACGGAAGTCGAGTGATAAGTCCTGGCAACTAGTTTTTTTTTCTCGCGAACAGGAGGTAACACGGAAAAACTACGATATGCATTTGGAAACGTACCGTATATACTTGCGTAGGATGCCACTAGATGGTGTATGTAAACAACAGTGTGGGTCTGGGCATGCCTCCAAGTTCAGTGTGTGAGTGTGAGCGACACACAATGGAAGTCAACAAGTAAGAGCAACGATCGAATATTAAAATCGCAGTTCTCCGCGCCAGAAATGCACGCCAATGCCATGCTGAGCTGCGGGAAGCATTAGGTGTGCATTCCATGCCCTATAGAACAGTGGCGAGGTGGGTGGAGACGTCCAAACAGGCTAGAGTGTCAACTGCCGATTTGCCTCGCCCAGGCCGTCCAGTGTCCATGGACAAAGATGTAAGGATAATGGTGATCGATCAGCGTTTACAGGAGGACAGGCGCTGGACTATAGCGGAATTGCAAGAATATACAGCAATACCAGCGGCAAAAATACGGCGCATTTTACACAAGGCCCTACAGATGCGTAACATTTGTGCAAAGTGGGTGCCACATCACTTAACGGAGGTACAGAAGTGGACTCGTTACGAATCATGTCGCATCAATCTGGAGAGGTTTCAGCACGAAGGACAAGCCATGTTGAATCGCATTATTGCAGTCGATGAAACATGGGCACGTGCTTACGAACCTGAACTGAAGAGACAGTCAAGTGAATGGCGACGTCAGGGGTCACCACGGCGACACAGGGTTCAACAAAATCCGTCGCCCAAGAAGGTTATGGTCATCCTGGCATACGATGTTCAAGGTGTCCTTGTCATCCAGTGCGTGAGGGCCACACTGTCAAATCAGTGTATTAGAATTCCTTTTTGTTGTACCAATTAAGCCGTACAGTGCGAACCAAACGTCCTGATCGTTTGGACGACGCCATAATCCTACACGATAACACGACAGCTCACACATAAGCCATCGTTCAGCGTCACTTACGACGGTGGGGATGGGAGGTTCTTCCACACCCACCTTATTCGCCTGATCTGAGCCCATGTGACTATGATCTAATCCCCAAAGTCAAGACGCCACTACGTGGACGATGGTTTGATAACATAGAAGACATCGTAACAGCATTTCGGAGGGAGGTGTTACACGTTAGCGATACACATGCAGCGAATGGTATTCCGCGCCTGTCCCACCACTGGCAACGCACAGTAGACACCTTGAGTGATTACTTCGAAGGTCTGTAACCAGTGGAGACCTGTCCTTTGTACGTAGTATTGTGTATTTGCTGTCTATACCAAAATAAAACAATGTTTACCAATGGCCTGTGTTCTGTCACTTACCTACGAGCTTCTCCTGACGTCAGAATTTCTCTTCAGGCAGTATGCATACGTACGTGCCCTATATTTCGAAATGCATATCGTAGATTTTCCGTGTTGTCTCCTTTTCGCGAGAAAAATGTAGTTGCCATTACTTATGACTCGACCCTCGTATATATACAGGATACAAACAATGGGCCTGTGGGAGGCCGGATGGTTCTTTCTACGAATTGTCCAATCCGGTGGACGTGAGTTGCCTGGTGTGAATCAGTGTGTTGGTACCAGTGGAACGAGAAAGGTACACAAGCTGGTCATCCTGGTACCGGATGACAGTGGCGTACAGATTCACTCCTGAATCCCTGCATCAGACGAGCTGGTAATGCTGAACTCACGGTGATATACAGGACGCCCGAGAATGTTCTCCGCAGTGGGTACGTGCAGCTGCGAGTGGTTTAGTCTTATGTTTAGTTGGCTGCTCTGTTTCCTCCCGGGAACTCCTACGTGTGGGCTGTCAGTGTGTATTGCGATAAGCGAGCGAGCCTGTATGTCTTCAGTGTGTATTACAGTAGGCGAGCGTTCGGATAGATTATGGGAAGAGTGCAATACAGGCGGTAATGTTTACTACTGAAGAGAGAGTTTTTTAGGAATACGTTTTTCGCGAAGGCGATCGTTTTACAGAAAATGTAAAATTAAGATTTCAGGCGCGGTTTTCTAATTCAAAGTGTCCATACCGTGATACCGTTCGGGATTTGGTAAGTAAATTGCGTGTGACTGGCTCAGTTCACGACGTACCGGGAACAGGCAGGCCTACGCTTTTAACAGACGAAAAACTTGATGAAATCTCCGATATAATGCTGCGTAGTCCAAGTAAATCAACACGAAAATTAGCTCAACAAACAGGAATCTCTAAGTCGACAGCACATAAAGCTGTAAGAGACAAGCTACCGTGGTTCATGAATTAAAACAAACTGATTACGTAAAAAGGAAGGAAGGAAGCTTGTAGTCTAACGTGACCGTTAATCTCGAGATCATGAGCCACGGGACGGAAAAAGAGTGATGTACTGAGAATGGTTCCAGCATCTGTTATGAATGGCTGTGGTGAGTACAAAGTTTACTGTTTATTTGTTTACCAACGTAACTGCTGTAGCTAGCTCTCGCAGACGCATTTAGGCGCTGCGGAGAACAATCCCGGACTCATTGTAGTACGATCGATGTTGCACCCACTGTGTCAACTAGCACCATCGGGAATCGTTTACTGGAAGCTGAGCTACAATACTAGTTTCCCGCCTAATGCAATTAGGAACAAATTGTGTTCACAGATTGGAAAGCTTTCTTTACTAATTCATCTGTTCAACAAAGAAGAAAGAATGGAGACTGCTCTCCTCAGATTTGACGGTACTGAGCCCGTGATGTTTTGATGCCAGCCTAATTGATATTTATATTGAGAGACAGAATACTGTATTATGATTGAGAGCCACAAGAAGAGGGGAGTTCATTTTTCGGCATTAAAACTGCCTACTCAAGAGAGATGAATGAGAGGCTACAAAGGAAAACATATATTTTTAATGTGATTTTTGTTCGTTTTGCGACTTGACAGAAGCAGATAAGGACGCCCGTGCAATCTATATGAACTGAACACCGCTGCCAACAAAGGAAATAAAATAAATGGGAAATATTAAAAGGGAGAGAGTTACAGGAAAGCGTGCCTTGACACGAGCGCGCATGTATGTGGCTTATATCAGCCAATGACATAATTATATTTTGCCGCTAATTAGAGCGCACTGGATAATTAGGACTAGAAGTCATGAAGAGGACATACTCAGCAAATTACATAAAATAACGTATGAAAAAATGTCCGATGATTTCATTTCATTTGTGGACTGCATAATTAGTGAGTAATTAATGAATAAAGCGAAGGCAGAAAATTCACGGCGTATATATTAAACAATATTTTTGAAATGTCGCTAAGACAACGCCAAGTGATTATTGGAATGACTATGCACCACTTTCACATACGGCAGGAGACAAATAATAGTCCACCAAGTTATCAGTTGTAAGTCTTCAAACGGTCAACACGAATCTGCCCAAACACTGGGTGGGGTACTGTGCCGGTTTGACCGAAGTCCAATGCTCACATATGCATGGATCTCAAAATCAGCTTAGCACGAGACTCAAAATATCTCACGGTCTATCTGGGCTAGCTTAACTGATCCCGAGACCTGCACTGCAACAAGGATAGAAGGTATCATAAGAATATAAACGCCACAGTTTCCGAAAAGCCTTACATTTTCTTTCATTCATAACGCAGTGCAGGAATAAAAAAAACTATTTCCTCAGGGAGAAACAAAATATATAAATAAAAACATCCTGAAACAAATGACACCCTATTCCCCCTAGGAACCTAACTGAATTCCACTGATCTTATTCGAAATTAGTATAATGCCCCAAAAAAATGGAGACTTGATCCACTGATCAACTTGAAACTTCACACAAATGTTGAATATTTCTCGATGAGCAAAACTAATCCGAATAATTATAGAGGAATTTCGCTTCTTCTAGTCGCATATAAAATTCTCTCTCAAGCTCTGCTGAATTGACTCGAGCCACAGTCTTATTGGAGAATATCATGCGGGTTTCAGGAAGGAAAGGTCCTGTATTGAGCAGATCTGGAACCTCAAGACCATACTACACATCCGACGATGCAGGAATAGCCTACTACAGTCACATTTGTGGATGTCAAAAAGGCTTACGATTCGGTTGACATACAAACCTTACTTAACAGACTAGAAGAATTAGGAGTTGACAGGAAGACCAGGGCCATCATCCAAGAAACATTATTGGGAACTACCTCAAAAGTGAAATTGATGGGAGAAATCTCTAACTCTTTTGCAATTCATACTGGAGTCCGACAAGGGGCTGGTTTATCACCACTCTTGTTCAACATCGTACTGAACAAAATCATCAGGGAATGGGAAACGCATGTGAAAGTTATCCAAATTGGAAAGGAGAAAGGGAAAAGAGTCACTGTGAAATGCTTGGCCTTTGCAGATGATCTGCCATCTTAACAAACAACAAACATGAAGCCATATTAGTGCTAGACAAACTACATGAAATCTCCAGTAAAATGGGACTTGATTTTTCCTATGAAAAAAAACCACAGTATATGGATACCAAATCAACAGGAAACATCACCTTGCGAACGCAATATGGAAAAATCTCGCAGGTCACTCACTTCAGATATTTAAGAGAATCCATCCAACCCACAGGATTGAACACAATTTCTAATGCAGAGAGAATAGTAAAACTGCAGAAGGCGTACAAGCTGACATGGAGTCATTATTACAAAAGAGCTGTATCTCGTAATGCAAAACTGCACGATTACAACGCAGTTGTTTTGCCAGAAGCCTTGTACGCCCCAGAAACTACAGTCATTAGAGGAATGACGATAATTCATGATATTAAGAAACAGGAACGAAACATTTTTAGGAAAATTCATGGTGCTGTTTTCCGTAACGGAATTTGGGTTAGGAGACCAACAAAGGAACTTTATGTAAATACAGACACCATTATAGATAAATTTAGGAGGAGACGTCTGCAGTTCAATGGGCACATATATAGGATGGATGAGAACAGACTCACTTAGAAGATTTTCAATATCGTGAATGCAAGTAAATTAAAGACAAGTTGGATAAAAGAAGTACATTAAGACATGGAATTACTTAAAATCTCTGAAGACGACATAAAGGACAGAGAACAATCTATACTAATATAATAAAGCTGAAGAGTGAGTGTGTTTGTGTGTTTTTGTGTTTAAACGCACTAATCTCTGGAACTACCAGTCGGATTTGAAAAATTCTTTTTTTATATGATAGCCAGATTCAAGAGGAACAGTTTAGGCTATGTTCAATTTTGGACACACCACTCCATTTCCTGCATTAGGGCCTTTTTGGCACAAATCTACACCGTTTCACTGATCAGAACCAAAATTTGTATACATACCCTTTGGAACCCTGCGAGTAACAATCTACACCGTTTCACCGATCTGAACGAAAATGTGTATACTTACCCTTTGGAATCCTGCGAGTAACACTGTTTACATGAAATTCCGGACAGACTACTCCGTTCCTTGCATTTAGGCCCCTTGGCACAAATCTACACCGTTTCACCAACCTGAACCTAAATGTGTATACTTACCCTTTGGAACCCTACGAGGAACATTGTATCCATGGAATTTCGGACAGACCACTCCATTCCCTGTATATAAGCCCTTTGGAACAAATCTACACCGTTTCACCGATCTGGACCAAAATGTGTATACTTACCCTTTGGAACCCTGCAAGTAACACTGTCAGCATGACCTTTCGGACAGACCACTCCATTCCCTGCATTTAGGCCCTTTGGTACAAATTTACACCGTTTCACCGATCTGAACCTAATTTCACATACTTACACTTTGGAACCCGACGATTAATACTGTCTGCTTGAGATTTCCGACAGACCACTCCATTCCCTGCATTTAGGTCCATTGGCACAAATCTACACCGTTTCACCGATCTGAATCACATTTTGTACACTTACTCTTTGGAACCCTGCGGGTGACACTGACCACTTTAAATTTTGTACAGACCACTCCATTTCCTGCATTTAGGCCCTTTATCACAAATCTACACCGTTCCTCCTAATTGCAGCAAATTATACATACATTTTGAAGCCCTGCTGGTAACACTGTACACTTGATATTTTGGACAACGCTCTCCATTCCCTACATTTAGAATAACAAACAAACTGAACTTGAAAACCATGTATTAAGGCCCTAGAATCATTGATGTCCGTAGTAGTGTAACTGTAAGAGTATTTTAATAAGTCTATTGTTGACTGGCAATTCGGGCTGCATTACGTCGCCCCTACCAGTGTTCTGGTTCAGAATTGCGAAAATAGTTAAATCTTGCGCTGCTTATAAATTGCAGTCACGGGGAGTAATTAGTGCAAAATTATTTCTTTTGCACCTTAAAACAGTTATCATTATGAACATATTATGCATCTGTGTAAGTGCAATGGTGTTGGTGCAATACATTGAGGTTATCAGCTGTAATAATCGTTGGTGCATTCAAATTTACCGTAATTTATTCCGAAACTTATCGTTGAGCGCTATGTGGCCATAAATGATACTATTGCTACCGCAGGAGATCGGGACAGCCGAAGTTTTCCAATGTGTTCTGTTTATTTTCCTACGGCGCTATGCGACAAAAGACGACACTATTGGTCTCTACATTTCTAACAGACAATGAGATATAAGCCCTAGGCAGTGTCTTTTATTTCATACTCCTCTTTCTTATCTATCCCTTATTATTCCCGTTTTCCAACGGGGTCGGGGATGAGATGCGATGGAAGTCTTTGTGGCGATGGTTTTTACGGCCGGATGCCCTTCCTGACGCCAACCCCATGAGAGGAGTTAATGAGAGATGAAATGAATGATGGTGAATGAAACTGGGCAAGGATGTGGAAGGAAGCGGCCGTGGCCTGTCAGAAGGTACCGTTCCAGCATTTGCCTGGTGTTGAAAATGGGAAACCACGGAAAACCATTTCAAGGACGGCCGACGGTGGGGCTCGAACCCACGCGTCTACCGAGTCAGCAGAGAGCTTGGCCCCGTGACCTAATGCTGCGCTTTAGCCAGCGTAGCCACTACTGTCGGTTACTCCTCTTTCTTATCATTTTTTTTTGAAATTTGTTTGTAAATTACATGTGTCAATGCTGTAGTTAATAAAGAGCCATTTCCCTATTCATTATTATCATTAGGGGAAAATGATCTAAATGTTACGCCCATTATACTGTACTGCTTATCACCCTCACTACAACCACCACCACCATTACCACCACCACCACCACCACCACCACCTCCACCACCATAAAAAGTTATATTTCTTTTTTTACCTGGTAGTTTAAGTATGATGTGCCAGTACTCTAGTAGTATTCATTATCATCCATAAAACAAATAAATCCACCGGGTGAAGCCGGGCACTACTGCTAGTTTAGAAATAAAATCAGAAACACGAAAATTGTGTAAGTCTCAAGGAAGGACACATCAGGGAAAAATGGACAGAGGAAAGGAAGAAAAAGCACAGTAAACTAATGAAGAGGTTTTGGGAAGAAAAGAAGAGAGGGAAAGGAAGTGAAGCTGGGATTGGCTCAAGTTCTCACGCTCCCCTGAAGCGGAATAATCGGAAATAATAATATATGTCGAATGAACTGAATGTGGAGGGCGTTCGAACAGTTTGCTTACTTCCATCTTCGGGCAGTGCAAGCAACACACTCACTGCTTGTTTGCAACAACTACCCGCAAGTGGTGGCAGAAGGAAGTACATTAACCGGCCCTTCAAATGTTAATTCAGGCATGACAGTGCAATGGTTCTCCTTTTCTTATTTGCTCAAAAAAATATAGCAGATAGTTTTCAAAAGTAGTCTACGTATTCATTCTCGATGCATGGTTCACTGTAACATTTAAATATTCATTTCACCAGAATCTTGTTCAAAAGCATTCCTGAACTAAACTAAGTGCACAGACGCTCGTGGAAGTTGCTGTTACCAATTTGTGTTATGGGCTTGGGACATCTTGGTCATCATCTCCTTGTACTTGAGTGCATGTTCAATTCTTTTGATAAACTGTGTTCCTGTGGTGACAGTAGTAGTATGTATAGCTGAAATATTTGGGGTCGGGGATGGTGTAGTAACCGTGGAGCTTAAAATCACGTACTCTGCCTACATTTGTCAGGAGGGAGTGTGGAAAAATTCGAGGAAATCCACACTGAGGATAGCCACTATCAGCGCAGGCATTCGAACCTCCAATCGTCGAACTTGCTACAGCTCCACACCGCAAACGTGGTGAGCGATTTAACACGCATGGCTACACCACGAGGTAAAAAGTTAAATATGGTCAGTGACAATGTAAAGTGGTAAAGTGTGATTCAGAATCAATATACTAAGGTGCGTACCAGTTTTTACCCGTATGTACCCCTGAAGTGACATCTGAGACGATTTCCTCTCAAAATGCCACTTGTTCTTAAAACCTCTGTATGCCTCTCACCAAGGCGGTCCGGGTTCGATTCCCGGTCAATGCATGTGAGATTTTCGAAGTGAAATGCCATGTCCTGTGGTTCGGATTCCACGTAAAAAGGAGGTCCCGTGGCTCATGATCTCGAGATTAACGGTCACGTTAAACTACAAGCTTCCTTCCTTCCTTCCTTAAAACCTCTGTCAATGACGACAAACTTTCAGGACCTCATACGAGTAAACGAACGAAACCATCTGGATTTGTTTGCCTCCTGGGTATACGTACACCTCCTGGTGTAGCGGCTAGGATTCTTTCCTGTTGGAGAGGTCTGATTTAGATTCCCAGCTGTGCCAAGAAATTTCATTCTGATCTGAGGGCTAGAACGGGGTACACTCAATCTCATGAGGGAAAACTGAGAAGAGAAATGTGTGATTCCCACTTCGGCTAACCTGGAAGTAGTTTTCCGGTGGTTTTCCATTCTACTCCAGGCATACAGAGGGTATGTCCACGTGATTCCTTACTTAAGGTCACGGCCCCCTCCTACCTAATTACCTGAATTACAAACACAAACATTAATACAGACATCAAATAACACAGTTTATCAGACAACATCTACACACACAATTACACGGGGCTAAATGACCACGATGTCCAAGTCTCTCAAATGAAATTACAACAACTCTTGGGTTAGAATTTCATTGATAATTTTGGCTGAAAGGAGTAAATCTTTCAACAGTTGGTTTGATTTGATCCCTCCAGTACCAGTACAATATGTCTGAGAACAAATGTATGAAATTGGACGATTTTATCGTGTGCTTTTATATAATTCATGCCCGAACTGAGCTATGGGCATTCTTCGGACAATTACTTCTAATACACAGGTTTAGCACAGTCAGCAAATCAATTAATGTAAATGCATTCGTAAGTGCCATCAGATCAAGCAGTGACTGAACCCACAACCTTGTCTCTGAGGCTACCACTTACAAAACTCTCCCTATCAACCTGAGGCGGACGAGTCAGTCAACGGCTGTAAACCAAATGTACTTAATGGTGGTAAAGAGAAAAAGAAAGTATACTTCTGCATTTATTCATACTACATAAATATTTGTTTATTATTTAGTAAGTTTTTAGTTAATAAGTTATGTATAGTTAGTTGCATGGTTTGCTTAAAATGCAGCATAAAATAATGGTGACTTCTTATGATTATTCTGTACATGATTTAAATAGGAAGACTTCTTCAAATAGAACCCTTATAGCCTACTTATAAAATGTGGGTGCTTTTAGGCAACGTATTGTACTCTATAATTTATGATGTTTCACAAATTCTCACTGTTGCGGAAAGTGTCAGTCATTGCCTTTAACTTGAAAGTGAATAGCGCAATTGAATATTTGTAACACAAACATTATGTTACGACAGTGAAATGCAAGAACATTCAGAAATTTATTATCGCCTTTATTGAGTGAATTATGCTGTTTCTTCATCATGCACTAAACGATAGTTGGTAACTCTTTCCTGAATGACGATATAAGATAATGCCATATTCTGAAAAGTATGTCGCACCACGGGTGCAAGACTGGCACAAATCAAAAAACATGAATTTTGATGCATGTGGTACTTACAAATGCGTATGATCATGTCCGTGCCCTGTAAAACTGCCACAACTCAGATCCTACAAATAGCATTTCTCCGGCACTGAATAGAAAGTCACCATAACTCAAAATGATTATTATTTTTGATTGAAACAAATAATTATAATCTATTAAAGAACTTTGTATGTAATTTTATAGTACTAGACAATGTTAGAAGTTAGTAATACGGTACTTTCACCTTAATTATGCAAATATTTATATTTTTCCTATTAGCTAAAATTTTTTAAATGCTTCTCCTGAATAAGTGTCCTTTTTGACTTGTGGCAGTCTTGCACCGGGGGTGCGATGTACTGAAATGCACCTAAAGTATTTTTTAAATTTGTTGCTTTGTTCTTAACAGGTCGAATAATTACCTAATGTTTCTCATTCTGCATCCCGGAAACGCCTTAGGTATCCGCCTTCACTAGTCTGCATATACAGTGAATATGTTCAATCTTTCCATTGACACTTTAGCTTGCCACGGTGGGTGAGTGGATAGCGTGTCGGTCTACTAACCCCAAGATTGCAGGTTCGCCCCTGACCGTGGTAAGTGATTTTTGAAAGGCGGCAAAAATACGATACGCATGTCATACGATGTTGGCATGTCAAAGAACCCATTTGAATTCAGTAGGCCGAGTTCATAATGGCAAAATTAATCTCGGGAGTTTCCGCCAGCACAAAGTTCCTCATTTCTCTACTAGAAACCGCTATTGTGTTCAAGGAGATTAGATATCTAACATCTAACCTCCTTGACTTTCATAGTCAAGGAACTACGAAATTCGACATGCAAGCTACCCTCTGGGTGTCAAATAGCAAAGCTTGCACCAGGCACCCGAGGGCATACGATATTATTATTATTATTATTGACACTTTCACAGTGAACCTTACGCGATGATTTGTATGTTACTGGGATCGCTTCTCTGTTATTACAGAGACTGTTCAATCATTTCTAGGACTGACCGCGAGATGATATACGTGACACGCAGACTTTGATACTGCATCGGCATTTTATTTGTATAGCGTATTTGGTGAACCATGCTGGTCCGCTGTAGGCAATCGATCGTGTCCCGCAGGTTCTCTCCAGCACGTGGCACATATACAGTAACTAGGTTGCCCTATTAAGCTTCGCTATTTGCACTCCCTTATAGAGCTAACTTATTACCGACAAGGTTCAAATTACCTTGTGCTTCCGGTATTATCACCACAATTAACATGATTTTGCAGTTAGATCGATTAGCCACTACGGCAAGTGCTCCAGGTGCTCTAACTGCCCCTGACAGAGCAGAGGGCGCTGTTGTATGCACGTTACCACAGAAAATAACTGACGAATCACTGCTCAATTTCAAGGACCGAACGCAAACAATCATTGTTTTATTGCTTCTTTAAGGAGACCTTGATACATGCTTGGTCGCTAGTTCCAAGTATTAAGATGTAATAACATTCATCTGACATCCTGGGGTATTATAGTGCTTCTAGTAACCAAGAGTTTAGTGCTTTTCTGTCGGTCAACACGAATGTACCCAAAAGAGCTGGGTTATGCCCTAATCCTGAAATAAATTACTTGAGATTAATAAATACACTAGGATGACCAGTTTCGATCGTCAAGCGATCATCATCAGATCCATTACACTTAGGCTATACTGTAAAATCTATGTTTGAAAATACAGGTGAAAATAATTACAATATGTATAATTATTTAGTAAGCCTCCGTGGCTTAGGCGGCAGCATGCCGGCCTCTCACCGCTGGGTCCGTGGTTCAAATCCCGGTCACTCCATGTGAGATCTGTGCTGGACAAAACGGAGGCAGACAGGTTTTTCTCCGGGTACTCCGGTTTTCCCTGTCAAAATTTCATTCCAGCAACACTCTCCACTATCATTTCCTTTCATATGTCATTCATTTAATCATTGCTCCAGAGGAGTACGTCAGGTCTCGGCAGCCGGCACAGTTCATATCCTCGCCGCTAGATGGGGGCTTCATTCATTCCATCGCTGACCCGGTCGGAGACTGGAAGCAGGCTGTGGATTTTCATTTTCATAATTATTTAGTTGCAGTATTGGTACTGCAACTGTCGGTGTATGCTAAATGCAGTATATATGATGTTAGGTGAAATGTTAATTGGTGATAGATATCCGGAGTTTGTATATTTTGAGTGATTATATGGTTGTAAGAAATCAACTATGGTTAAACTGTAATATTACAGGCTTCTACTTATATGGTTGTCTTCCTACTGGAGCTACGCGCAGTTTCGTGTTCACTGTTACTCCAGGTGTGGTCGACTGAGATGGGCTGTTATCTCAACGACACTGGTTTCTCCCTTTCTCCCCCCCCCCCCCCCAGTTTATATGTGCTATGCGGAGTCAGTGCGATGTGTTTATGTGGGGTGTTACCAACCTAGATAAGATGTATGTTATTGAATGAGGTGGGTCTACAACTATTAAATACCGTGGATCATTCCCCGCCACGCGTGGACCATAAGCCATTCAAACTAAGCGCTGCCCTCAAACCCCACAATGCTTCTAGTAATATGTGTAGGCCTATCTGTAATTATTTGGGTCCATGAATGCTATAGGCACCCCGATATTTGAAATAAGGTGCCATCACAACATCTGCACTTAGTGAGTACTGAAAAACCCCACAGGAAAATCATAATTGAGATTCCTCTTTGCAATGCGCACCGATTGGAACTCATGAACTGTGGACTTTGACTTACCCAGTCATTGATTTGTGTTCTGACTAAGCAACCTCTGTTATGGAACTGGGTACAGTGCAACAAATCATGCTTGATTTCAAATTCTTAGGAACTGAATTTGTGATTAAGGTATTGAATTTAAATGACTTGTACTGATTGTTTTAGGTCATACGCTCCGATAATTCCTCGGAAAGACAGACGAAAAACAAAGATAATTTCAGTACTGTTAAGCATGTGAGCTGGTTTATTGAAATACGGCTATCTTAGATCAGGAACTGCGTAATAATTTGTTCAATATGGCGGGTACGCGTTTGAGTGTGTTGGCAAATGGGAATTGAAGGTTCAGGCTATACTCTTTTATGATATCCAGTAACACACGTTCACTCATATACTGGATTCTGTCTCCAAGTAAATCCAATGGTTCAAGAAATCCTGTCAGTAATTATTTCCATTCGGCATTTTAGTAACTTCTTGTAGGGCAAAGTAAAAGATAAAATTTGATCTCTGACAAGAATTGAACGTACTTATGTCATCTAAATATGGACTTCTATTCATCCCGTTTTCATGTTTATCTAATAAATATAAAGAATACCTAGATAATTAATCGATTTCTTTCAAAATCAGCGATGTAAAATGTTAGTTGTGGTTTCCTGAGGGGCTTTGCGACATCGTGGTCATGTAGCCCCAGGTACGTGTGTAGAAGATGTGCGATAACCTGTGCCACTGTGTGTCTGTACTAGTGTCTGCACTTGTAATTGAGGCAGGATTTGCGTTGACCTTACGTTCAAGTAGTTACCATCCTGGTTTTTGCCTGGGAATCGATGGAAATCCACTCCTAGGATGGCTGTGGAAGGAATCGAACCCGCTTCTTCTCAGTTTTGCCTCACGAGTCTGATTTTACCCCGTTCCAGCCCTATGGCCAGAATTATATTTCTTGGCAGAGCCAGGAATCGATCGCGAGCCTCCTCGGTGAAAACCAAGAATGCTAGCCACTGGGCAACGAGGCGGACTGTAAAATGATATGAACACATGAATGGTAGAAACGTTATTGAATCATATATATATATATATCCTTCTAGCGTTCGCGTTGCCGGCAAATTGGCCGCCAATTTGGAAAAAAAAACTTGGTATGTGTAAATGGATCTGAGAAACTATGGGGGACCAAGGGTATTCTCTAGTTGGCTATCTTGTCACCAGATGCCGTTCACATTTTGCGTTCAACTCACCGCGGCTCGTAGGAATTCAGTGTCAAAGTAGTTCCGGTCGCAGATGGTCGCGCGGACGGCCACAAAACCGCCTGAAAATGTATGCGTTGTGTGACTCCCGTACTTTCTACACTTACAACGTGGAGATATATTGTGGAAAGCAAAAGCCCGGGCCTTACGTAACTTCCTACAAACCTTTCGATGTAGTGAAAAGATTGACTGATCCAATCAAACGTACAAATCGGAACGTAACTACTGATAACTATTTTAGCAGTTACCCACTTGCCGAGTACTTACTGGGAGTAGGTCTGACATTTCTAGGCACCCTGAGGAGAAATAAAAGGGAGATTCCTCCTGAATTTGTGACAGAAAATAAGCATTTAGTTCCTGGAAACTATCAATTTGCATGCCAGGATGATAAAACCTTGATTTCTGTGGTCACTAAACGAAAGAAGGTTGTACTAGTTTTGTCCACAATGCATGATACTGACGAGACAGACCAAGAAACCGGGAAACCTCTGCAAATGACGGATTATAATTCTACTAAAGGAGGTGTGGACACAGTAGACTTGATGAGCTCGAGATGCTCTACCTCTAGAAGAACGCATAGATGGCCGATGACAGCTTTTTTTTTTGCTTACTCGATGTCGCTGGAATTAATTCGTTGAAGATATTCCAAGCAAAGCGCCCTGATGACATCACTGTAAGGAAACAAGAAGTTCCGTAACGAACTATAGAGCCTATTTTTCTTAAAATTTAAGATTCATGCCAATGATTAATCTATATGGATCTATCTGGAATAATGACGAAATTAAGTTGGTAATACCGAAATTTCTAATTAGTTCGAAATACTGTATATGCTACCTGGCATAATGTAGTCTAATAGAGAACTACAGTTGGCAGCCCTGGTGACTAAATATATTCTTAGTTCCATCTCTTAAGGTACAGAATACAAAATTTGGTTGAAGTCCAATGGATAACATGGACGTTACATGCAGTTAAACATTGGATCTAACAGCGCGCGTAAAATCATGTTGGCAACAATGACATACGTGTAAAGGTCAGATATAATCTGAAATAATATGAACTATTGTTGTGCCAAATTGGAATTAAATAAATTAGTTAGTATAGAAGTTACATGCATTTTAAAATTGGACCTATCAGCAGGCTTAGAATCATGTTGGCAGCACTGGCGTAGTCCTATATTAGTTACTCAAAATTAATCTAGAATGCCAGGTACTATACGTGTGCAAAGTTTAGAGCTATTGGCTTGCATACTTTCTGATATATTGATATTAGGGCAACAGAAATAGAGACAGTATTTATTAACAGTTGGCAGCCCTGGTTACTTTTAAGATTCGGCATAGTCATATTTGTTATGGTACACATAGCACACACGAAATTTGGTTGAAATCCAAATGATAGTATAGAAGTTACATGTATTTAAAGTTGGACTTCTCAGCAGGCTTAGAATCATGTTGGTAGCACTGACGTATATAAGTTAAGTTACTCCAAATTAATATAGAATGTCAGGTACTATACGTGTGCATAGTTTAAAGCTGTCGGCTTGCATACTTTCTGATATATTGGTATTTGGATAAAAGAAATTAAGAGCATTTATTAACAGTTGGCAGCCCTGGTGGGTCTTAAGAATACGCTCAGTCATATCAGTTTATGTACACATAGCACATACGAAATTTGGTTGAATTCCAATTGATAGTGTAGAAGTTATATGCATTTAAAAATTGGACTTATCAGCTGGCTTAGCTTCGTTTTGGCAACACTGCCATGTATGGCCTCCTGGAAATTAAACTGCAATATTATTATCTATACGTGTGCCAATTTTGAAATAGCTCCCATTGATACCTTCCAAGATATCCAACGTGGAGCTCAAATTTCAATTGCGGTTTTTCAGCAGTTGGTAGCACTGACATCATTTTCAAATATGGCCGTGAGATATTCAGGTAACGACCTTTACTCCTAACAAATTTTGTTTCGATTGCTGCAGCCGTTTAGGTGTTGATAGGGGGGACACACACACAGCCAGACAGACAGACAGAAGGACAGACAGACAGACATTTGCCCGATCTCATAAGTCTACTTTTTCCTCATTTTTGCAAAATGTGATAAGTAGGCTAAAAATACACCTTCAACTTAGCGATGGATCTAATGGCCGACAATTTGAAGGATCGTGTAAAACATTGGTGCCTTCCTAAAAAACTGTATATTTTCTTGGAAAAGTACAGGGAACAACAACCAGCAAGCGCCGGAACTTCATCAAACAGGCGAACCATTTGCTATTACTGTGGCTCTAAAAAGAACAACAGCACTCGTTTGATGTGCCACAAATGTACAAGATATGTGTGCAAAAATCATTCGTCGCTTCAAGAAACCTGTAACATTTGCGACGAAGGTTTGGAAGACAATGATATCGATATGGCTTAGCTTACTGCAAGAGAGTGCATAGTACCTGATTTAAATTCAAAATGATTGTGTTCAGTGATGCTTTCTCAAATTAGAGACGGATTTCAGTTCCTTACATTTTAAATGAAAAATGAAAATCCACAGCCTGCTTCCAGTCTCCGACCGGGTCAGGAATGGAATGAATGAAGCCCCCATATAGCGGCGAGGATATGGACTGTGCCGGCTGCCGAGGCCTGACGCACTCCTCTGGGGCAATGATTAAATGAATGACAGATGAAATGATATGTTAGTGGAGATTGTTGCTGGAATGAAATTTTGACTGGGAAAAGCGGAGTACCCGGAGAAAAACCTGTCTGCCTCCGTTTTGTCCAGCACAGATCTCACATGGAGTGACCGGGATTTGAACCACGGACCCAGCGGTGAGAGGCCGGCGTGCTGCCGCCTAATCCACGGAGGCTTTCCTTACATTTTAAATAATATTTAATATTTATATTTTCTGTTCAAGATAATTTCTGTGACCAACTGGTGAACTTTACTTAATATGCTATTTCAAAATTGTTATGTTTAAGGGTTCATCATTACCATTTCGTTTGAATATATGTAAATAAAGATATTTTAGGCATCTAAATATGTGTATTTCAAGTTATTTAACTATATTGTCCATTAATCATTCAGAAACAGACTGAGTAAAACAAAAAAATTACAGCTATAAATGGGCGGTCAAATTGCCGCCTCGCGATCGCGCGTGTTATTCCAAACAGCGCGAGCGCTAGAAGGATATATATACAGGGTCATCGGAAAATAATGCCGACATTTCAAAAAATTATAGCACCGAAACCCTTTATGTTGAACGTGTAATTCTTTCACTGAACGCCAGCTGGTTAAAGTAAGTTTTGTTTTGGAGGGGACGTGACCTTGCTATGCGCACACTAGATGCGCAGTAGCCAAGGTCGGCCGGGGGCGCGTGCACCAATGACTGAACCGCCCGACAAACTGCACCTGATTACAAAGCTGTAATTCGATGGTTTAATCAGTATAAGGAAACAGGGACTGTTGAGAAAAAATCTAGGCCAGGCCGACCACCATTATTAGCATTGAACGCACGCTTTCTCAAACGCTGGATTGGTACGTGCAATCATTTCAGGAGTAACTGCCAAGATGGCGGCAGAAATTCGCTCCCGCAGGTGCTCCAAATCCTGATTTTTTTCTTCATGCACAATGTTTTTAATTTACCCCCAGAAAAAAATCCAAAGGGGGTGAGGTCGGGACTTCATTGCCGTGCGCGCCCCCAGCCGACCTTGGCTACTGCGCATCTAGTGTGCGCATAGCAAGGTCACGTCCCCTCCAAAACAAAACTTACTTTAACCAGCTGGCGTTCAGTGAAATAATTACACGTTTAACATAAAGGGTTTCGGTGCTATAAGTTTTTGAAATGTTGGCATTATTTTTCGATGACCCTGTATATTTTACCCAACTTCGAATTTTGTAAAAAAAAATGATGTAGACTAATTAAATTTACACGGGCAACAATGTCCGTGTGTCTGTCTGCGTATGTATGAATGTTTGTGTTAATGTCTGTTTCCACTATCAATTTAAACACGACAAAACCGAATTCAACGAAATTTGGTCGAGAGGTAGTACCAGCAAAGGGCACCTTCTGAGTCATGTTTTATATCGCCACCGTCTTAACCAGAATATAATGGCATTCACATAAATGTCCACTGCTTAAATCAAATTACGACTAAAATAATTTTCGGATCACAACAATACAGAAGAACATACCTTTGTGGGCGAGGCACCTTGTGCCCAGACTGCAAGGTCATTTGCCAAACAGTTTCAATATGGTGGCCGTGAGTATCATGCAAGCCTTATAATCCATAAGCTACGATCGAATGTATCAATATTCACAGTGCTTGGCATTCAGATAGTTTTATATAAAGACTATCTCTTACCAACGTGATGTGTATTATTATTGCGTGCAGCCATCATCATGAAATTATAAATATAAAAAATAAATAACTCCCGACACTCAATAGCTATAGTATCGAAAATTAGTGAAAAGGTAGGACCGTAGATGTGGCGTTGTATGCTTAAGGCAAAGAACAGACTCTACTTATATCCAAGATGGCAGCTGCACAAAATACTAGAACAATAAAATTGACAGCTCGGAATGAAACTGGCTATTTAAGATCTATCTTACAAAGAGGTGAGGATCATTGCGTATTTTAAAAGATTATCAAACTGATTATAGTGAACAACGGCCATTTTGAAAACTTCACATACATTAACACATTTCGGTATCCTAGAGCTATAATAACAACGTTTAATAATTGATTAGAACCATATAAGTTGCTTTGTATGCCCTCAACAAAAATATCAATGCCTCCATATATTCAAGATTGCGGTTAGGTGTACTATTAAAGCATACAAATTAATAACTCGGGCTGTTATTAACCAATTAAGGCAAAACTTGGTAGAGGAGTTTTATACAAGAGGTGTCAGTATCGTTAGAGATACATTTATCGAACTGAATAAATAAGCGCACAGCAGCCATCCCGAAATTACATAATTTGAAAGTAAATATTTTAGTACCATTTACAACTAACCTACAACAACGAAAATTAGTTCTATGCTCAAAACAAAATAGTAGTGATAATATTTTTAAATAATTTATGGGCGTAATATCAAAACGTAATTGTGAATCCTTCAGACTGTATTAAGCAATTAAAACAAAACTCATAAGAAACAATAACCATACATGTGACGTTGCTGAAATAAGCCATGAGTATAACACACTGAATAAAACGCGCAGCGGTCATCTTGAAAATAAAGAATATGATGATGAATAACTACTGTAAATGTATTTTTACGATACAACAACGAAATGTAGCAGTAATATAGAATCCTGTAAGTTAAAAGAACAGCAACTCCATACGTTCACGATGGCGCCTGTGAGTGATCTTAACAAATGAATGCATTCAATTCACGATATAACAGCACAATTAACGAGAAATGTATTGAAAGGGAAGTACTGTGCCCGTTCACCACCGCTACACGATGGCCAACCACTGGGCACCGATGGGTCACCATGCACATATGAACAATGCAAGCATAACAAGGACCTCGGGGTCGTCCTGGGCGTGCATTCGAGATAAATGCAACATTGCCCTCAAATTCCACGCGAGGAGGTGGGAAGATAGGGAATCATCACATCAGAAGTATAGATAGTTAAATAAAACAGTAGCGAGCATTTTATTTCTCATGAAGTGTAGTAGAACAAACAAACAAACAAACAAACAAAAAAAGACCCTCGGGTACAGTACCATACAAAAACCTTACCACCAATATTCATACATAGCTGAATATAACGCGCAGCGGCCAACCAAAAATTATGAAAAGTACAAACAAATCACTGTATATGTTTTATAGACACAATATCTCAAATTACCATATGTAGAAACATGTATGGGCTTTGTATGTATGTCTACCTCTTATTAATCCCGTTTCCAACGGGGTCAGGGAAGAGATGCGATGAAATTCTATGTGGTGGATGGTATTTACGGCTGGATTCCCTTCCTGACGCTAACCTCGTGAGAGGAGCAAATGAGAGATGAAATGAATGAAGGTGAATGAAACTGGGCAAGTTCAATTTCAAGTAGCCTAGTCCAACTTTCGCTACCATACAGCAGACAATGTCACTGACACTGGCACTGGCACCCAGCAACGAACGTTGGAGCCAAATAACCGACAAATTTAGCTTTATTTTTTTGTCGTGTGGCCTCCTGAGAGGCCGAGTGCAGGTCTTTCTAGTCGGCGCCTGTGGGCGACCTCCGCGTCGGGATGAGCGATGGAATGGGTGAAGATGAATGAAACTGGTCAAGGATGTGGAAGGAAGCGGCCGTGGCCTGTCAGAAGGTACCGTCGCAGCATTTTCCTGGTGTTGAAAATGGGAAACCACGGAAAACCATTTCAAGGACGGCCGACGGTGGGGCTCGTACCTACGCGTCTACCGAGTCAGCGGAGAGCTTGGCCCCATGTCCTAACGCTTCGCTTTAGCCAGCGTAGAAACTGCTGTCGGTACAAATTTAGCTAAACGCTACCAATTGTAGTGATATGTTCATTTTCTATGGCATGGTCCCGCAGGCTTTACTTCTCCTCTGAAGGAAGGCATACTGAAGGATTTTAACGCTCTTAAAAATCTGACTTCGGCCGGGTTTGAACCCGCGACCTTGGGCATAGCAGTTCAGTATGCTATCGACTACGCCACCGAAGCCGTTAGACATCAATATTCCCACAGAGAGAATGATTCCCAAGTTGTCCCATATAGCCTATTCCAGATAGAGGCTAAACATGCTACTGAAACATCGAAATCAATAACTATGGATACAATTACTAAATTAACAGGTAATATTGTAGGAGTTGAGAAACAGTTGCATTGCATTTGTGTTAGTCACAAGACTATTAATCTGAATAAAACGCGCTGCCGCTATCTTGAATACGTCATATAATATCGACAATACATTATTTATTACAGTTACAATCCCGAAACGCAGCAAATATGTAGTCTCACACAAAAGGCTTTGTCTTCAGAGGGCGCAAGATGCACAATTTCGTACATTCAAGATGTTAGATGGGCGTACTTTTCTAATATTCCAGTCAACTCCTCTGCGTGCATTAGAGGCATTACAACGAAAGCAAACGGGGAGTATTATACAGGATACAACTCTTAACGTTCATCAAAATAACATTCAATTATACTCCTTGATTAGGACAAAGAGTTACAGCTATACCCATACATTTAAGAGATAGTAGGCTATAAGTTTGTTACTGAACATCGTTTTTAACTTTTATTTCTTCTGCTGACTGCCAGTACATGAAGAATTTGTGTCATGACAATATATTTAGCAGAGAAATTTGTCAAACATGACATGTGTGTGGAAATCAGTGTCGTAGATCAGGGGAGTAAACTTCTTTCGTTGACGTGTATGATAGGAGCAAATTCTGTTTTATGTAGGTACATTGCCCAAATGGTGTTAAACTGTTCAACATTCTGCTATCCTCACAGAGGGCTTTGTCAATGCACGATTACTGAAGGAAATAACATCTCTTAAGTTTATAGCGTCAGTAAGATAACACAGATAGATTGTTGTGGTCTATGGCTACTTTGCGCTGTTTAATTTCAATTTTCAGAAATAACTATTGAAGTTGATGGTATATTTCGAAAACGTTGGTGTATTTTCCAATAGTTCAGAAGAACAGTCACATTGAAGCATTGTATTTGCAGTTCATTGCAGATTACAGGAGAGAACTACTGTTACGGCCCCAATACGATCAGTATTGTGCTAGTGAGGGAAAAGATCAAAACTAGTTTGGGTATTCATATTGCCATATTGCCGAATGAGAAAGAGAGAGAGATAGACGACCCCCATATGTATATTAACATATTACAAATGAGAAAAAAAGAAATGAATGAATGAGTGACCCTGAATAAAGAGACAAACGGAAATATATTTGAATCTGATAGAAATACGTAAATGTGTTTGCACGACATAATAAAACGAAATAAACTAAAAATTCACTCCCTCAGTTGCACTGATAGTTGTATTAATCCTACAGAGTAGAATAAACAGGACACTGCGTCGGTGATGACTTAGACGGAAGCTTGAATTAAATTGAACACGTTAGACATAACTCCTTATGTGGTGAGGAAATTAAACGTGATTGATGGACTCATGGTATCACGTGTCATTAGAAGGCGACCTGAAGGGATGATAATAAGAAAACATCATGTTGGAACTACAGGAGTACGTAAACTTTGCTTATGCCAAAGCACTTAGGCCTAACGGATATACAACTCACTATTGTTGCCTCTTATACTTTCGACACAACTTGCAACTAGTAACCAGAGATAAACAGAGCACGAAGAAGCGAACTATATTTAAAAACACCTTGATACCGATATATATTCTATTTCACAAGGTAGGTGCCAAAATCATCCTGTGTTGTTGTCCATTATTTTGGAACAGTGCTGTACTTCATGAACGCTGTATTTGAGAATCTGTTGCTTGTCCTTCACTGACTTTATGGGGCCTTTTACTTTCAACCCAGTAGTGAAGATGTTGGTTTTTATCATTAGTTCAACCTTCATATGAGTGGCATATTTCATGTATGATAAGTGAGCTCTGCGAGTATTCTCTTCGTTTGTATACATATAAAGTGTTTTAGTTAAAGAGTTGTCCCCATGCTATTTTATATTATGTCTATCAATTCGGCAGGGACGTTGTCTTTAGACTGCACAGATCCGTCTCTTGTTTTAAACAGAACCTTCGGTTTAGGGACAAAGATACACTGGAAGGTGAACCGAGTCTACTTGTTCGTGCGTCTACTGTAAACGTTGTGGCTTAGTTTGCCCTCCTGACTTGCAGATTATGACATTCGAGAAGAGAATGTTGCCTTCGTTATAGATCTCATACGCGTACTTTATCCAATCTTTTCTCGGGTTGAAATATTGAAGAAAATCTTGCGTTTTTTTCAGCCCCGTTTAACATTACGAACGTTGTCATAAACAAGCACTGCTTTTCCTGCATTGCCAAACATTTAATATCAGGGTGGTGATTCATAGGCCCTTGAACACTACACAGCATGGTATAACAGCCCGCGACACATCATGGTAATGAGATGTCAGTGATCCACTGCAAACTTCAATTGATTAGCCATCTAAAACGAATGAACTCTGAAGTCATCTTCACACGACCACTCTGCTTAAATTTCAGTGTGCAATTTTGTTTCATTCCAGAACAGTCAGCAAATCTAGGTATGAGGTCACGATCACCCATAAGACAGGACGGATTCTTACTTCGGTATCAGCATCATTTTAATATGCTATGCTGTACTTAATTAAGTCTTCACTATCAAATTATGAGGGAAAAGGATAAGAAAAGCGAGGCAGGAAAGCTTATGCTCTACCACATAATGCACCCTCAAAATTGTAATGGATGTTAACAAAATCTTAATGTACTTACATTTTTTGCTATTCGCTTTATCTGTCTGCTTCCTTTCCACCAAGTGATGACAGCCCCAGGCCGCGAACCGGTCGCCCTACACTCCACTTCATATCGTCGATCGGCAGAGACGTACTTTTCCTTCGTTACGATGTGGACTGCCACGGGCTTCACTGCACAACAAAACCAATAATGAAGAAATATAATATTTGAGCATTGGTTTTTATCGAAGAAGTGGTAGAGAACAAAACAGAAATGGAAATATGATACATAATGAAATATAACTTCATGGTGCGTAAGGAGATACTGCCATGAGGTTGTTTCATATTTCATCTTCGTGATGTGGCAGTATCAAATACTACACAATGTCTCCTTAATTAATTTCCACGTCTAGGGTAGTTTCGAAACGTATAATTGATTTTGTTATATGCCTGCGAGTTTGTGGTGTGATTAATTAATAAATTTCATAACATGAAACACCAGTGATTCTCCTAAAAATATTATAGGAACATTTGCAGATTTTTAAATGGAATAGAGACAAGGTTTCCATAAGACGTACCACTCAGGTAATTCGTAACGTTGGGGGAGAATTGATTACCTCTTGCCATTGCCTGGCTCTCTGAACTGGGTACTGAATGTCATTAGTACATTGTAACATGAACTCTCCTATCAAGTTGGAAACGTGCACAATTATTCATCAGACATCAATAGATTTTTAATAATTATAACAGAAATAAGCATGAAACCATACTCATATAAATACACGTTTGGGAAGTGCCATAGTCCGGGTTGATGGCTACGCTGAGTTCTCTTAACATCGTCCATTTTGTAATAAAGAAACAAGATATTTGTGATCCATTCACTATAATCACATTCCTATTTGATGTATTCAACATAGTATATGAAGTTGTTAGTGCTTACTTTAACCTCAATAGAGTTGTGTCTATGTCGATATATCGCTACAAAACCCTTGCTAGTAATTATCTTAATGCTGCGTTGAAACCATATTTATTATTTTACCCTTATCATTATTATGTAAAATGTCTTGAACCTCATATGTTTCAGTATCGATATATTAATGTAACTATTTTGAGTCCCCTCGTAAAAGATCTCTCGTATCACATTTGGTGATTACGAGACTACATTTTTTCAATCTCAGCCAAAGGTTGCCCATTTGAGCTATGGTTTAAGCAGAACGTTATAACTGGGTAGTAAATTGCCTCAATGGTGACGAACCTACGCCACGGTGGCTGAGACAATATCATCGTAAGTATTATCGTATTATTATGATTATTATTTTATTATCATTTTATTACTAATTCAGAATTAAAATATTGGATTGTCATCTTAATAGATAGTTTATTCACAAACTAAATACGATGCATTTGATACGCACCAAAATTACCGTAATAATCTGAAGTGGTGCAGTAATGATGCCATCAATTGAAGTTAAAATGCTTGTATTTTAAGACGTGATGTAATAACATCCTGAATGCATATGTAGTCTCCAACAAGGCAAAATATTAAAATTATTTTTTCTATCCATTCAGTGGTGACAATATTATATTTAACAAAAGGACTATTTCGTAACAGAAGCCTCCGTGGCTTAGGCGGCAGCACGCCGGCCTCTCACCACTGGGTCCGTGGTTCAAATCCCGGTCACTCCATGTGAGATCTGTACTGGACAAAACGGAGGCAGACAGGTTTTTCTCCGGGTACTCCGGTTTTCCCTGTCAACATTTCATTCCAGCAACACTCTCCACTATCATTTCATTTCATCTGTCATTCATTTAATCCTTGCCCCAGAGGAGTGCGTCAGGCCTCGGCAGCCGGCACAGTTCATATCCTCGCTGCTAGATGGGGGCTTCATTCATTCCATTCCCTGACCCGGTTGGAGACTGGAAGCAGGTTGTGGATTTTCATTCACTATTTCGTAACAATGTAGACAAAATTATTCGCTTTACTTAACACATGGGTCCTTTCCAACTTCCTAAAATATATTTTTATTGAAGAACACATCTTTCATTCATCAGTAACCAGACTACACAGTCATATTTTGCCCACTGAAGATAAGTTATTTATGTAAGTATTCTGGTGAAAGAAGTGGTACAATGGGCCATCTAACCTCTCGATGAGACTAATTAGAGTAGTCCCAGGTACTTCACTGAACTTTTAACTGTACACTTTCATAAGTGAACACTCTCTTTCTTAGTAGCACTAATGGAAATTGTCCGTTCTGTTACATAAGTTTATTGTAATACATGTTTTGTTTAGTTCTATTTATACATATTTTTTTGTATTCCTATAACAATATCCTCAATAAATAAACATAGCATAAGATTTCAGGTCATAATTGAATATCAGAGTTTTAATAAGCTTACAGGAATAATTTAAAAATATATAAGTGCGTATTATAGCGCTTGAATGTAATATAATCAACACAAAGAAAAATAATTTAAAATCTTCATCGTTCATACATCATATTCGTGTGCATGTTCACAATGCCCCTACGGGACCCACTGATTATGCTAGCTGCATATACATTTTAGTGAATTTGAAATATTTATACGCCCTTGAGCTCTAGCATCCATGCAACTCAAATCTGTACCTCATGGAACATCCAAAACTACAAGAAGTCTTATTATGATCTAGAAGAAAAAATCTTCGCTATTATTTCAATATTCTGTACAATAATACTTACAGTTGATGTTTAGAACGACGACATTCGTGGCTGGAGGTGCCAAGTGGGTGTTAGATGCTTGGCACACGAGTCTTGCGTGGAGATGTTGGCGACCCACACTCGGGAAGGATAAGTGGTTTAGTGTTATTCCATCTGGTTTATGCTCATACGAGTCATCAATGACAGTATTTTCCAGGAACCACGTTACCTTCGGTCTAGGACGACCTATGGACAATGGTAAGTAAACACAAATTATTTTGGAATAGAAGACATTTAAAATTCATTAGGTGATTTTATCGTTCAAATGAACATTAATATAAAAGTAGCTGCTAGTAACAACTCTTTTTTTTTTTTTAGCGTATGACTTTTAGTGCCGGGAGTGCCCGAGGACATGTTCGGCTCGCCATTTTGTAGCTGCTTCTCTTCGGACACCCATTGGGTGAGCTACAAGCACTGTCGCGTCTGGAGTGTTGTCTGGGGAGGAACGTTTGAATGTAAGGACGAGGAGTTGGAAGGTAGCGGCTGTGGCCTATAGTGAGGGACCAACCCCGGCATTTTTCTGGAAGGAAGATGGGAAACCACAGAAGACCATCTTCAAGGTTGCCGGCGGGAGGGATTCGAACCTCCTCGCCTCCCGGATGTGAGCGACTGCCAGCAGCCCTGCCGTAAGGACCACGGCTAACTTACCAACTCATTTATGGATGGCTTTCGACGTAAATTAGATACCCAGTTAGGTGCACACATTGTTAAGGTATAGCACTAGGTGGCATTGCCATTTTCAAGGGCGATGCCAATCTTTTCCAAAAATTATATATGCAAATTTAGGTTTTCCAAATGTTATTTCTCACTCTCAGTATTTCAAACAATTGCCTTTCACAAGATTTCCCATAATTTTTAATCAACACAGCAGTCTTCCAAGCAATTATTTTATCATTTCAAATGATCTTGTCGACTTCATCGTTATGCTTCGGTCTACCGTTATGCGTTACGGTTACGGAGAGGAAATGTACTAAGGTTGCACTTGAGCGTATGACGTCTTCATGTTGTTCAGTGCATATGCACCGAGTCTGAGTTTACTCCTGGGCTATGGCGTTATGCGATACGGAGACGGAGAGCGCGTGACGGCATGCAGCAGAGTGCACCTCCCACTCTCCGTTCCCCGCGCGGGAAGTCTTTCAGACTGACTGTAACTTTTTAAGTTATGTTTCCGAATAATACATTATTAATACTGATTACTAAGGCAATACTGAAAAATGGCTTCCAACACAATAATACGAAATTATTTATATTGTTGTTGATACATTGAGGAGATTCATGACACCGTGTCGCTTGCACTTGTGTGATTGTTCAATTTATCAGATAACCAGTGTTACTGTGATGGCTGTAGTCGTGTGTGTATTTTTAAATTAGGCTAGAATTTGTAAGGGGGAAGCCGAGGCCTTATGTTAGGAACCATCCCGGAATTTTCGTAGATTGGAAGACGGAAACCAAATAAATCACTTCTAGAATAGCTGAAGTGGGAATCGGACCCATTTATCTCAGATCAAGGCTTGCTGCAGAAGCCTTGAGGAGGGCTGCTATGACGGAGTGCAATATGCACATAAGTTAAGCAGCATTGCGCGTGACAGGAGCTCATCTCACCACGGATTGTTGAACGATGACTGAGGTTACTTTAGCTGAGTCATATCCTACTCGCGCAACTGTACCTGTCGACCAAGCAGGCTGACAGTGTGACACAAGTAAACAAAGAATAGTTCCCATCTTGACCACCGGCAATCAAATCTTGAAAGGCTAATATGTCATTGTAAGTAGAAGCCGTACTAGAGATTTGTTCAATCTCAAATATTGTAATCCTGCTCACTAAAATGAAAAGGTAGGTATTTCAGTAATAAGAGTGTCACCCAAAGGTGGCAAACATTTTCTATAATTTAAGCTCACGTACAATGTCTCTGCCATGACTGCAACATTGCATTTTTAACTCACCTACTCCCAACGTACAGATAGGGAGTTAACAGGGTGATGTTAGTGGTTATATCAACGTTTCTTGTTTAATGGGTGTGGTGATTTACCTTGATTTTAATTAAATATTCCGGCTTATAGTTTCAACCTTCGAGGAGGTATTTCTAAGTCAGATTTCACTTGCAGTTGATTTTCGCTCTCCGACCCTTTCCCAAGTAACAGAACGTGGTTCCCCGGAACTGGGCATATTGTATATCTAACCACCTTCAATGTTGCTGAGCTTCGGAGGTCTCACGATATTCATTATTTCAAAATGCCTAAGCTATTGCTATTGCTATATGCAATACTTTAAACAATATAGAAAGAAAATATGTTTGTTCACAGCTGATATATAGAAGGACAGAAATAAAAGTAAACAGACAGTTAAAGTACTCTCAACTCCCAATGTCAGATAATTAGACAGTACAGTGAAGGGAAGAATGAAGTTTCGCCTTATAGATTAAGCCGTCAATGTGCAAAGAAAAATCCCATTGAAATAAGAGTACTTAATCGAATAGTTTAGGGATTTCTTGCGGTGCGTATTAATGCCATACTAGAAAAAATACGATAACAGTATAGGGATATTTTATGAGTTTTTCAATATACTGTAAATGACATTCAATTAAACTGAGCCCAGATGTGTAAATTACAGAACACGTGGTGCTGCTTAATAAATAAAAACATGTCAGCGTTTCAGGCATTCATCTTATTATCTCCAACAACATTTGGAAATTTGTCCCTCAAACTATGAAGTAAAACAACTGAAACAAATTGGCAGAGAGGAGTTTGGGACTACATGCGCAAATGACGAGGAGTGACATCCAGAAGATAACTCCAATACTCGCTGTCATTTAGTCCCTCATATGGCGTATGTAAGCTCAAAGAGTTGGCTTCTGTAGATAAGAGAAATGAATTATCCTGTCACAAAATTATCTATTAGACTAAAAGACTAGACTGTTTGAATGTGGGTGTAGAGATAAATGAGAAATGAGTATTAACATGAATATTGACAAATGGAAACCTTCAGCTGCACAAAGAGCCATTTAGATGGAAGGCCGAGAAGTAACGTGTTTTACTCATGTGAGAGTCGAACCCACAATCTCTGACTTTGTCAGCTCTTAATCTACTACTGAGCTCATACCGCTATGGTCAAGATATATCTGGGACGCCCTGAGTATTATTTTCAGATACATTTTCAAATACGGATAATTTTGATCATCTCGTGGTGCAGTAGCTAGCGTCCTTATCTGTCACCCTTGAGGCCAATGAAATTCATTCTGGTCTGAGGGTTGGAACGGGGTGCACTCAGTCTCGTGAGGCTGAACTGAGAAAGGGGGGGGGGGGTTGAGTTCCAATTCAGACATACTAGAAGTGGTTATATGTGGTTTCACACTTCCACACCCGACAAATGCCATGATTGTATCAAATTTAATGACACCTCTTACCCAATATGAATGATTAATGTTATCAATCGGATTACACACACCCAAGTACACGGGACTGTAGGATCACCTTGTCATAGAAACTTCCTGAATTAATCGATAACAACAATTCTAATTCCATTCAAATGGCTAGTAATTCTTGCAGAATACCCGATCTTATTTATCAATTTCCCGTATGTGAAGGGAAATTGTGTATGGATTTCTCAGAGCGTTTACAACCGGTTATTTCAAGGAGCATGTCATAGAAAAAGGTTGACTGGGTGAGTGACTGTATTAATGAATCCTACTTGTAAATAGTCAATCTCCACGGTTCAGAGAAAAGATACCATCTACTATCCTGATAAAAAATAATGCAATTTTACTTTCTTTACGAAGCTTTCTATTTACAGAGGCAGAGTTGGAAACCTCAAATATACTACAGAGGCATGTCCAAAAAAGTAACTTAACAAAGCAGAAACCCTCTGTGATCAACTGTGTGCATAATATAAGCTGCCAGCAATCCAGCTGCATCGCCCATTACTCGGGAGGGAAAAAACAGAGCCTTTCTCACTAGATAAGACGATAAAATAGAGACCATTTACCACATATTTTCAAACATGGAACCTACAGTTCTTCCTTATGAATATAATAGATAATCTCAAAACATTGAAGAAAAGAATGGAATTTACCAAGCAAGGCAATAGACATTCTGAACTCAAGGACAAAATATTCTTATAATTTCTCTGCCTTTAAAATGTATAAGCCAGGATGTGTAGAAGAATATTTAAGGAAGATGTAGGGTTCAGAGTTTTTGTAAAAAGGATTTAAATCTTCAAAGATTCGTAATTGATAACACAAATGAGGTCTCGATCTATATGAGGGCTCTTCTTCAATGTGAGCGTACAGGGGTACTACTCCATTCCAGAATACTAACAGCGGCAAACAAAGTATATGCTTACTAACCATGCAGGCCATGTATAAAATAAGTCAAAAGAACTACCAGTAACGTGTTCAATTAAATGATGTTTTGTACTCAAATATGTATGTGGCATTACGTTATTTATCATCAGGATCATGATTGTTAATTTCCACCGTTATTTATAGTAACACAGTGCAAGGGATATAATTAAATAATTTTCGAAGTACGGTTTCTGTATGATTCCATTACGTACTGCAACCGTTTATCAGAGAGAGATGCAAAGGTCCGACAAAAACATCGCATCCTCTGATGAGAGACAAACACAAACACCTTACAAAACTGTTATTCATTCGCACTCAAACATTACCTTGGTAACAGAAATCGAAACTAGAATGCTAGGGTGAAATGAAAATATTTCGGGTGTTAACGGGATGATGTCGATGGCGTGAATCCTCAAAGTAAATTTATCCAGCATATTAAAGGGTCAAATATCCATAAATTTTCTACTATTACCAAATAATCTTTCAGATATAAATTCCGAATTATTCAGTTGTTTTATTTTTCTAATCTGAGTAACAACCCTTTCTAATCTCTGACTCTGTACACAAATAAATAATTTAGAACATCCTCCACTATCCTCATGAGTTCCCATATTATACGAGGCACGTCCAGAAAGTAAGTTCCGTTTGGTAATAAAATTGAATTGTGTACAGATACATAAAAATTATTTATTGCACAACATTCTACACCTCTTAAACTACTTTTCCACATAACTGGCGAACTTTTGCAGGCATTTGTCATAGCGTGGCACAACTTTTTGGATACCTTATTCATAGAAGTTTGCCGCCGACCGTAAACGATAGTGAAGACTCCCCTGTAAGATATCCTACTGTTTGGCCACGACTGTATGTGGTCAGGAGAACTCCTAAACATACTCAGTTCTCCTGGTAAGCACGCAATTTGCCTAACAGTGGTGGCCAAACAGTAGGATATCTTACAGGGGAGTCCTCACTCTCGTTTACGGTCGGCGGCAAACTTCTATGAAGAAGGTATCCAAAAACTTGTGCCACGCTATGACAAATGCCTGCAAAAGTTCGGCAATTATGTGGAAAAGTAGTTTAAGAGGTGTAGAATGTTGTGCAATAAATATTTTTTCTGTATCTGTACACAATTTAATTTTATTACCAAACGGAACTTACTTTCTGGACGTGCCTCGTATATAAATTGATCTAAAATAAATTAGAATTGGATATGTGCATGTAATACATTATTTGAAAATTATTTAAAGCCCAAAACTATCACGTTGATATTTAATTACCGCGCATCACTCCACTTATTAAATTAGTTTACTCTTCTTTCTAATTAGGTGTCCCTATTGTTACTAATACAATAATTAAATTTTAACTTGATACAGCATGAATCTCCTCAAACCAACATCTAGCTTATTTGCTTACATAAACAGAAATGTGAAGTTTTGAAGCCATTTCTCAGTGTTACCTGTACAAGCTATCGATTTACACTTTCCAGCCGGTCAACACGCTATTTTCTTAACACTATTGGGTTGGGGTACAGCAAATTAATATAATCATATTGGGTAAATACTGTAGCAAGTAGGCCGACTGAAAAGTATAAATTCATGGTTATACTGTGCCCGTTTAGACCGGAGTCCGCACGACCACATATGCATTTTACCAAGAATCAGTCAGCACGAGAGTCAAAATATCCCGGGGCGCCAGATGGGTTAAAGCTAATCGCAAAAACGACATCAAATGAAAAAAATGCTTTACTGATTTTTGGCTCAATGCAACAATAAGGATAGAAGGAGATTCAACTGGGCATAACACATCATGTAAAATTATCTCATTTTATTCTGAATTTAAAATTGACTGCAAAATAAAATGCTCAAAGCAGCATCATTCCTGTGTGGCGACCCACATTACTATTTACACAATGTACAGAAATTTTCCAACACATTGGACAATTATCTTTGGAAACACAAGTCTGATTATCAGTCCTGTAGACTGTGTTCCAAAATTATGTCCATTATTTATGATTAAATCCAGTTCAAATTTAATTGTCTTTACTGGAAATACTGTAGTTCACTGGTTGAATTTTTACATAATATTAACACTCGTAGAATAATTGTTCATAGAATTTTTAACTTTCACTTATTTTTCCAGTTTCAAAAAAAATATTGTCAAAAAATATTATTATCTCTGAATCAACACAAATTATGTAAACATATTAATAACAACATCTGAAAAGTATTTGACCATTGAGCATAGCATCGAAGAACTGTGCGAAGCACAACAAAATTAATTGTTCTTCTGACATTAAACGTTTCGAGAAGTGACTCGATTATAAACTTCAAGTTCCTAAAAATATATGATTTCTGAATCATCAACTTGATCAATAAATTGTTGGACCATTCAACTATTCGATTTTCCACTTGGAATCATTATTAAGAAAAATATTTATATTTGTGGCCATTTTAGTAACTTTCACAACTTGCAATTCTTCGACAGAATGCGGAAATAAGAATTGTAGCTTCATAATAAATTCATTTAGTTCATGGCACTAGGATTGAAAACATCCTTCAAATTATTCGTGATTATAGAATTATTTTTTAATTGGCAGTGGCCCATTCTATTATTTGTGTAAGAACGCAACATTCCAACAACAACGGCAAAGGTCTTCCTCTGAAGAAGAATAAAATACTATCATGACAAATCCGGGTTCTAGCAAAATCAAAGTCTTAATGGAATCCGTAAACAAGGTTGAAATAAGAACTTATGGTTTTTAAGAAATAACCTTTGGGTCATTCATACGACGCAATGTGTAGTTCCAATACTCCTTCTTTAACACTGAGTCATCGAACCTGCTATTTGATTGATGCTCAAATAAAAACCTCCTCATTCCTGCGACTTAAACATGCGCACCTGGGAATGGCATTTCAACTACTCCACACACATAAATTTTCTTCCCAAAATTTATACAATAAATCAAGCCTCTGCTTGTTATCAACACTGGAAGATTTATAAACTTACAAGTTTATTTTATTTTACAATTCAGTTCAACCCGTGAAGTTACCATACTTATGATAATCTCTATTTCACTTTCGAATGTGTATTTACGTCATGATTTTATATAAATACAAAAATATCCTAATTGATACAAATATAATTTGCTTCCCGTTTCATGCCTCTCCGTGTTATCTGAAAAATATACTTTGCTCATTGCAAATATTAACTGTTCAACCAGAACTGTAATGTTGGTTGAATGCGGGCTTGCGCTAACCACTCTCCTTCGGAAAATCACCTGTTCCAAACTAGAAATTATTAAACTACTTCATAAGCTCTCTCTCAATAAATGTGATTATTAGAAAATATAAGATCCAAGAAATATTTAGAAAAGTTATGAAAATCATTATTATTATTATTAGTGGATTATTATTATTAGTTATATTATTGCAAATGTGTTTAATTATTATTTCATTATGTGAGAATCCACATGTTCGATTCTTCGAATATGGATAAAACATCCATTTCTCAACAAAAATAATTATTAACTTTACAGTTACATCGGCTGATTACCGTGATTATCAAAAAATATGAAACATTCAAATAAATGTTCGTTATGCTCGGTCATCGATCCTAAACTGTTCTGAGTGCTGAAAATACTCAGAAAAACTCTAATATGTCTTGCGTAAATCATTGCAAGATTTAAATACGAAGAAAAATAAATGTGTTGGTCATCTGCAGAAAATGAGTTTGTTCCAATTAGCTATGCATAATATCAAGTCAAAATGTGGCTTACATTTCTCGTTGGTCTTGAAGCGTAGTGAACCTGGTCTGTACCAGATTTATCCAGATACATGTCCTATCGGACACGCACGTCTAATCCTTGTATCGGCCGCCATTATATGCCCACAATCTGTCTAACACGACATAGTGGAAATATTTCTTGAAGTTTGAAGTAACTGCTGATCCATTTTAATATTGGCTTCAATTAAGTCCATAGCCGTTCGCTTAAGTGGGGTCAGATCCAAGTGATCTATTCTCAAATATGTCAGTTGTAACATAACTCACGGTAATCTTTTCAGTACAAGAAAACACTGACAGTCTAAATCAATCAACGGCTGTTCTGAAGACGTTCCCTGGGCATGGCTTATCACCATCTATCATGTGCGAAGCAACTTATAGTTTCCCTTCGTCGGTAATGAACAACACCGTGATAGACTGGCCTTCAATATACTGATAGATCGGAGTGGTTATTAAGTTACGATTTATGAAACTGACTAATTGGACTAAAATATCCAAGTATTAAATTATTATTACTGGACTGTGACAAAGTACTTTTCTAGACAAAGTCTAGCATATGTCCATATAGAAATAAAGTATTTCACCAGTGTCCGTAGAAAAATAACAATCACCTTAGTGATTCTCTCTGCCAGAAACTTACTATGTTCCACATGTATCGCAGCACTTTTGTGACTATCACAATTTAAAGATATCTTCTGCGTAGATCCGGCAACCATGTGCCTTGGCTCAACGTGGCAGCACCTTGTCATGCAAGAGCTTGGTGCGAAGTGAGCTGATGTTGCTTGGGCCGGCCGGCTTTTATTCAAAACGGTCAGGTCCACGCTGCATCACGCTGAAATCTGGAAATCCTCATATCTCCGGTGTCCCTGGTCCGATTTACTTGATACAAAGTTCATTCTCTTTCATTTGGCCGTGCCAGTAATATGATCCAAGTCTCAAGTCGCTACTCCATGGCTAACTATTTAATCAACAAATAGTCTCGACCTCTGCTACTACTCGCTACGTCACTTGACATTCTCTTGGCTGCATAAAATTTCCATTCCCTTCTAGAAGTAATGGAGCGCGATATTCAAATAAACTTTCAAAAGCGGCTGTAGCCTTTCCCTTGATATCTAGGTGTCTGAATCTTGGAATACCCATTCCTAGAGTTGGGCACAATACAGAAATGTATTTGATCTAAGATATTTCCTGTTATTTCGTTGGATTCTACTATGAGTTGGAACTTACAACGTTCAATGTTCTGTATCACATTTCTATCTTTCATCGCTGCCAATGTCATTCATCAATTTGAATCTACTAATCAATATCACGATCTTATATTTCCCTGAATTAATTTCTATTCACAAAGACTTTCTAACACCATATAAAATTGTATTTTCTCACTCGTAATATCTGCTTAAATAATTGCATCTAGGAATTATGCTGCTTCATTGGCGATCATAGTGATTGTCATATTTAAATACTAACTTGTCAAGAAAGTTTCAGTCGACTAATTTAAGAATCATCTGAATGTGCTAATGGTATAATGGCATCTCACTCATAATTCGTGATCATAATTCATCTACACCACATTTCAAATGACCCCTAAAATAACCAGGATGTGAACTAATCATGTGCAATTTTGTATTCAATCTGTATTGGTATGTATGCGTTGGATATTTCGAAAACTCTATTTTGTATTCCTACCAATGTGATGTTCTGATTCACCATTGAGAGGTGAAAATCTGAATCTCATGTTCATGGACACAGAATCCTTAATATAATTTGTAAAGACCACTGATCATTACTAAGATATGTTGCGTTTTGTTGAGCATTTGGATATGTCCGTTTGTCCTATTAATTCTACATGTTATTCTGTAAAATATAAACAAGAAACCTTGAGTAAATATAAGGATGAGGCCTGTGCACACATTGTTAGTAATTTCGCTGTTTTTCGCAAAGCTAATTTTTGTATGTCGCAGACATAGATAGAGTAGAACTGAAAGAGATCAAAGGTATAAGAAAACATGCAGTTAAGAATGTATGTTTTCAAGATTATAAAGCCAGTCTTGTGAAGAACAAGGTAAAGAGAATATCAATGAATGCCATAACATAAAACATCATAATATATAATCATTGCAACTGAACATGGTTGCTTTGTGTTCACACGAAGATAGGAGAGTGATTGATACAGATGGTATAGCAATATTTGCACACGGACACTACACCGTTCTTGGTGGTACTTTAATGTGACCTACAGTATATATCTACTATAGTTGGACCACATTACTCTGCCGTACCTCAAGATAATGACAAATCAAGACCTTCCAAACCATCTCGATATATCTGCTTTTTGCCTTCGCTCAAATTGCTTCACACTACTCAACAATAAAAGCTTTGACATTTTTTGTGTTAATCAAATTGTGTGTGTGTGGAACGAGTTATTCAGACAAATTCTACTCTACGGTGTAGTTTTCATTCAATTGTTACACATTTAGTGTTGCATCGCTGGTCAAAAACTGAAGAAGACAGTCGTAGCTCTTGAAGAAAAATATAAAGTTTGTGAATACAGTAAACAGTTTCCAAATATTAGTCTGCAAGCTGTTACATACCACTTTTCATTGTTTGGGAAAAGACAGTTAACCTGAGGTGTATAGCTAAGTTTTTTTAATGAAAAATGAAAGTGGCTTAAATTTAGTGTGTTTATCAAACGCCTACAGGTCTTGCGTGCAGCAAAACAATCAGGTCTTGCTGAAAATGCCAGAGACATTTTTGAAATAGGACAAAAAAATTGTCGTGCAGGCATTATTGTGATATGACTCTACATGTAAATACCTCTTTGCCTGGTAAAACCGCAATTGCTTTAAGTGATTTTCAGTGTTTTGATGTGATAAGATTGTATCAACCAACAGTTAGTACATAGCTGTTTGTAAAACCATGTTTTACTATATAATAAACATGGTTTGCAAATCTTAATTTTGTGTATTATTTATCAGCATCAGTTTCCACACTCCTTCACTTAAGTCTGGTTGAAAGCTCAATGCGTACCAGGTTACATTGTTTCAAACGTGATTTAATCAGAGGGCTCAAACTCCACCCTTTCCAAAATCATACTCATGGAACTAACGATTAGAATTTTACCTTAGGTACATGGCACATTAGCACATGGCACATTGGCACATGACACTTTGGGACGTTGGCACATGACACGTTGAACAATGGCACAAGAGACATTTCACATACATCCTAGCACATAAATCTACTTGATTTTAAGTAATCATCATATATCAAACCATGCTAATAGCCTTGCCAACCTCATGTTAAAATGGTTCAAGCTAGCGTTGAGTTAAACGGTGTGTTAGGGAAAACGGTTTGTTCATGTTAAATGATACGTTTATGTTAAGTGAATTGATCGTGTTAAATGTTCTGTTTGGGTTAATGATTTGTTTGTGCTAATGAAATGATTGTGTTAACTGAATTGAGCGGGTAAATTGTTTGATTGGGTTAAACGATATGTTGTTGTAAACCAGTTGTTCGTGTTAACAAAAGGAACGCTAACTCAAGACATTGATCGTGTTAAACGGGTTGTTCATGTTAGACAACGAAGACCAATACAAGAATCTACTTGTCGCGTGCTCTCTCTCCTAATTTTCTTAACCTGTCACGTGTCATAGCCTCCATGACCATCTTTTTTATTCGAGCACCAAAACTCAAATCATGAGGACTTGTTTGATCGCACAGGCTGGCACCCCTACCACTAAGTCTCCATGATAAACATATTTGTTTATTTCAACGCAAAAACCTAAATCAAGAGGAATTGACAGACCCTTAGCTTGATACCCCAATCAGTGAGTTTCATTCAGGTTATTCTTACGCCCCTAGCTTGGCCAACCCATGGTGGGAAATCCACCTTTCCGCCAATGAGTCTCCTTAATTACCCATTATGGTTACGTCATGAACCATTTATCGTCAAATGTTTAAATCTTCCGCCAAAATCAAATCAGTGATATCACCTACGAGAAAATCTGGGATATTCTTCACACCCACAGGTTGGCCACTCTGCTGGGAAATCCCCTCCGTGACATCACATGAGATTGATGTTTACACCTGCCAACTACTTGGTTCAGTGACTGGGACTTTCCGACTGCAATTATGAATTTTTAAATAAACCGATTAATCAATCGATCAATAATCAATTAATTGATCAATAATCTATACATCAATCGTTAACCAATCAATCGTCCGCCATCCATGAAAGTGAATTCGAAGCATAAGAAATGTTGTAGAAGCATACAAAGTGAGTAGCATTCCTCCAGCCAATCTACTACATAGTATTTCGTATTTGTTTTGTAGACTATTGGTTTTGTAGCTTCCTTTCTAACCCTCTACAACATGTAATCACTGAATAAAAACGCTAGGTCAACAGTCAATTGTAAAAAGTATCCTACCGAAGCAAAACACTCACTACAGAGGTATATGATTGGTTGTGATCGTAAATGCTAGCACCTGTGCCAGTCTCCTCTTTCTCCAAACTGTTGGGTAATCTACCTCCTTATGCGTATCAATTTATTATCTGACCCCTAGAAAATGAATTCAGATTCTCTTACCTTCAGCGTTCTGTGCTAGCATATGGCAATAATATTAATAATAACAATAATATAATACAAACAATAATAATAATTGAGTAACAAATTGTGATTGCATGTAGTAAGTCTCTTGACCACAAGCCACTGCCCTCACTAGTCACCTCGCTGCGCATAAGCTCCTCTTTTTACGCTACTAATGGGGCGCATTCGACGGGTAGTGTTGAGTAACATTTAGAGAGTGGCCATTCATTTATGTCTTCGTATTCTGACGTAATCTACCTGCGTGCATTGTTATCACTATGTAAATAAGTTACTAGATATCTCGTTGATCATTATTGCTTGCGGGAGACTTGTAAGTAGAAAGTACGGCGCAAATGGGCCACTTGGTACATGTGCATCGTCCTAGTAAATGTTTAGTGGCTTCTTCAGAGTTCCCAGCTGATCACAGGGCGCTCGGTATTGTCCGAAGGGTCTGTGAGATAACTCAGTAATTACCAGTCTTTGGAAGGAGGTACGATGAACCCCATTCTCCTTACTCCGGTTGTTTAAGGGGGATGTGTGGATTTAGATAACACACCTCATATTTACCTCGAGTACTGAAGACGAGCTTGATATTGTCAGATTTAAGTCCAAACTAGCCATCACGTCCTGTAAAAGTTACTCTGGTAGTATATTTTGATATGTGTCAGCATGAAGCCAATTTGAAATTAGGGGAGATAATCACACATGATAGAACTTAGATGCTTCCAGTGAAGATTATGCATTATGTTACATATTAGGAACGAAAACGACGAACTTGTTGATGGTCCAATAATCAATGAAAACTAAAAATATACCACATTCTGTACATAACAAGTATGATGTTTTTCGGCATAGGTGTCCTTTCCATAGATTTACAGTAACGGGTGTTCGTCCCTGCTGGTGAATCAAGAGTCCATGGCTTCAACGAACTCACTATAATGACTAATGGTTGGCCTTCCGTCATCTCACTTCAGGTTGAAATATTGACCTTTTATATGATACTGATCATGTAGTGAATGTGAGGGATTTTTCTCCCATCGAATCAAATTCTTTCTGCGTACCCAAAAAAAGATATCACAAAATATAGCATTATTTGTCCTGTCACATTCATTTCAGTCTTGGTCCTCAATCATTTATATTATTCAATGGAAATTCGCCTATGATTGTATGTATGGCAGTTCAGTGCTTGCTGTGTGGCACATGCTTATGCTGACGTGTCAACTGTTAATCCTTCTTATCATGGTCATCAACTAAAAAGTAGAAACATACAGCTAAGTATTTCTTAACTGAAATAATCTGGATCAATAGAATCAAATTCCTTTCCCCCTACTCAAAGAAAGATATCACAAAATATGGCATTCTTTCCGCAGGAATGTTAACAATACATTTTTGCAGAAGCATTACAATCTTTCTTCCTTCCCACAAGTCTACAACTTCCATTGATGGTTCAGTTCTATTCATAAGAACAGTGAGGAGGCCTATCATTTCAAATGTGATTGAACGAGGCTGCAATAGCCAAAGCTCCAAGATGTGATATCACCAGTACAGTTAAAAAGAAATTCTCTGCTTCATCTTCTTAAAAGCCTTGTACGGGTTGCCATTACAGACGGGTTATATCCCTCGCTTACGAAAGAGAGTAAGATTATATGAGAAAACATGCTATGCTCACGTCCACGTGACATCTCAATTCCAGGTATTTATGCTATGAATTACCACGGCAGAAGTGATTTACGTTAGTGGAGAATAATGCAATTAGATTAATGAGAATATGTCCTCTTAAACAATGAGAGATATGTTTCTCGTGGAAATATAATGCTTTTGAACATTAATGTGAAGTACGAATTCACTGAGATATACAATGGGGGGACACCGGTGTAATTTCCACGAAATGTGATAGCTAAGGATTGGTAAATTATGAGAGATTTGTCTAAATATACAGGAGTAATTCCATTGTCAATTGGACTACGTTCTTTCCCACAGATTTGTGGTCACACTGTAAAGCATTGATTTCACGACGTGATGTTGGACGGTATCCGGTGTGTCTGACACCACAGATGCAGCAGCAGTTCATGAATCAGGCATGCACACTAGATTGACAGTGATGTATCACTTAGCCACCTTCTCATATCGAAACATATATGCTCCATTGGGTTCATATCTGGACAATTGGAGGCCATGGTTTTAAAGAACGGCCATGTTCCTTGAACTCGTTCTGCACAACCGGGTCAGTGTGGAATGGTGAAGTGTCCTCTTTCAAGTGACCGTCACCCACAGATAACGATGTTAACATGAGCGGATGAGCTTGGCTCCCAATTGCGTCCAGATGCCGGACAGGTGTCAAAAATCGGTGTACCGGAATAATGAGACCCAGAGTGACTCATGAGAACATTTCAAGAACAATCAAACCTCCTCCGCCGACCTGTCTCCGCTGAACGGTGCGGCCTCGTGTCACAGCCTGTAATGGAAATCAGTTTGGTCGTTGATGTGATGAATCAGGAGTGTGGATTCATCTGAGTATGTAGTCTTTAATTGCCCAGTGTCAATAATTGCGTGTCAATCTGAAGCACTGATCAAGACGTAAGGCGAGAATTGGCAACATGAAAACTCTAAACATACGTAATGTTTTAATTATATTGACATCCTAAACGAGGTGAAAGAATCTCAAAACGGTCATTGTCTAAGTAACTGCATTCGATTTGACGGATCCAATACAGGAAAACCAACTATAATCCCCCAACTAAATAACAATGGACTGAATAGGGGACGATGAAGAAGAGTTTAACGAAGGCGAAGGACGTGATATTACTGAACAGAGTGGTGTTATTGCTGGTAGTAGAAATACAACGCCTTGAAATGAGAGTACCAATAGAAGTCAATATGAACCATCTCCCATACATAAACCGACTGTTAACAGCATTTTAATGCATTTTCCTGAAAAATAGTTTTCAACGAATTTATGATAACTACCATAAATACTATGAATGCTGTCTTACTCAAACGTTTACCATCTCGGAAACGTAAGTCAAATATTATTAGGAAATAGGCCTACTTGAGTGTCTGAAAGGCAATAATTGAGAAATTATCGCTAAAGCTATATACGATTTCGTGATGTTTGAATTTTAAAAGTTGGAAAATAAGAAAATATTTATTCATTATTTTCATCTGACTATTGAAATATGTAAACAAAGGAAAGCTTTTGAATCCTCTACGAGTTTGATTAAACATTTAAAAAGGAATTCAGAGTTTCTCGTATGTATATATATATAATATTTTGCGACATCCAAAGACTGAATCGGGTTCTGCGCTATCACGGATTACACCATGCGAAGAAGAAAAAGAGGGAGAGGAAAAGAAGAGGGAGATAAAAGAGATGAGCAATACATTTGTGAAGAAGAACAATCAAAAGCTACGTTAGTTCAATCGGCATACAATATCACCAACAGTTATTAAGCAGATGTAAGTCGTTCAAATGTGTGGTCGTCTATATAAAAGATCGTAGATCGAAGGTTTCAATATATCTGTTTCCAACGAGGAATATTTGGCCCAATAATGAAGAAGGAGATTGAGGACAAGTTCCTGCCTAATATCTGAGTGGTGGGAAAGCGAGTAGTGATATATCTAAAGACCATTTAAGAATATTTTACAGCACTTCAACATTCTGTCAGAAAAACTTGACGATAATGAAATTTGTTTAATGTTGTGTAATTCATGGACTGTGTAGAATGGCACAATCATTTCAAGGCAAGGATATAGAATGTATGACCATTCAACCTAAAACTACGAAATATATCCACTCTATGGATGCCTATTAGTTTAGACGATGCATAATACAGTATGCTAGGGGGATAACTAACTACATAGGGGCTCTTTCTAAAAATCCAGAACTTAAATTGCTTAATTGGATATATTGAGAAGCAGGATATATTTTGGCATTGTCGCCATGATGGACTGCTCATTATGTAGATCATCAAATTACATGCCAGAAATGATAGGTTATAATGCTGATTCATTATCCAAACCTTCATTTCAATCGCTTGATTAGGACATAGTAGCCTAATTATAAACATCATTTTAACATTTCCTACAGTCGCCACTTTTTAATTTCTCATAGTAAATTCGAATAAATGATACGCCTATATGTTAGACCTTATACGAATATTAACTGTGCGAAGTTTCACCCTGCACGGATGATTAGGTCGCGTGAAAATCCCATTTAAATATCTATTGTTTGCGTGGCCGATGTGTTGGTCTTGTGATCGTTAGGTTATTGAAAGTTCAATACGTTAACTTATTTAGTTGGCCTCTATTAACACACAAATGACTCCAGTAAGGTGCTGTACTAAATCGCAAGTTGAATTCTGTTTGCATGAAATTTCGTTATGCTCAGGTAATGGTTGCGGTTGTCTACGTAGTCTTTTATTTTATTAGTAGACCCATAAACCACTTTAGAAACATACATCATATTTGTACCTCACCACCGAATATCGTCACTTGGATAGAAATACGTTTTTCTGAACTTGAAGCAATATTTGCCATTATGCTTGCCTTCTTTTAACAAAGGAACATCGCAAATATCAATTTCATGATCTAATTGACGCTTTGGATATATTTTGAAATGATCGCATGGTAAACATGTATGATGGTATAAAAAAAAAGTTAACCCCTGGCACTATACAGCCTATGAAGGGCCTAGGCCGACCAAGCGACTGCTGCCCAGCCATTTGGCCTGCAGATATTGGGGTGACGCGTGATCAGCGCATCGGGGCCCCTCGGCCGCTAATCTTGGTTTTCGTGATCGGGGCGCTGCCTCACTGTCGGACAGCTACTCAATTGTCGTCACGAGGCTGAGTGCACCCCGTTCCAAACCTCACGTCAGTTTTAAAATCCCTGACGGACTCGGAAATTGAACCCGGGGCCTCCGGGTGAGAGGCATGCGCGCTACCCCAACACCACGGGGCCGGCGTATGATGGTATATAATCCCCGAGTTCATCTGAGCGATCCTTAGGTACAGCGGGGTTGTTCGCGTTTGGATACTGATGCGAGATTTGGAATGGCGCTGGTTAGCGTTCACATATCCTCTCCAACCAATCACAGCACTTCAACCACGTCCCCACGGTGAGAGGACCTATAATAAATACTGGGTGAAGTATTGTAGTTCCCACAGTGCTCCAAGTCTCGTGTTCCCTCTCCAACCAATCGCAGCACTTAATCCACATCCCCAGGGTGAGAGGACATAGGCCTATGATAAAGGCTGGGTGAAGTATTCCCACAGTCTCGCGTTGACATTCAAACGTGCACAGTTTCACGCTCTATAAGAATGGCCTAAATAGCCATCACAGATATTTTCCATCCGACCAATGAACAGTTGGCACATCTTATGGCACAAGTGACAACACCTGCACGTGAGGACTGTTGAGATGCACCACGCAGGGAGCACAATATCGAACCCCGGCACAGCAACCAACTGCCCAGAGTTTTCGCTCAACAATTTCACAGATAATCCCAGAAAATGTTAGAATAGTTAAAAATAAACAAAATATCTTGGAAGGTTTTGTTCACAATTTTACGCCCTTAATGTGAAACATCTCAAATAATTGTAGTCTAGTACATGGACTTCCAAGCGGCTTCAAGGAATAGAGCGGATCTTACTACCAATCTATTCAATTTCCCTCTTGCATAATAGTATGTTTATGTTCGATGATGTCGAAATGTAAATATTATATCTCAGAAAACTGTGTCATAATGAAACAGTTTCTCCCACCAATCAGAGATCAAGAAACAGTTGTTTGACCAATTAGGCGAGGATAACATCGCACCTGCGCTGAGTTCCAAGGCCTTCGAATTTAAATTCCACTGCGTGGCCTAGTGTCATCGTGGGGTAATCGAGGAGGCCATGGTCAAATATAAGGTATTCTGTGCGTCCCATGCGCTCTGTTCAGTACAGAAAACTGGCGAAATCTTGACAGGTATTTATAAATATTTATGTTCGAACATAAAATAGTTATAATAATTATCGTCGAACATAAACAGTCGTATGCAACTCGCCTATAATGGTAATTAAGACACTCGTATGGAAATTATAAAACTCACGTACGCTCGTTTCATAAACATACTCGTGTCTTAATTATTGCCATTATAGGCTCGTTGCATAAATGGAACAAAATGGCTCAAATTTCTGAATGTTAATTCCAATCACAAGCTTCGAAATTGGTTATTATTCATGATACGCCTATAATTAATGTACTTTCTCGTATATTATTTAGTGTTTCCAGGGATCTCTGCCGTTGAACGTATTTATTACGATCGGGAGCTTCCAAAGGCACCAGAATACATTTATCTGTATTCCCGCACCGAATGAAGGGAAAAGCAAATCAAGGAATATTTTCAAGTGAGTGGTTCCCACGAGACAGCTACATTCACGAATCGTCTTTTCCCCTTGAGCTAGTCTGAGACGGGGTCAGGTTACATCTCCCAAGGGGCATTTCCAGGTCAATGGAACGACAATTGAAAGGCTATCGCTGTACACGTGTGATTGCATACGTCGAGGGGATTCTTTTAGAGACATCTGGAGACTTTCCTTCAAACTAAAAGTGACAAATGATTCCTGCGAATAAAAATAATACTTTTGCTACCTAGGCATGTAACTTTAAGCAGATAGGGACGAATAATTTTATCTACTGAAGTACTCTAACAGAACAGTACGAATGAAGACAGGAGTTGATTCTTCAGTTAGTCATAATATTAAAGATTATTGAAATGTATTCCATTGGTTCGAAGGTCAATCGGAAAATATGTTGTTGTTTATTGATTTAGGAGCAATTTGACGTCGTGGTTTTGTAGCCTAGTGTGCTTCGTGTTTGTGGAATCTATCTGATAACCTGTGTCATTTTGATGGCTATAAGTGTGTGTGTTTATAATTGAGTCCAGTATTTGGAAGGAGGTGGTCATGGCCTTTGGTATATTTTAGGAATATACGCTTAATGCAACTTCGCACCCATTTTGGATTTCCTGTAACTTTTCACCTTTCTTATAATTTTTCGTACAAAAAGCACCAACAGAGAGTTCTGTGTGATTTTCCTCTTCTCTGGTGCTTTTGTAAATTTTTTGTATGAGTATGTTGCAGAGAACGAGTCGCCTTTTCCCCTGTTTTAAGGAAACATCAAGCTTTGCCTCACTGTGATACCTTTTGGCGCTTCGCTCAACTCACTAGTCACTTGCGGCCAGCGCTGGAACTCGCTGTCAACAGCACCTGAAGAATGCTTATTAATTCAACTCATTCCAAACAGATGACAGCCTACTCGCTCCTACGTTCTTTTGACTTACAATTAGCGTCAAGATAGATATTTGTGTATTTGAACTATTTTAATGTGTACATGTTGATATATATATTTTCACCCTTCCTCCCCTACTTTTCCCCTTAGCTTTGCTCGCACAGTCGAGAGCCCACTTGCTCTGTCATTACTCGTGGGTACTTCAAACAGGCTCGCTCAGTCTTAGAGCAAGGGTCAGTAGCTACGCCAAACATCTTGTGCAGATCATGAGTTGACACTTATGTATCAGCATCGCCAGCCGACATGAAACATTAGTTATCAATACCATCTTAAACTAACTCTCGTGGAATTCTATTACGCTCACTTGCAAGAAACTTCAGACATTCAGTTTTATCCTGCTGGCAGGAATATTTGCCATGATGTTACTCTTTAATTCCGTCCACCGTGAGAGAGCTATTTGTGTATGGTGTATAGTTAACGGCTAGGCGCAACGGGGGATTTAATACATTTTCATCTTTATTCTGTCAAAGTAAACCTCTTGACGCATCGTGGGTGTGTAACACATAACTCTGTCAAAGTAAAATAAAATGGCCCATCGCAGGATTATACCGGTACTCCATACAATCAAGACAAATTAGTTTCGAAAGTTCTTCCAGTTATCGTCAGATTCAAAGTCTGGGCTTAACATTTGTGAAATCCACCTAACTCCATCAAATGAGTCAATTTTGCTCATACCCTAGATTCTCAACTTCAAGCAAACTGTTCCATGTTCAATATTGAAATATCATGGAAGCTAAGGAAATTCTCAACCAGGAAATAATTCAACACGTTTATCAGTGGCATTTTGTTGTAAAGAGAAACTTTTCCTACAAACTCGAAACTGATTCGTGTCTGAAAATAGTCCGGTTTACAAGTTACAGTGTTTCGCATACATAAATACATGCATTAACTTACGGTGAAACAATCCTCTTTCCTTACTTCCCCTTTAACGCCCACTAACAATCAACTATCAAATTTAAGTAATCTGCTTTGTATATTTCCTTTTGTTGTAATTCTGAGGTTCGGTCCAGTGACGTCCTCCCCACTTTTGAATGTATCAATCCAGAAACTCTGTAAAAATTCAGTGGCATTGCCCACAACCTCTCTTTGTACAACTTACAAATAAGTTAGAACTTCCTCGAAGACAAAGCGTTTCAAAATTATCGTAACGTTTGAAGCTTGCAAGCTCTTTACAGTCTTGTGCCGTCTAGGCCCAATCACTTATTATTCTCTTGCAGTAAAGGCCTTCTTTTATGGTTTTTCCATTTCCAAATGGTAGTTCAAATTTTAGCAGCAATGACTGCTGTTTCCAAGTTGCTAGGATCAACTCAGATTTTCCTACCTTATCCTAAGTTATGTTTCAACGTGTCGAATGGGACACATTAAATTGTTTTATTATTGATCACTTAATCTAGTTTACGCAATAATTTCAAGTTTCATATAATTTATATTCGAGATTATTTGGGTCTGAGACCAACTATTTTTACTAGCACTGCTGTGCACGAGTCTAAAGACTCACTCTCTCGTAAACTATACGTACCCATTTTATACTAGCACTGCTATGCACGAATCTAATGACTTACTCTCTCTTAAATTGTGCATACTTATTGTATACTCAAAACGTTTCTATTTTGTATATTATACTCACAGCAATTGAATTGCTCTATTTTTGTATGCGTGGCTCAGTTTTTTTAAATTCATAGCCACGGCCGCCCTGTTGTATCTTATAACATTTTGTAATTACTCAAATTTAAGGCTACATACTCAATTATTGTTGAAACTAATTAACGTTACCACACTTTTTCTCTTAATTTTCACTTATGGCAGCAAATTGGAGATGCACTTCGTGAACTTTGTTAACTATTCCTTTTACTTGTTGTGCTCTTATCAAAGCTTTTCATCTTCTACTTCTGTTCTGCTTATCGGTTTTCACAGACATCTTTAGATTGTTTATCGGTGGTATAGTTCGCTCAGCTAACTTACTATCTAGGGTAGTTTTCAATCTAGGCATCTTGATTATTGTTTTTCCGTGATCAAGACTGTGTTTAACCTAGATAAATCTCTTATTAGAACCTGTCTTGTGAGAGATTTATTTTTATTTTTCAAGCATAACAAGTACTTCTTTCCAAAAGCTTTACGTATAATTATATTTGCAATTGTAACAAACATTTGTAAATGGGGCAAGGGCCACCCCTTCCCTCATGCTACTCTGCTTGGGAATGTTTAAAGTTCTTTATTTTTCACTACTAAATTAGCTTGTATTCTCTTAATCTATTTGTTGTTTCCCACTTTTGTTACAAATAAATTTGTTATTGTTTTGGGTTCTGCCCATTCATCCGATCTTGTGATTTCATTCCTAAACTTGTTGCTCATTCTACCTAATCTTCCCTATGGTGGTGATTGGACTCTCTTCAAATTGCTCGAGCCTTATATTAGGAACCATCCCGGCATTTGCCTGGAGTCGAAGTGGGAAACCACCAAAAACCACTTCTAGGACAGATGAGCTGGAAATCGAACCCATCTCTCCTCAGTTTTGCCTCACGATGCTCAGTGAATCCTGCTTACACGCCCAGACTAAGATTACAGTTCTTGGCAGGGCAGGGACTCAACCCAGTAACTCTGGATTTTGAGTTTTAATACGTACCCTGAAGGCTCAGACGGTGGCACTTGCATAATACACTGCGCCTCCTTACCATCATAAGTCTAATGAATCTTCCGTTCGACTAGGTAGCCTATTATTAGTGGTTACATCAGCGTGTTATTAGAAAGATTTTACGGCGCAAGCCGATAATGCCAGGCTAAATCGAGTCTCTGAAGACGGGAAGTACATGAGAAGGATTTTCATAGTTCCCATTTGTAACTCCAGGTGAATGTACGGACGGCACCTTCTGATAGGACACGACTCTACCCTTCCAACTTCATGCCCAGGTCCATTCACCTTTATTCATTTCATAAACTCTCTTGCGTTTGCGTATATCTTTAAGAGCCAATCGCCGGATAGGAACTATCCCACCTCATCGTGGCTCGTAGAAACGGAAACAATGATAATAAGGGGTTAACAATACACTCAGTGTTTGGGAGGTAATTCACACATGTAGCAAGGAAATATAACGCAACATTCAGTACAGATAGAGAAATATGGAATCAAATAAGTGTGGAGAAGAGTAAGACTGTAGTGATGACAAGAAACAAGAGAGAAGGAAGACAGAATATTGGAGTCATTGGAAATCCATTGGAAATCGTAAAAAGCTTTAAGTATCCCTCCAGATAGTACAATAAATGAAAAAATTGAAAAGAGAATACAACAAGCTAATGGGTTTTACCAGTGTGTGAGAGGTTTAATATGGAACCAGGAAGTCCCAGAGAAAGGCAAGAAAGTTCTATTCTCAATGTATTACACACCAATTTTGACATATGCAGCAGGTACTTGGACCACAACAAAACGCGATGAAAGCTGAATCCAAGCAGCCGAGATGAAGTTCTTTAGAGGAATAATTGGGAAGACACGGAGGATATAATCAGAAATGTGGACATTAGGGAGAGAACTGGGTTCCAAAAACTACAAGACACGATAGAGACCAGTAAGCTGAAGTGGTACGGACATATGATGAGAATGGAAGAATATAGAGTAACAAAAAGAATATTTATGGAAAAAATACCAGGAAGAAGACAACGAGGAAGGCTCACAAAGAGGTGGATAGATACGGTGAAGGAAAGCATAGAGAAAAGAGGAGTAAAATAAAAAGAAGTATTGAAA